>JAHUZM010000015.1:5976251-6304873 GCA_019925275.1 Mytilus edulis | reverse complement strand
AGTTTCAAAGGTCGAGGTCATGAAAATGTCAACGTTTTAATAAGATGAAAAGTGAATGTCTTGCTAGTTCGTTTACAGAAAGATAGTTTTTTTGTTATGTTGAACCAATATTTGATATTTCAATATGTATGGTATGTTACAGTATGTATTAAAGAACTCTCTTAAAACATCAATAGTTAAAGGTGTGTTGTGTATTTTCTAGACTATTAGCCCTTTCCTTTATGGATTTTTTTTACATACATGATTTGCATAGTATTTTTTTCAATAGAAAAAAGACATCAGGTTTGAGTATAAATGCATTGTGAAAACGAATATTTTATCAAAGGAAATTTCCAGACAGATTTCATATTGGAAACACATTTTTAAAGTCTGATGCAGACATTTCCTAGTCAAAGTGTTTCAACTGAGGTACTACACAGGCGTCATTATGTATTAAAAGAGGTGATGTCAAAATGCGTCATTATGGAAGAGTTTATATACAACTGTAGATGTAGTGTGACTTGATTTGTTAAAACACTGTAGAAAACATTAAATCATCATTTTAATTATCTATAATATCTTTTAATTTTTGAATAGGTCCACCTGCAGAAGGCAGAGAAGTCTTGAATAATAGAGGCTGGTCAATTGAAGAATTAAAAGCTTTTGTAAGAAAAAGCTTCCAAAACCATCCTTTAGACCTATTTGACTTCAAGTTTACACACAACAAATTAAAATAATCAAACAACTAAGAGGGGTCTCATTAATGAATAGTCATGGATAAACCGAGAAAGACGAGGTCAGGTAGAGATTGATTGATTGATTGTTGATTGCTTAACGTCCAGTGGCAAATAATTCATGCATATTCAGGACGAGAACAAGTTCACAATAAATACAATAGGTAGGTTGATACAATAGAGGCCATCTGGGATGATAGTCGGAGAAATTTGGACTGCCACCGGAAAAGGATGGTATATTGGATAGGGCCAGAAATTTTGCCTTGCAACAGGCCACCTACGGACCCCTCGGAGAGTTGTTGCAAGGGTTCTTAACGTGCAAAGAGCGTGGCACTCTCTTTACACGAGGCATCGGATTTAACGTCCCCCTTCTGACCGGACGTGACTGCGAACTTGATACATCCCGCACAGCCAAACGGACGCCCCACTTCGGCAAGCGTTTTACTGCCGGTCGGGAGACCAAGTGACCATAATCTATACCCCAGTCACCCTTGGGGATCGTCAGGTAGAGTAATCACATCATCAAGCTTAAACTAAATATACAAAATCATTTACCAATACATTCATGAATTAAGCTTTTCCTAACAATTCA
This sequence comes from Mytilus edulis, assembly GCA_019925275.1. Lineage (NCBI taxonomy): Eukaryota > Metazoa > Mollusca > Bivalvia > Mytilida > Mytilidae > Mytilus > Mytilus edulis. The sequence goes on along the minus strand of JAHUZM010000015.1, from coordinate 6,303,568 downwards.
TTATTACCTCAGAAGTTTGATAGACACATACTAAGATACATGACAAAATTTAACTTTATTTTCTTTTTTTGTCTCTTCAAGGATGACAATGATCCAACCAACACTTCTGTTGATGATGATGACTTACCAAGTCTGGTAAATGTTAAAGCAACTATCTTTCAAATATTTAAATGAAGGGACATTTGACATGGTGTTATTTAAATAAGCCAAAAAAAATAAACAATTGCCAAAGTAACCTCTTGTTACTTTATAAGCAAAAACAATGGCAAAGACAAATATGAATTTAAAGCTCTTAAGAGCCCGTGTCGCTAAAATTGGTCTTTATGCATATTAAACAAGGGACAAAGATGGATTCATGACAAAATTGTGTTTTGCCTACTACATCGGACAAGGCATCGTCATCATTCTCACCCAAATTTAATCTCAAATTAGGGACATCTAGTAATGCTAACAATAATATAGTAGCGTCAGCAGATGTACAATAGACAGCTTCATTAGGTGGAAAACAAGCACCGATAACATTTCAAAATTCAGAGTTTGTGGGGACGGGGGGCTCTTTTGAAAAAAAAAATTTGGTTGCTGATATAGAGAATCACTGAAGCATGACGAGATCGGGCCCCTCTATGGCAGCCATTGTATACTATATGCACTTGTCCAAAGTCAGGAGCATATTTTTAGTGCTAGAGATGTTTTTATGTTCTAGAGAAATAAAAGAAATACTGATATATACAACCTTTTCATACTCTTAAAAAGCAAGCACCAGGCTTATAAGTTAACCTATTGTAAAATGTCTCTCCGAAAGAAACCTCCAAATAAAGTATTAACTTTGACCAATAAACCATTAAAAATAGGTCATATTCAACTGACACCTACCAGACAGACAAACACAGCTGATAATTATTCGATTAACAAAACATAGTTCTTTTATCCCATAGTATTTGCAAAAACAGACCAAATCACAGAAATTAAACATTGAGCGATGAACCATGAAAATAAGGTCAAGTTTGGATGACTCCTGTCAGTTGAACATGTGCACCTTACAATCATTAAAATTTCCATACACCAAATATAAGAGTCTTTTAATGTAATCAGGGGTTAAAAAGTCCCCTAGCCCGACGCCCGGGACTAGACATTTACGTATCGGGCAATAAAAACTTATTACCAAGTAAGCCCGACGGACTAGTAACAAAAAATGCTTGGCGTTTCTAAAATAGAAAGTGGAAAATCCCTTCATCACTTTTCTGTCTTAGCCAATCAGATCCAATTACGTCATCCGGGATTCCAAGAATTTGAACCAGTGGGAAAGCCACAGATCGATTCTGCGCCTCCTTCCATATGACGTAACGGCCACAAAATCAAGGGCGACAATCGCGATTTTACATAGAGGGCGACAGTATCGCGCCATCTCGGTAATTTGTTTACATCGTGTACGTGTGATTTTTCGAGAAATTTATTATTAAAGACAATTAAACTTGTGTCATTTCATCATCAATTAGTTATATAGGTAAGTTTTACAGGTGACCATGCTATTTTTTCTTCTAAGAAGATTTTATTTTACAAGAAACGAACATCTGAAAATGCAAGTGACGTTGTTATTTTGGAAGATAAAAATATGGCGGGTGTTTTCCCCTTCTGAAAATAACTGACTCATTTGCATCCTATTGGCTATTTAAATATAAAATAACCAAAAATAGTATCTTTGATGATAGGAGTCCCTAAATATTTGCATAAATACCCATCACTCCGTGTCAAATTGTAACTGATGCTGCGGAAAGGAAGCACATAAATCGACGCCATTTTTCAACAAATCAGGTTCTGAGTTCACGAAATCCTAGTATTATTACTTTTAATGGTAAGTAGAAAGATATGAACATTATCCATAACATAATTTATTGATCAGATCGGGTTTTGGCTATATGTTTGCCTCTTTACGATGCTGAAATCCATTAAATTCCCACAGACCACACGAAATAAACGCCCCTTTCTCAGCCCGAGACTTCAATTTTGACTAAAACTTGAATTTTGGCATGTCAATGTTAGCATTTAAATTTTAATTAAATTATTACGTTTGTGTAAAGCATTTGTACTGATTTGTTTGGTTGTCTCGAATAGTAAAACGGTTAATTAAATGGTTTTATATTATTATTTTTGAACCCAAAAAGTGTGTGACAAAAACAAACAAAATAAAATTATAACAAAAATATAACAACTACATAAACTTATAGTTAAATTTTATCCTAAACCTCTATCCATCATTTCTTACAGATTGTACAGGGTGAGGGTTCACAAAATAAGGAACTAGGGGTAGATACAGCCATTTTGTAAAGGGGGTTCCCTACCCAGGATAAAGGGGGGTTCCAACTATAAATGTCTCCATTCAAATGCATATTAATTGTCCATAAAAAGAGGGATTCCAATCCCGGAACCCTATCCCTGGATCCGCCAATGGGAACTATAACTAAAGTATAAAGAATTGAAGAACTATGACTAAAGGAACAAAGAATAGAGAAAATTAACTATGTAATAAGGAATAGAGCAGACTTGCTAGTCCAAATAATTATACAAGGCTATTTTATTTTTTATCTGGGACGCCTTCCTACTCATCCCAGAAAAAAATGATAAAATATCTTAGCCAGAGGTCATAATTATTTGATGATCATTGATGTGCTAATTTATATATTGAGAAAAGAGAAATGATGGACAAAAAGTATTAAAAAAAAATAGTGACAAATGAACGTAAAGAATAAAGGATAAAGAAATGGAGAACACCCCATTCAGACGCTAGTTTATCTGAACAGCAGCACAATTATTTTTGCTGAATAGTGCATATAGGCATTTTCCGTTTGAATGGGTTTACGTTTATAAATTGTTATTTGGATGGAGAGTTGTCTCATTGGCACTCACACCATATCTTCCTATATCTATGTAAAATATCTTTTAAAGATTTCAGGTATATGAAATATTAACCAGTAGGACAGTATAAATTCTGCCCCTCCTTCCATGCAAAAAAAACCAACAAATTATGTGATTTATTGTTGAATATTGCCACATTCAGTATAGGCTAGGTGTTGTGGCCCGGTTTTATTGGTGGTGGAAACATTTAATATCAATTACTGGTATGAAGAATTAACGATATGAATGATTGAATGAAAAGTAACCTTTTAAATAACAGATTATCTGAAAACAATCATAGTTTATACATTATGGGATATTCTCATGTTTAAAGGCTTTCATGTAGCCAAAAAAATACCTATATATCCACTCCAAAGGTGTTTTTGGGATAGTTGTCTTATTGGCAATTATTCACATCTGTTAAGTTTTCCATTAGTGAAATTCAAATAAAAAACATTGAATTCCAATTTTAATAAATGTGAACCTTCTGAAGTTCTCATTCTTTGACCACATAGAAATTAGTAGACAATTAAAATATATTATAATTTCATAAAACAACTGTAGAAAAGTTCGAAATTGTTTTCATTTGATAATATCAAAATTATATATTTTCAGATAACAATAGGAAGAAGTAGAGCAGGATTTCTATTTTGAGGATTTACATGTATGGGACAGAGGACTATTTGACTTGACTTGATTTTACTTTAACTTGGATTTTTTAACAATAATACTCTTAAATTATTTAAAATATTTTTTACATATGTTTCATTTTAACACTATATTTATGACTGTATTTATTTATCATTTAATAAAAGTTTATTTCTAAACAATTTTATATTTTTAAATATACAATGTGAAACACTCGACCATTTTATATTGATAACCTGGGGTAAATGTACATGAGACAATAATGCTATTGCAATACAATAAAACCCTGAGATTCATAGAAGCAAAGCTAGCATATTCATAGGGCTTTAGTGGTTGATTAAATAGAGAATCACTGGAGCGGGCCTCTTAAGTCAGTCAGCAGCCCCCTAGAAAAAGTTCTGAATCCGAATGATCAGGCATTTACATGTATGTACTGTAGAATTTGAGACATAAAATTTTCAGACATATAAAAAGTCAACTTGATGATTTATTAGGTGTGAAGGACTGAAACAGAATCGTTCACTTCTCCTAGACATAGTGAGGTACATGTATCATTGAGTTCTCTCAAATGGCCTATCATGACTTGACTTTTCACTGTTTTTCTGAAGTGTGTAAATAAATCATTTTAAGTAGTCTCTCTTTTTTCATACATTTTTGATGAAAAGTCTAAACTAATATTCAAATTAGAAAGAAAAAAAACTGAGCAACTAGAACCCACAACATACAATTGATATCAGGTGTTCCGGAAGAGTAAGGGACGACATTAAAAGATCATTGTAAGATAAAAAAACTTAATTCAAATACTTAATAGTTAGGAGGTGGGGGGTACATGTAGGGGGGTCAGTGAAAAAACTATGTGAATTAAGTTTCTTATCCTTCATTGAACTTTTGATGCCGTCCCTAAGTAGATCCTGCTCCTAGTGTAATATTAGGAATGAGATGTCCTGGTGCCCTTTTCCTATATGTAATCACATGATTTTGCAAATTATTGCAATTGTGTGCTTTTAGAATGGAGTGAAATGTGTGAAAAATTATTATATTGCAGAAAAATCAGCACACAGATATAGGAATGGTATGATTCTGAATAAACTATAGATCCTGTGTCCAAGCTTTGTTTTCCTGTAGATTGGTGTAAAATAAAAATGTAGGTCAAGCATTAATATCAATGCAAGAAAACAGGATCACTAAAATCAGAGTGAGACATTCATATGCCATTTTCAAAGTAGACCTTAGACATTTTGTTAATGCTTTAAATGGTCATATATCTCTAACATGTATTAAGAATTGGATGTACTAGGCATTGGGCATTCCTATTGAATGTTAATCTCAAGTTTTCAAAGAGTTAAACATGCCCCAGCGCCCAGACACACTCAAACATGAATGGTTAGTGTACACCAGGTTGCTCGATATGTTATTTGGTTGGAGAGTTGTCTCATTGGCACTCACACCACATCTTAGGATTTTCTTACCCTAGGAGTAGATTACCTTAGCCGTATTTGGCACAACTTTTTGGAAATTTGGATCCTCAATGCTCTTCAACTTTGTATTTATTTGGCTTTTTTAACTATTTCGATCTGAGCGTCACTGATGAGTCTTATGTAGACGAAACGCGCGTCTGGCGTATAAAATTATAATCCTGGTACATTTGATAACTATTTACACCACTGGGTCGATGCCACTGCTGGTGGACGTTTCGTCCCCGAGGGTATCACCAGCCCAGTAGTCAGCACTTCGGTGTTGACATGAATATCAATTATATGGTCATTTTTATAAATTTTCTGTTTACAAAACTTTGAATTTTTCGAAATACTTAGGATTTTCTTACCCCAGGAGTAGATTACCTTAGCCGTATTTGGCACAACTTTTTGGAAATTTGGATCCTCAATGCTCTTCAACTTTGTATTTATTTGGCTTTTTTAACTATTTCGATCTGAGCGTCACTGATGAGTCTTATGTAGACGAAACGCGCGTCTGGCGTATAAAATTATAATCCTGGTACATTTGATAACTATTCCTATATCTATGATAAGGACAGGACAGACATTTATAAACATGTCACTTTGTGTGAGTGTCAACTTCCAGCTTGCTTAGTATTTTTTATATAAACGACAAGAACAAAGACTAAAAATCAAGTGAATATTATTGATGCATCAGATTAAAAAAAAATTATTGGCACTTTTAATTATTTTAATATTAATATTTGCCATAATATTTACTAAATCAAAGAATGACTGTAACCATTATCCTAAAATAATAGCTTAAAACAAAGATTAATTGGGTGCTTACACTTTGCACTTGCGTAGGCTTTTTATCCAGACAATAACGTTTGACTTGCCCCTTACTGAACTTTTTGAAAAGTAAAATTTGGTCAGTCTAAAATGCCCAGGTTGGTTTAGTGATTTTTGAATTAGGATCGTAGTTGAAAACTGTGTGATCAGGAGATTATTACAAAAAAATGCACTGTTTATATTTTTTACTGGAAAATAACTATGCTTCCAAATTTGAAAAAAAACAGATATATCTCTTCAAACAATTCCAAAATAGCCTGTTCAAAACTTAAACATGTGTGTCAGCTTACCTTCCTGTAAAGTTTTACAGACCTAGGTTGAAACTAGAGAGTTGATTACACAAAACTAATGCAAGATTTTTTTCACCCATTTTTTTAAACAGGCTTGATAAATGTATGCATATATCTGAAGACGCAAGAGAATGTGTTTCTGTTACACTTGCTTGGCATATATTTGTCATGAACCCCAATATTAAAACATTAATATACTAGATATGAATACAAATATAAAGAACTGATCATGTAATTGTTAAGCTGATGCCTTGCAAATTGTTAACACATTCCCCATTTTAATTTTTATACCCTGCTTTTTAAAGTGGAGGTATGTAGTGATGGGAAAGTCCGTCCTTCCCTCTGTCCGTCCTGCACGCTATGTTTCATTTTATATCCCCTAATCCTCCTTAACCACTTATCAGAACGAAATGCCATTGTGCACCTCCTATTTTGTTTTTGTGAAAATCATTTTTTGAGTTTCTATTTGAAAAAACATGGGACTTAGCTATTGCCATGAAAAAGGGGCATCCATGTTGTATCCTTCTAAACCACGGATTATAATTTAATGAAACTTTCCCAGATTTTTTTATGATATAACGCAATTGTGCACCTATTTTATTTTTGTTCAAAATCATTTTTGGGATTTCCATTTAAAAAACATGGACTTTTCAATTGACAAAACCTTGGGGTACCCATGTTGTATCACCAACTCCTCCTAAATCACTTATAATTTAATGAAACTTTCTGAAGATTTTTTATGATATAATGCTATCATGCACCTCCTATTTTGTTTTTGTTCAAGGTTATTTTTTTTAGTTTTTATTTCAAAAACATGGATTTTTACCATTGCCATATAATTGGGATACTCATTTTGTATGAACAACTTCTCCTAAACTGCTAATCATTATTTAATGAAACTTTTGGAGATTCTTAATCATATAATACCATTGTGCACCTCCTATTTGGTTTCTGATTAAATTGATTTTTAGAGTTTCCAATACCAAAACATCAACTTTGCAAGAAGCAGGGGTATAATTTTGTGAGCTCTGATCACAGTACCTATAGTTTATTCTATGTAAAATAATAATGATACCCCTAATAAAAAGTATACAGCTAACAGGAAGTTATTATACCCCCGCTTTAAAAAAGGGGGGGGGGGGGTATACTGTTTTACCTCTGTCTGTCAGTCCGTCCGTCCGTCAGTCAGTCCGTCAGTCAGTCCGTCAGTCAGTCAGTCCCATGAAACTTTCGTCACATTTTTCTCAGGAACTACACATCCACCCTTTCTGTAATTTGGTATCAACATTTATATATGTCAGCCACACCGTGTGATGCGTTTTCAGATTCATCACTTGACAACTTCCTGTTTACCGAACACTTGTCTGATTTTACACATGATAGCCAAGTTGAAAATTTTCGTCACATTTTTCTCAGGAACTACAATACAAGGATTTCTGAAATTTGGTTTCAGGATTTATATAAGTCAGCTATACCGTGTGATGCGTTTTCAGATTCATCACTCGACAACTTCCTGTTTACCGAACACTTGTATGATTTTACACATGATAGCCAAGTTGAAAATTTTCGTCACATTTTTCTCAGGAACTACAATACAAGGATTTCTGAAATTTGGTTTCAGGATTTATATAAGTCAGCTATACCGTGTGATGCGTTTTCAGATTCATCACTCGACTACTTCCTGTTTACCGAACACTTGTATGATTCTACACATGATAACCAAGTTAAAAATTTTCGTCACATTTTTCTCAGGAACTACAATACAAGGATTTCTGAAATTTGGTTTCAGGATTTTTATAAGTCAGCTATACCGTGTGATGCGTTTTCAGATTCATCACTCGACAACTTCCTGTTTACCGAACACTTGCATATTTTTACACTATTAATATTATCCACCTGCGGCGGGGGTATCATCAGTGAGCAGTAGCTCGCAGTTTCACTTGTTAAGTGACGAATCTGAAATCATTTATGGCTCACTCATATTAACCTTTATACCACATTTCAGAAATCACAGATAAGTTACTAAGTAGCGTTCATTTCACATGTTAAGTAATGAATCTTAAAATTTTACATGGTATAGAACACATTTCTAGCATTGATACTAAATTCCACAAAGATCGTGTATGTAGTTCTAGAGAAAAATAGAACGGAAATTTTCAACTATGTATAAAAGAATTTAGTGTTTGGAAGTTGTTGAGTGATGAATCTGAAAACACAACATAGCTCACTCATATATAAAAAATATTTATGAGACAGACATGCTGAAAGAAAACAGTTTGGTCCTCTTTTATGAAGGGTATACATATTTTTGTGAATTTAGAAATATACTAACTGCGGTAATTGACCTGAGCATGAAGACTTTCGATACGCTGACAGTTGGTGTATCTAGCTGTATTTAGTCTGCAGGAGAGACACGTGTACTGGCTTGCGTGGTCAACGTGCTATATTGGTTACTTGCTGGTGGGGTCAACGTGCTATATTGGTTACTTGCTGGTGGGTTCAACGTGCTATATTGATTACTTGCTGGTGGGGTCAACATGCTATATTGGTTACTTGCTGGTGGGGTCATAGTGGTATATTGCAATTGGTAAGTCTGCAACGAAGATGGAGTGGCATTTTGAGGGGAGTTCCTTGAAGTTGATAGTGCTGGTAGTTCTATATCACTGTCTTGACTGTCAGAACCAGATTGGACCTCAAATATAGGTATCTGCAATAAAAAAATTATTATAAATACTACATATATATGAATAATAATACTACATGCACCTTTAAAATCTGAAGTCCAGTTTCACTAATTACAATTTAGGCAAAATATGTACTGTGTGCCACATTTTTAGGCTTTTAGGTTTCCAGAAGCCTCCATTAATATTGACTGTTTCCAAGTTGGATGATTATTACTTCCATGTGTGGTAATTTAGTCAACCAAGAACCACACTACACAGTAACCCAATTGCACTTTTATCCATATTCAGTAAACCATGGAATTGGGGTCAAAATTCTAATTTGGCATACAAATTAAAAAGATCACACCATAATGAATATTTGTACTTTTAATTAGTTTTAATTCTATGTCACTCACTTGCATTTTTTGGCAAACATGATGAACAAATTGTGTAAAATTGTATTTAAAGGGCAATAACTCCTTAAGAGATCCCTCCACAACTTTTGGTGAATGTGTCACTTTAACTCCTTGTCAGATTTCTCTTCATGCTTTAGTTTTTGAGACATAAGCCAAAAACTGCACTTCACCCATTTGTTCTATTTTTTGCCATTGCAGCCATGTTTTTAGAAGAAACAGAAAATAAAACATAAACTTAATTCTAGATACCCTAAGAATCATTCAGCTAAAGTTTGGTTAGAATTATTTCAATACTTTCAGAAGAGATTTTTAAAATAGTTTATGAGGGATGACAATGGATGCCGAGTAGAAATGGCTAAAGCTGACATCTTTTTAAGGAAACATGAGCTAAAAAAACATTTTTTTATAGTGGTCTAAAAGTCGACGCTAGGGGCCATATTGATCTCATAGTAGGATATGAATGATTTGTTCATTGTTGAAGACGCTTCATTGACAGACAAGTTGAACAGGAATAAAAGCCCTGTTTATTGATAATTTGTATTTTTTCTATGCATTTTGTAAGTACATTTACTAAATATCCTTTTATTTTCTAAAAGTGTTGATGTATGAGATTCTGCTTAATATGCGACAAAACCTTTTCATCACACATGTAAAATCAATGCAACATATAGTGATCCATAATTTGGTTTACTCATACCTTTTCTTTTGTGTGTAAATACAAGTGTGGTTTGTCTTTTCCATATTCAACCAACTGTGTAAAGACTGCCCCTTCACCCTTATAGTTTCCAAGGAAAAACTCAATCCTGTGGAGTTTTCCTTTAAAGTTTTTCCCATTAGGAAAAAAAATATGCACCATCTCCTGGAAAACTTGGTTTTGTGTCAAACATTTGTTCATTTGGATGGGTCGAGGCCCAATGTTGAACTGTTTCGTACTGTTTTTCATTACTTTTCAATGTACTTGTTTATTGAATAAGAAAAGTGCTGCAATCCAATAATTACAGCCTTAGTTCTACTCCCTGATGTTGTTTTCTTCTGTAAAAATGGAATAAAATTAATTTATAAATCTTTTTGAATAGTTGAAACTTGATTAATTTTTATATTATAATATGAGCATTATTTTTTATATTATAATATGAGCATTATTTTTTATATTATAATATGAACAAGAAGTTGCACACAACATTGTGCTTAGCAAATTTTTGTGCCCTATAGTTGTTATTTCTCTCTTGTGGGGAGTTATTTTAATGGCAATCATATACCACATCTTTATAAATTTGGGGAGTTATTTTAATGGCAATCATATACCACATCTTAATAAATTGCATTGTAAAGTGTTTTTCACACTTTATAGGGAATATACAAAACATATTGTCATTGATATACGATTTCTGATCCAAATCTTTTGTTTGACAGAATGGCTGCAAATCAGATGGGACCTACCAATGATGAAGCATTGTGTTAGTTGTAGTTTTGAAAACAGACACGGGTTATGATGTAAGTAAATATATTTAATAGTTTGTACATTTAATCTATATGTACAGTTTACATTGTTTTACATAAAGATTCATTGAATAAAAAAAACTATTATGCATCCAACAAGAACAAATATGATGCAGTTTCTCTCCATCTCTCTTTAACAAAAGTATTTTTTCAATACAATAGCCTTAAACTCTTATTTTCATTAATCAATATGTATTGCAGTAAAGAATATAAAATTCAGCTGGTGGTACAAGAAAATACAAGCAACAACATATCTGAGACTACTATAACAGTAGTTGCAGAACATATATACAACAAAAAGTATACCAATCAGTTGATGTGTTCTGAGTCGATTTTTTTTAGTTCTAAATTTATCTACTGACACTTACACTACATCATTAGCAATTTAATATTTTTAACCAATACAACACGAGTATCTTTTAAAAAATGAAGATGAACCACAATGTGTTCCTTGCAACTGCAAGTATACTATTAAACATGTTTTAATTAATTGTATTGACTTTGCTGATATTCGTAAGAAGCATTTCAATGTCAATAATATGTATGATTTATTTAATAATGTTCCATTTACAAATATTGTTGCTTTTTTAAAAGAAATTGGAATTTATTATAAAATATAAAAATGTTATTATATTTAAATCGATTTTAATTTTTATCACGTTATTTTACTGTTGATTTTTATTTGTATATAATCAATTTGCTTTAGTCAAGAATTTTAGTGTATTGAAGGACCTTTTGTCTTATTTTAAAATATGCTTTAAATTGTAAAAATATTCGAATTAGCTCTCGCCGCGATATAGCCTTTTTGTGCTAATGCGGCGTAAAGCAACCAACAATCAATCAATCAATTAACCAATACAATGTTATGAAACTCTTTAGATTACATACACAAGAATGAAAGACATTTATTTTTTTACATTTATCAGAACACTTGATACGTCATTTATAAATCTTAAAAATAGTTTTCATTGATTTTAAAAGGAAGACAGTTATAAGTTTTTATATATCTTTTTACCTTAAATTTGATAAAAAAAAATCGATAGCATGTGAAATTTGGGAAGTATATTCAAATATTTCATTTTTTTTTTTAATTTTTAATTTAGCGTTTACTGTTGTCAATAGCCATTTAAAAATAACATTTATAAATTTTTTCCCTAGTTTCTATTGTTGTTATTGTACTTTTGACTATTGGTTCATGCTTTAAAAAAATCATAGTATGATGAAACATTCTAATTGTCAAGAAAAAAATATTTTATATTAATGTTTCTGTCGTCAAGTGCATTTTGAAATGCAAACTCCAAACCTTGGTTCGACAGATGTGGTATATACAGTATACAAATGGATCGACATAATAGAAAGGTAGTCTATAATAGTTTTGCCCGCTTAAATAATTTAGAATAAAAAAGTGGTAATTGTTATTGAAAGTTCTATCCAATTTTAAGTGAATTGATGATACGGAAAAAGGAATCATCAAAATGAAATTTGGGTATGAATTTGATTAACCATGATATATTTCCACTAAAAATGAACAATAGAAGAACACAGATACATTCAAAACTGAGGTTATATCAATTTACCAAAATTATGAAGACTTAATTTACATGCACATACAAGATATCATGTGTCATACAAAAAATATATCTCGGTTAGCAATTTAAAACTGTCAGAGTTTTTATAATAATTTCTTATAAAGTTGTGTTATTTCGCTTGGAAATGCCCAATATTCTTGAACATGATTAGCTAATCTTTATTGTTGTATAGTATAAAAAAAAGTCAGCTTCTTTATTGGTGCTGTACATACAAAATACAAATTGAAAAATATACTAAAAACAACAAATCTTTCAACAATAAGGTTATCAAGATTCACTTGTCCTCAGTTCCATTGATGATTTAGAAAAGGAACCTCAATTTTGTAATTTGAGGGCTTGAAATGAGTATGTATCGTAACTTTTTTTGTATCCCATAAAGTCAGATTTTTTAGAAATATTCAGAATAGTTATCTTTTTTCTTCATTTTATTTCTTTTGGAAAAATGAAATGAAATTTATCTTTTATATCATATTATGATATTTAGAAATTCTTGCTTTTAATCACATTTCTTTAGATTTAATTGAAGATTAATTTTCAAAATCATAATATCTTTGAAATATATATACCATGAATACATTTTGAGCACGTGATATCCTAAAGACTTCAAAAAAAAAATTTTAATAGCCAAATAATAACTTTAGTAAGATATTATTTAGACTAAATTAAAAGTCCACAGAACATGCATATATTTTTTAATTTTTGTTATGCAAATATTTATTAATCAAAATATTCCAAATACAAAAAAAGTGTTGAATATTATTTGTTTAATCACGAGAAACAAAAACTAACATAAAACAATTTTAGCCTATTATTTGGAGTACTTATAAATAATGTTAACCAACAGTTGTTTAAAGAAATACTTGTGTAGATTCCAAAATGAAATTTTATATAATCAATTTCAAAAATAAATTCCAATGTTTTAGATGTTCAATAAGCATTTTTAATTTAGATTAAAAAGTTGAAGAAATTCTTTGAAGATTGGTTAGGAATCATCCAACAGACTTTGCATACTTTAGTAAAATTTTGCATTTTCTTATTGTTTAAAGCTGTTTTTTTTTTGTTTAATTACATTGAAACTAAGAAAATCACAGTTATTTTATTATAAAATCTAAATTATTATGCACAAAAGGAACACTAATAGAATTTCAAAGGTCCTCCAAGTCTTCTTCATCACTAATTTCTCCCTCATCATCACATTCAATGTCCTCAACTGCAATCTCCTCCTTTATAGCCATTTCTTTCAACATCTGTTGCATCCTGTCATAGTTATCATTTAATATGTGGTCAGTCAACTGAGATTCAACAGGCAGTTCCCCAATGTACTCTGAAAACTGACTGTTTAATCTTATTAAACCCATCTCATAATACATTCCTTCTTTTATTAAGAATGCAGTTTCTCCTGCAGTTAGATGTTCCCCTAGTTTTACTTTCACTAGTTGGTACTGGTGTTTGTACCAACTAGTGACCGACCTCATTTCTTGCTTGAGCAATGTTTGCTCTTCAATGGCTCGATCAATCAGGCATTTCAGTTGAAGATTTCCTGTTTAATCGTGTTTGGTATCTCTGATACAACCTCTAAATCTACCATGCAGTTATAGATGTCACTTTCCACGTCCTTGACAGTATCAAATTTAATCGCCTCTGGCAAACCATCAGATGAATCCCCAATCAGGTTGTAAGCTGCAATGGATTTGTGAATTTTCTTTGAAATACACTTTAACTGTTTTGAAAGTTTGATGAAAACAGCCTGTCCTTCTGAAATATGAATAAAATGTACAATATTACTGGTGTTTTATATATGAGATAAGTATATAGTGCTAACACGTCTTTTATAGAGGAATTTGATGTCAACAAGAAACAATGTTAAAATTTTAAAAAATGCCATTGTCAGTATATGCATTAATTTTAGATGGAAGTTGAAGACCAATGGATTTTAAAAGAATCAATCACACAATAAATACCTGGTAACATTATTGTTGATACTAAATTCAAGGACGTTATGATGTGTTTTAATTCTTTGTATTGAGAAAAATGTTATATCAATTTTCATAAATTGTCGTTTTCCAAAAAAAATATGTTAGCTCAAAGGCAAGTATGAAATAAAAAGTGCTATAATACAGGAAAAGTCTGCAAAATAAAAATTTCTGGTTGATCTGATCTGTAGATTTACAGAAAAATAAAACTTAAAATTTCATACATGGACATTATTTGTAGATAAATGAAAAAGCATCACAGGGTTGAGCATGCTCACATAAAAGAAGTTTTGAATTCCCTTCCCTTCGTTCTAAGGCTAATAAAATTTTGCTTACTTGAATATTTGCGCAATAAGCATAGTAAATAGTGCCTCTCTGAAACATGTTTTTTAAGGGTTACAAGTTGAAATTTCTTTTGTTTTTCTTTCACAATCTTTAGATCCTTGTTGAAGTTTTCATCAGTTTGATGTAATCTAGAGGTCTTGTTCTTTTTTTTCAAATGCTGATAAGGTTTTCTCTAGTCTGTAAAGATATTTAAATAAAAAAAATTATTCATCAGAATGTTTAGTTATTTTAATAACATAATAAACAGTCCTTTCATGATATTTCAAGGTTAAACTCTGCTCATGAGATCACAAGTCAGTAGTAACACTCAGCAAAACAAGCCTTATTTTTCATGTATGTACTTTATACTGGGTAAAAACTGTAGACAATAGGTGTATACAATTCAGAATATTTGCACAAAAGTGTAGCTTTCCCAGTGTAATATGTGTGTATTCCAATGTTCATACATGTTAAAACATATATAAGGTATTTAGATAAGGTCACAATTAATTTTAGAACATCATGTTAACTAATTTCATATCTCTTAAACTTTTTTTTAAAGAATGACATAGATCAGAATGTAACTTTCACTTCTGTTTTAAATTTAAAATGATACTATAGATAAATGCTCTTAATATGCATCATTCCAGGTTGTAAAAAAGGCATGCTGACAAAAAAGAGATTATGACAATTTCTTAAAGTTTCGTAATCACCTTTCCTTTTCTTCCTTGAACTTGTCATCTAATTGTTCATTTCTGAAATTGAAGACTGACATTATTAAAAATAAATATATATGAACATTTATAAACACTTTGATCAAACAATGGAATCACTATAAAAGGAAATGGAATGTACAATTGGAATAATCTGTCAATCATAATGCTTGGTCAATATTGTATATTTTCAATCTGATTTTTAATGATATTGTTGTAATACTGATGCTGTTCTTTTCTTTTATCTTTGAAAGTTCATTACCAAACAAATTAGATTTAACTCTGGGTTAGTACTAAAATGAGTAACATCCATTTTGTAAGAGTGCCACATGTGGAGCAGGATCTGAATGTCCTTAGATCAGTTTTTTGTGGGTTTCCTGTTGCATAAGTACAAATAAAGCAAAACTTTCTTTGTGTATCTGTTATTTGTACAATAGTTGACTGATTGCAGGATAAATGTAAACTAATATGCAATTTAGAAAAATAATGGTCTGATTTAGGTACATTAGGTGGCCTTGAAATGTACTGCTTCTTTTTGACCTACCCAATACTGTAATATCTTTGAAGACTGAGAACATATTCATCTGTTTTGTTCAGTTTAACTATAAAAAAAAACACAAATGAAGAAGGCAAATTATGTTTTACTGGAATTTACAAAAATCAAATGCATTAAATATAAAAGTAGTTTACAGCCTCTAATAGAATAAAACTTTGTATGTGATTTCTATATGTGTAAACATAGAGTGTATACAGCATTAGACAAGAAAGAATGATTTTGATATTTTAAAACAATGTAAATAGTTTTAATACTCAAAATGGATTGGGAATGATGCCAAAAATAATGCAGTCCTCTTAACTATAAAAATAAAATAGTTTTTACTAAGGGACGATATCAAAAGTTCAATGTAGGATAAAAAACTTAATTCACATAGTTTTTTCACTGACCACCTCCCCTTTTCTTAACTTAATTTGGGAAATAGTACCAGGATTATAATTTTATACGCCAGACGCGCGTTTCGTCTACATAAGACTCATCAGTGACGCTCAGATCAAAATAGTTAAAAAAGCCAAATAAATACAAGGTTGAAGAGCATTGAGGACCCAAAATTCCAAAAAGTTGTGCCAAATACGGCTAAGGTAATCTTCTCCTGGGGTAAGAAAATCCTTACTTTTTTGAAAAATTCAAAGTTTTATAAACAGAAAATTTATAAAAATGACCATATAATTGATATTCATGTCAACACCGAAGTGCTGACTACTGGGCTTGTGATACCCTCGGGGACGAAACGTCCACCAGCAGTGGCATCGACCCAGTGGTGTAAATAGTTATCAAAAGAAAGTACCAGGATTATAATTTTTTACGCCAAAAAAATTTATTTACCAATAGGGATATATGTAAAAATCGATTTTAGATATACAAAACTTGCAGAATTTTAACCCCCCCCCCCCCCCCCACTCCCAAACTATTTGATTTAAATTTTTATCCTACATCGATCTTTTGATGTCGTCCCTAAAATATAAGGAGATCTTACTGTAAGATACTTTTATATCTGTGACACGTAAGTGTTTTCACTTGCGGTACAGTAAAAAATGATAATGTTTTGACCAAATTTGAAAATAGAAATTTTCCAAGACCATCATCCCTTATGGCCTATAATATGACAAGACCTACCTATAGTATTTATTGTGAACTTGTTCTCGCCCTGAATATGCATGAAATACTTGCCACTGGACGATAAGCAACCATCAATCAATCAATGAATACGCATGAAATATTTCCCACTGAACGTTAAGCAACTAACAATCAATCAATCCTGGTGTAGGAAGCTCTATAGCAACATCCTATTTCCTCCTCTTGTCATATGCTTAGTGTTCCGTCAATCACAAGCACTTCATGAATCGACTTTTTAGTTCCACATAATCATACGATTTTATTATTTTTATATTTTTTCGTGACTTAATTATTATGTAAAAACAAGGTAAAAAAAGTATACGATAAAATATAGGATTATATGTGTTTGAAGGATGATATCGAAAATAAAATTGCTCATCTTTCCGACATACAGTATATTGTATTTGTGTTGATAAGAGTAGTACATGTATATTAACCAATCAAAAAGAGAAATATGACACAATACTAGATCATACGTTCTCAATTGACGATGTAGAAATAGAAAACAGTGTAATGTTTAATTTATTTTATATGTATGTTTATTAACAAAGTACCATCACAAACATATGTCTGAAAGAAACAGGTCATTTTAAAACAAGCAAAAAAAACGTTTCTTCACTTTTTAACAAACGATCATTATCTTTACTATTCACGTCATTAGGCTGCATTAGTTTAATTCAGCTCATCACCAAAATGCTTTTATTACATGTATGCACTGATTGAATAAACGAATCTTCTATGTTCTGCAATTCAAACAAGGATACTTGGAAAATATATTAACCACTTAAGCTTAATTCCTACGAAATTGCAAATATGGTACATGTAGTATATCACTATATACCACATCACACACAGGAAGTACAAAACTAAATACATTCATATAATTTTGCACTATACTATCCAGATACACATACTACACAGCCAGCTATGCTTATCCTTTTGACCCAGCATATTCACTTGAAGTACAGATCCGTATTTTCAAATTTTCAATTTTTGCGGTCGTATGAAAAAGTTAAAACTACAGATAAGGGGACGACCATTTAATATTTTGGTGTGGTGGGTGGGAGGGTTGAGGATTTGTTTTTGATCGGTTATTTATTTTTGTAAACTGAGAGGACAGATTATTCATTTTCTGCACTATTGAAGCAAGATTTTTCATTTTCATTAAAGCCAGGGACTGATTATTCATTTTCACAACTATATTTATGATATTCGAAAACATACAATTTTTAAAATATTTGTTAATTATGAATAATACATGTATAGTCAAGTTATTGTGTACCATTTAATCAGAACTAAACATTATCCCCTGCAGAAATTTTAAGATTCAAGATTTTATTCATAACCTAAGACACAGTCTTGTGTAAAGAGGACAATGTATATAAACATATTAAGATAATACATAGCGAGACAGGACAAACGAAGCACAAATACATAGTATATTATAAAAGACAATTGGTATAATTAGATTAAGTAGTTTATACTTTTCTTCACGAAATGAACCAATAATATATATTCCCAACCAATATACATATGTACATGTATTGTATACATACATAGTACTATTAAAAGTTGGTTTTACCTAGCCTCTTTCAAAAGATTTGTCAAACATAATTGGCCGAGCGGGTCGAGACAAAACAATTTTTGAAGGGTTTTTGAACCGCTGAAGGCCCAAGAAGCTATATACCTGTTGAGTTATTTATTTTGAATACATTGAAAGTCAGGTAATTTATTTTCAAACTACCGAAGAACAAACCATTTATTTTTGTAATTATCAAGGCTGGGTTAGTTATTTTCAAAATCCTCCTGTCCCTCCCCCCAGAATATCAAATGGTCGTCCCCTAAAAAACAAGCTAATTTCCTACTCGAGCTCTTCAATATTAATCTCCTAGCTATATATATCCAGCCACTGCAGTTCATATAATTTTTCATGAACTTGAAACAACAGAAGAGTTGGAAGGCTACAATATTGACCTAGTGAAAGATTTCAGAAACGTCAGTTAATAAACTGTATTTCATGGTATTTGTGTTCCTTCATTGAAATATTTATATAAACTCTCGGTACTAGATACTAATTTAAAGCTCTCGTTTCACAATATGACGGAATGTATAATAAGTACATGTATCTATACCAAGAATTACCACAATCTCGGAAAGCAATAGAGTTAATTAATTTGTATTCTTGATTGTTTTTACTCACAGTTGAAGGTCGAACGGTAGAGTCCTACAGTTGTTAATTTCTGTGTCATTTGGTCTCTTGTGGAGAGTTGTCTCATTGACAATCATACCACCTCTTCCTTTTTATATTTAACGGCTGTATATTCTTCAAACACATGTAAGCATCATATAAAAAAAAAAAAACATGTGTAATCTTTCAATTTATTATTGCCGGTTATAGATCACTAGAAGTATTTCATTCGCAACTAATGTTATACAAAAGTCAAATCAATTTTCAAAATAATAATGGTTTCTAGTATGAGTTCTTTAAAAAAAATAAACCTTTAACAAAGGTTCATTTTACCATTTCAGATAAAACCAACACAACGACTATGATAATGAAAAAAGCAGGTTCCTTGGCCTTAAAGAAAGCTACGAAAAAGTGTGGATGCGAAAGGAAATGTACTTCTAAAAAATTCTATGAAAGAAAAGTTATAAAGAAATTGAGAACATTATATTGGACTCTAGACACGGAAGAAAGGGAACAGTGGTTTTCTGGAAAATTTGAAGACTTTCAACCATCATCTGAAAGTACATGTAATCAAAGGTTTACTTTTCGTATAAATGGGAATGTGGTTTGTCAACAAGCATGGTTACAAGGACATGGTAAAACAAAGAGTAGCTTTTACAGATACAGAACAAAATGGCAGAATAGTAGCCTAACAAGAAACTCGAAAGCGGGCCAGTCTTTCAGTGAACAAAAGCAAGCAGCTATCCATTGGTTGGGAGAATACATTGTTCAACGTGGAGAAAGGCCACCTCGTCAACAAGAAGTCTGGTTGCCTTTTGGAATGCGGAAGAAAGAAATCTATATAGCATATAGAAACGAACAGATAATGGATTTCAATAAATTTATGTCTACAACATCTTTTTACGCCATTTGGAGGAAGTTTTATAGTCATGTTAAAATCAGATCAGTAAGTTTTGTTTATGATACATTTTGATTGAGATTAATTCATTTTCAAAATTTTATTCTAAAAAGCAGCCCAATCAGTCATTATAAGTACACGTATGTTTTTGAGAAATAAATGACACGACGAACAAAATTCATAAATAATCATGTACTTATACATGTTGTATATATCTTTATTCTCAACTGTCCATGTTTTTGACAAAATTCTAATAATTTTAATCATGTGTTCTTTTTTACGATGGAATAAGCTTTTATATGCAAAAGGTCATCCGAGAATCAAGTCTTTAATTGTGTAGTTTGTTACATACTTTCTGTCTCCGTACAATTTTTCCAAAAGACGATAGTACAAACATTTCTAGCTAAGAGACAATATATATCTATATAAATATAGAAACGTTTTTAATGGTTAATTGTTTCTGTAATATTTTTAAACAGTGTGCATTTTATATAAAAAAAAATAATATTTATTTCAGACAAATCTTTTTACAAAGTGCACAACATGCGTAAAACTTGACAGAGCACTACAGCTTCAACTGAATCCGCAGAAAAGACAAGCTATTTTCAGAGAAAAACAAGCCCATCTACATCGGATCATGTAAGTTATCGTATGTCTAAAGGCAATATGTTATTACTGTGTGTTCATTTTTTTTTAATCCTAAATGAAAATTGGATAATTCATATAGAAAAAGAAGGAGACATTTTGATTGCCAATTATGGGCCCAAGGGGCATAAAAATAATACAATACAAACAATGAAATTAAAAAAAAAAGATTAATGAGAACTTATATATTTGATTGTCATTTTGTTCAACACTTGCATTCGCTATTTTGATAAGAAATGGGGTATGATTGCCAATGAGTCAACACCTTGGCAAAGGTCACTGTACGACCTTCAACAATCAGCAAAATCCATACCCCATAGAAAAGCTAATAAATGTATCTAAAATGACAAATGTAAAAGAACTCAAACGAGAAAACTAACGGCTTGATTTATGTACAAAACAATGAAAAAATAATATGATCGATAACCACTGAAGAACAGGCTCATGACCTGAGACAGGCACATACAGAAAGTGGCGTGGTTAAACTGACGCCTTATGCTCCTCTTATTAAACAATACAGTACAATAATAATGCATTAACGTCTAACCATCAATAATACAGTATACACATTTCACATTATACAAGTTAACCTTTTTTTAAATTATTAATGCCATTCTAAAAGAATTATGAGAGACGGATTAAAAGGAACTAGTGTTTACAAACCGTCAGATTGATGCAAAGCACAAAAAAAGATCAAAAACGAAAGAAAAAAAGACACAGTACATTTCTGATCATACTCGCTGTTAATGTTTCTAAGCACAGCTAATGTCTGTTTCATTACTTCAAGAATGGAGAAACTAGCATATTACCGTAGGAGAACGATATCTCGTAGGCGGCCTGACAGGTATCTCAGGTTTGATAATTGATGGAATGGACAATACTAAGACCAGTTTACCACATTTTAAAGATAGAAAAGGAAAAGTAAGTAAGCATGTTTGCTCTTCTTTTTTAAATTTGCTGTTATAGAATTTGGAAATTATCTTAGATAAGGGGATATTTCTCCATCAATCAAAGCTCTGATTACCTGTCTGTAATACGACTTTTCGTTTGATATTATAAACAAATTAATGTTACATGTAAAATCGCCCACGTTTAAATGTAAGTAATTAATTTACTAACTTTTTCCTCAATTTTTTTTTAAGGCCGTGAGAGTTTTTACCTAGGAATATAAATGACATGGACATGATTTCCAAGGATGAGGCAATACAAGTTGATGCAAAACCCTTAAACAATGATAAAACACAACACATTTCAAACCCTTTTAAAATAAAGGGCATGGACATTTTTACCTAGGAATAATAATGACATGGACATGATTTCCTAGGAAAGTTAGACTGGGAATATGAATTTTATTAAAAATCAAAACGCACATCTTTTAAATAATTATAGAACATTTGATTGATTGTTGGTTGCTTTACGCCGCATTAGCACAAAAAGGCTATATCGCGGCGAGAGCTTATTCGAAATTTGTTACAATTTAAAGCATATTTTTAAAATAAGACAAAAAGTCCTTCAATATACTAAAATTCTTGACTAAAGCAAATTGGTTATATACAAATAAAAATCAACAGTAAAATACCGTAATAAAAATTAAAAACGATTTAAATATAACATTTTTATATTCTATAATAAATTCCAATTTCTTTTAAAAATGCAACAATATTTGTAAATGGAACATTATTGAATAAATCATACATATTATTGACATTGAAATGCTTCTTACGAATGTCAGCAAAGTCAATACAATTAATTAAAATATGTTTAATAGTATACTTGCAGTTGCAAGGAACACATTGTGGTTCATCTTCATTTTTTAAAAGATACTCGTGTGTTACTCTAGTATGACCAATACGACATCTAGTAATAACACACTGATCTTTTCTGCACATAATATTATTAAAAGGTTTGCCTAAATTAGGTTTAATTTCATGCAATTTATTATCATCTTTTTTACTCCATTTATTTTTCAATATATTAAAAACATATTCTCTAATATTAGATTTAAAATCAGTATATGGTATATCACAGTTAGATAGAGGGTCACCCAGGGCATTCTTTGCCTCAAGGTCTACAGCCGTGTTTCCAAGGATTCCAACATGACTCGGAACCCATAGAAATATTATTTCTTTCATAAGAATTTTTAAATTCCTCATTACATATAAAATTTTGAGAATTGTTGGGTTTTTAATTTTAGTATTTCGTATAGCTTGTAAGCATGAAAGTGAATCCGAACATATAATAAATTTTGATTTATCTGAAGAAGCAATAAATTTCAAAGCTAAAATTATTGCTTCTGCTTCAGCAGTAAAGATGGATGCATCAGATGGCAAACGGAGAGTTGCAGCTCTGTCCCTAAAGACAGCAGCAGATGCAACTCTGTCGCCATCTTTTGATCCATCAGTATAGACAGTTGAAAAATCTGGATAATTGGCTTTAATTTCAGCATAGTGTTGCTGAATTAAAAGAGGATTTGTTTTATTTTTATTGTGTTCACGGAGATCAAATATCATTTTTGGTTTGGGAAGTTCCCATGGAGGACATTTGCAAATTTTAACTTGAGCAACAGATTTTAAATCAAAAGAAGCTAAATGTGGTTTTAAACGTATACCTAACGGAGGAATTTTATTTTCATGTTTTGCAAAAATATCTTCAAAAATCGGATTAAAAACACAGCTGTAGGCAGGATTATCTGAATAGGCTTTTAGTTTGACAGCATATTGAAGTCCAAGCTTCAAACGTCTGTCAGAGAGTGAGTGCTCATCAGCCTCTACATACAGACTCTCAACATAGAACATTTGAAGTTCCATTGTACATATGTAAATGATTTGATTCATAAATACTTTTATGATAAAAAAAAAAGGACATGGACGTTTTTATCTAGGAATACGATGAACTTGAATTCCTAGGAAAATTATTTATAATTAGTCTGGGGACATAAATTACTAGTCAGTTCTGTAACCATGGACTTTTTATACTAGTAATAATGCAAGGGTTGGTATTTTTTTCGTATTATTATAAGTTGTAGTAATTTTAACAAAACAAAAGATCATCTGAATGTGTTATTTATATACTCATAGTTATTGTAGTATATATTATAAAATCACGACATTAAAGGACAGGATATCAAAATGAGACAAAATTGTATGTTATTTTATTATGATTTTTCAACAAAGATATTTTTTTAAACAAGTCATGGTTAAAAATGATTGAAGGAAAACAATCATGTATTGTATTTTTATATTTGAGCTGAATTTTAATTGTCTTAGGTCAGATAGAAAAGCATGTAAACATGTTTTTATTTTGCAGGACCTTGCTTCAACCATTCCAATGAAAACACACGTAACTGGTGCCATTAACCATGGCACACATCAAAATTTGTTTTCACTGATATTTATCAGTATAAACATGATTCCAATCTGACGTTGAACATCTTGATGAAGTTATTGTGGGAGGCTTCAAAGGTAAATATTAATTTGTAACAGATGTTGACATACACTAAGTTTATTTGTGGATTGTAATTGACACAGTTTCCTCATACGGAGCACATCTCCTTTATCTATATGGGTCATTTTCAAAAAATGTAGATATTTTGTAATGGTGTTTTTCAAAAAAAAAATTACTCATATCGTTTTAAATTTTATTTTGTTTCAACACAGAACTATTCAACTGTATGAAAAAATTACAGAGCATTACTTTTGAATGCACAAAATGTCAAAAATTAAAAAAATGTACCTCTTGCTGTCTGCAAGTGTCACTTGTGTTACCATAACAACTTATTTGAAAAAAAATACTTTATTACTTAAAACCATCTTTGTAAACGTTCTAAAAGGATTATTAGTTGAAAAATACTCGAATGTTATATATTTTATATAATTTTAAAGATTTTTTAATATTATTTTTTCTAAATTCAAAGTTAGTCACAGAAAAAGCTAATTTTAAGTAATAAACTTTGGTAATTTATGTGAAAACAAGTTGAATAAAAATATTCGTTCTCTCTCGAATGAAATGAACTGGCAATGCATTGTCCAAAAGCGAAACAATTATTAATTTAATTCAGGGGTTCATCTTTAGCATGCATTTTTCTATCAGTAACGCAAGTGACAATTTGGTAACACAAAAATGAAAAAAGTAACACTAGTGACAATCATACAAAATAACAACATATTTGATACAGTAAAAAAAACTATCAATGTTTCTGAAATATCTAATATGACATTCTTTGTTGTTCATTCATATCTTAAACCTATATTGATCTAGACACACATTTGAGGTCTATCAGTTAAGTCACATTTTGATCATTTCAAGGGCTTGTTTCCAAAGACTGACATCAACGATGTACTTTTGTCCAACAAGTTTGGGTTCTGGAATTGTTCCCAAAACGTTCTCCATGTCGTACCAACATTCGTCTCTTACTGCAAGAGGCCAATAAAAGGATGGATTGTCTAGGTTTCCTATTCTGTGCATATAACTTGCAAACACCTCGGTTTCATCGCAATCTGTGACGATTCCAGGGTACGTTTTTTTGTCATAAGCCACTAGTACATACTGTCCAAGTAAATCTTGAGGACTTAGATCTGAGACATTGAGATAGTTGTGTCTACTCCCGCCTGGATTATCGCCATTGTCAGTGTGTTCTTTTGTATTAACATCTTCGAATTCGTTACCACTATTGAGTTCACCTCTACTATCGGAAGAAATGCCGTCACCTGCAACCGACTCATCACTGATGCCTGTACTATTTTCATTGAAGTCGTTCTGTCCAGTTTGTTCCATTGGTAGTAAAACAATGAAATCATTGGGTACCCAATTGTTCCTTCTCATGTCGTTTCTCGTTGTAGTCCACATTATAAAACTTGTTTATTTGCTTTATATTTCTCTAGGTTTTATCATGCGATGAAGGTCTCTTCTGACGGTAGGGTAACCAAGGTTTGGATATACCGAATCTATGTGACGACATAGCACACTAGCTAGGGCAAATACTTGCCAAATACCCATATAAGATTTATTCTTGCAAATTTTCAGGACCTCTCTCTCATATAACCTTTCGATTTCTCCATTTGACAATACTTCATTTGCATATTCATCCGAGTAAAACGCAAAAGTTTTCGCAAGAGAATTATTCTTTTCCCGAAATCCCCTTTCCAAGAAACCTTGATTCAAGTATGCATCCTTGAAAATACAGGATTCGAGAATAATTCGGACACTAATTTCCTCACTCATACCTTCCTTTCCAGAGACAAGTATACTACCCGAGTATGGTAAACAATTACCATCTGCACTGACTTTGACAGGATGAAGCGTTACATCATGTGGTATGTCAGATGGCAGAATTGAATGTGTTCTTTCATCAATTGCGATCCCAGTATTTGTGATATTTGGCGAGTAATTATAGTCTATTCTGTAACCCTTCTCATCTATGATTCGATAGATATTTTCGCATTTTTCTAGTTTTTCCTCGTATGTCTGACATTGTCCAAGTTCGGTTAATGTGCGTGCGAAATAATACTTCCTTTTAGCTACTGTCCTATCTTCAGGTACCTGTATTTCTGGTGATTGTAGTGACCGGTGTCCTTCTTTATCATTGCACGCTCCTTGGTGTTCTGTTTCTGGTTGTTCACTTTTTTTTTCGTTTTTCTGTTGTTTTAGCTTTTCTGTTGATCAGGGAATGCACTTTCATATCGTGTCCTGCATGAAATGAGCCTTTGACGCAAGTGCAGCTCACATCTCTGTACAGTATATTTCCATATCCAGAGTACCATATTTGGTGGAGTTTTAACGTTCCTGGAACGGGTTTAAGTGTTTCCTTTGATAAAATTATTGCCTTATTGTCTATTCCTTGCTGTCCTACTTCATACACAAATACGGCAGAATCCTGGAAGTTCTTTACAAAAGACTTGGCACTCATATCTTTCCCATGAAGCACCAGGTCATTTGCTCGTCTTTTCAGAGCTCCACCTACACCGTCTGGCACTCCTTTTCCGTGTCCACTTTCATGGAAGTTCCATTCTCCAGATAAATTTCTGACTGTCATTTCGTGCGTAAAAAGTAAGAAATTGCCCTTCTGCTTGTATTGCGTTGACGGACCATCGCTAAAAAAGTGCACAGTGTCAACATCCTTGTTGGCTTGTAGAAGTTTATCCAAAATGGGGTCCATAAATGCCCAAACTGAGCAAGGATTGTGATCTAGACTATCTGACACTGCGCAAAATGTTTGTGAACTTAATGCAGTGTAAAAGAATCCAGTGTGAAGTGTTAATTGCTTTTTCGATGCCCCAAAATGCATGCTTTGTATTTCATTTGCTAATTTGCATTGGAAATTTTCAGCAAAATCGACGTGAACGAGTGCTTCGTTCTGCTTTAAATTTTCTTTGATATTTCTGTAATGTTTCATCTGATTTGCTATGTTGAATGCGTGTATTTTGAACCTTTTCATCTCTGTAGAAAAGGTATCCATCAACACATGAATGCTATCTGTGACTGTTTCCTTGACGGTCAAAGTGATTTCTTTCTCGTCACCTTTAATATTTCTTTTCTCCTTCTTTGTTTTCCATTGCAGCCAGGATGTTTCCTCATTATTGTCTCCCTGATCGTTTGTAATGATATTTATTTCTTTGCATTTCTCACATTTTCCATACATGCAATCCAAATCTTTTATGTCACAACTGAAAGTTTATATCAGATCAGAAAGAGATTTCGACTCGACATGTTGTAATTTGAATAGTGAGTCTACTAGAAACTGCATGTTCTCGTGTTTCTTACAACCACAGGTGTCCCTATCAGATTCTTTTGGGGGTTGAACCCAGAATGGTCTAAGTCGACTAAATGTTGTGTAGCTTAGAGTTATGTTTGTATTTTCAATCAAAAACTTCTCGTGTAACTTTTCTACAGTGTCATTTAATATTCTCCTTTGTTTTTTTCACACCATTTTTAGTCACAGTGTCCTTCATACTAGGTGTTATCTTGCTGTTGTCGTCTCTTTCATAGAATTCAAAAATTTTCGGTTCGAGTCTATGACAAGGACCCTTTCTTAAAACGAGTTGTACCTGCTTTCATTTTAAGCTCTTCTCTTGCTTTGTCTATTAACTTATATTTCTTAAGCAGTCTTCCCTGTGTCAACTCTGCTAGATACTTCTGTTGCTGTCTTTTAGCTCGACCATATTTTGTCTTCAGTTCATCACTCAACGAAAGTTGAAACATAAGAGTTTTCTTTGCCTTGTTTTTCATTTTTCGTCTATTTCGTCTACTTCCCTTCATTTTTCTATTTTCTGTGTTCCAATTCCGTAATAATTTGTTTGTTTTGGTTCTTGGTGTATCAGGACATTTCATTAAAGGTGAATTCTTCCTTTGTCTACTTAGTCGGACGTATAGCTTTTGATTGAGTCGTCTTGCTGCTTCAAGTTGATCTTTTAATTTCATATTGTCTCTATAGCATTTTGCTATTCTTCTTTTCTTTCTCCGTGTATTGTGAAGACCGACCTGTGGAGTTGGATCAGGTACATGTATTAACGGACCTGGCACAGGAGAGGATGGAGGCGTAAGAATTTGAGCATGATTGTTAGACTTTCTTTTTCTTTCTGCTATCTTTTTTTTCTTCCATTCTTTTCTTTGTCTACGCTGTTCTCTATGCGTCATGTCATTAATATGTTTCAACTTTCCTACTGAAAAATCTTGTTGATATTTCGCTCTGCACTTTGCCTGGTGTTCTGCCCTTTTAAAAGGATCTGCATCTCGTTTTTGTCGATAGCGACGTTGTTTTTCTGCATTTGTGAGTACCATTCTAAATTTCCTGAAAATATATAGAAGAAATATTTATCCATAAAACAAATAAAACATTATTATGATAAATCTGACTGTTTTATGTCATTTGTGTTACTGCATTTGTCACTTGTGTTACTTTTTCTATTATTATAGGATAAACAACTTTTGTGACAAAGAATTCATTATAACTCTGATAAAAATTAGTGTAAATGGTATTTTTATCGTTATCATCTTGCTAAATTGATAATTTTTCTTTTAATAACATAGAAAGAACTATTGATTTGTCATTTGTGTTACCAATTTTGTCAGTTGTGTTACTTTTTTAATGGTAACACAAATGACAGTAACACAAGTGACATACGGGCATGTAAATTGCAATTTTTATGAAATATATTCTCCCTGACAGCATGATTTATCTTCTGTCATAGTAAGTGTTCTAAAACAAAAACACTGGTCATAAAAAGAATATGAATTTAATATGTAGACTGTTTATTATTGCAATAACATTGTGGACAAAAATAAAAGTTATGCTATAACTGTACATACCTTTAAACTCAAGTTTGATGTTAAAACTGCATCATGTTATCTGCTAAACTACCCATAATTCCAAAGAGGAAGTGCTGCTACCGGGAGAAACTATTTTTGATTTAAATTAATAAAGAGAGATAACCCGAACTTTAATTTTGTTTTACAAAGTAACACAAGTGACAAATTAAAACGGCTCACCTAACACAACTATTCTAATATTTTTTTTCATAGATAATTGTCTTTTTTTTTCTTTTAAAGTTTCTAAATTCAAAAGAAGTAAATGGATAGAAAAATAACACACCAAAGCAGAAACAAAATATTCAGTATTATGCAAAGATTTTTGTATATCTTTATCATACTGCGGCGCACTTACATGCATTTTCAAGCATACCTAGCAATTTGAAATGCATATGTTATCACATAGAATTGTAGATAAGCGATATTTTCTGTTTAGATATTATTTCTGACATTTTATTGTTGAATTACGAAAAGAAAAAACATGATTTTTTAAAACATTTGTCCAGAAATCAACTGCATATGTTACTTACACAAATATCTACATTTTTTGAAAATGACCCATATAACAGGTCAAAATAATAGCACATATTTTATATTACATATCAAAGTAATAACTAATATGAATTTGTTATGTTGATCTTAAAAAAATAGTTAACTAATTTTCATTTCAAATATATAGTACCACATTGATATGAGTATGCAAAACAATTTGGCTGATAGTGTTAAGTAAAGAAAACTTGTTTTTAGTTTTGTTACGATCTTTTCTTAAAAATGAAACATACTGTTCTATGTCTATACATATTTCTAAGGTACAATATGCAAATGGGTACGATGTTTGAAATCTTATCTTAAAGGGGCATAACTACGATTTCGATAAAAAAAAAAGAAAAAGTTTAAATATTTTTTAATTTCGTAGGTGGCAGTCATTTTTTTTCAATTTTGTCAAAATAATCTTTTTACCCTACGAAGAAAAAATGCATTTGCAAGTGCGTGTCTGTCTACTTATGTCAATCGGGTAGTATGACCATCGGCAATTGCTATGGAAATTAAGATAGGCGTACTCATCTTGTCTAAAATACCGAAGAAATGCCGATACATGTACATTATGATGAACGATTAATACATTGCTAATGGTTTCTTTTGGACTTTTTGTACATTTGAATACATGATAAAAAATGATATGAGAATTGGAGTCAAATAGATTCACGTATAAAGATATCGTATAAAGTTCATAAGCGTATACAGTGTATCATAAAATATCATATAAAAAGTTGATAATATAAGATATAAGATAAATATAAATACAATACAGAATAACAGCACTTCCGATAGTATTTTCAAGAGTGAAACGTGATTCAAAATGATGTGATTTATTATTTTATTTCCATGTTTATTATAATTTTGAATCTAGGGACGTCCATTACCTCCAGTATTGTACCTCCAGGCAGATAATTGCTTTAGGGAAAACAAAAACAGATTTATCCTTTCATTTCTAGAACTTCTGGTCCATCGTCGAGTTTTCTATGAGGTAAGCCAAATAAAATAATACGTGCCCTAATGTAAAAGTTAGAAGTCATATTCTAAAGTGTTTCATATTGGCCTATAAGAATACTTGTACTAAGTCCATTACATCAATATCATTAAAAGAAGATACAAGATATACGTTGATAAGACTGTAACGAGGTGAATAGAAAAAAATAAAGAAAAAAAATACATTTGATCATTTCATGAAGATATTCTGTAAACGCTATATGATTATTTTTTATGTGGTAGGTCCGATTAGATTTTGAAAGTCGCGGTTTGCGCGGAATCCTGAGTATTTTTGAAAATACTGTACAATTTGTATACATGATTCTATTGTCAAATCAACATGTATATAAACGTAAATCATTTTATGACGAAATAGCTGCGAAAAGTAATGTTTTTTCCAAATCCAAACAAACATACTGTCCAAATGTAATAACACGTTTCAGAAAAACACGGGCGCACATATATATATATATGAACAGAACTAACAAGACTTTAAAAAAATTACCAGAAGCATCCTTCTTATCAATTTCATAGATAAGTATATCAATGTCAAAAAAATCTCCAGTCTACCCACTCCTTTTATTTTAAATAACCGATACATATAACAGCACATACACTCTTTAGCATGTATTTATGATATTAAAACCATGGAAAGTATAATACTGTAATATTGTAAAAAATACTTTGTAGATTCAGTTGTCCTTTCTGTATGTTGGTCATACGCATGAAGACATTGACCAAATGTTTAGTGTATTTTCTGATAGACTTAGGCACACGGATGTCACAACTCTTCCTGAACTACATCAACATTTGTATAATGCACAGGAACTGAATGGGTGCTATAATGTGAGCGGTTGGCTAGACCCATGCATAGCTAGAGTTAAAAGCCATTCCAAGTCAAATATTTTTAGATACAGATATGATGAGGCAAACAAGTTAGTGAATGTATACTATCGAAAAAATTCAGAACAACCATGGAAAACTCTCCGAAGAGGATTTTTCAAAGTGAGACCAAATGGGTTACCATTGCTACCAAATTCAAATCCACCAGTACTCATGGCCTCTTTTCACCTTTTAGACATGGATGTTTTAAAAAAGGTTAATTCTATCTGGTCAACATATTTGACGCAAGAAGCCAGATTATGGTGGACGAATAAACTGTCTTTTATACAGAATATGCAGAGTAACAAATACCAACTGACACAATATTCCAGAAAAGGATGTATTTGGCGACTGAATTCGTTTAAGCCATATGACAAAAATGCACTTGAAGATTCTGTGGATGGCACTGATCCCGTGCCATCCGATGTAAGACAGCTTCTAGCGGGCGATCAGGAAACACCGGAGGTAAGTCATCTATGTGTTGTATCATAATTATGACCAATTCCACAGCGTTTATGACAAAATAGGTGTTCTTATCCAATCAATACAGAATACAAAAGAGAATAGTTGTCAATATTTTAATGCAAAACAATATAAGTTATAAAAAAATACATACACATTCTAAATGGGTTGGTTGTACATGTCAACGGCCTGTATACATGCATGACATGTAACATGAATAATAATATGTTATCATATACTTAGACTAAATAACATATACATTTTACCGTATGATAATAGCATTAAATTGACGTATATTTTTCGAATTGGTGCTTAGCGGGCTGATATGAAAAATTTATCACATGCTTCGATTGTTATCACATGCCTTTCTTGGGCTGATATTAAACCTAGGGCTGATAATACATGCGATATGAACAATGCCATGTAATAATCTGATAATATCACACTTTGTATTCTGTTTGAAATTGATTGTTTTTATTTAAAAGGTGAAATAAGTAGTAATTGCCTTTTTCGTCCATTCTCAAACCGTCATTCTCGGTCTAAGTTAAGTCAATACCCATCAAAGCTCAGAACAGAATCAAGAAGGCAAAGAAAGAAAATAGTGCATGTTTGTGTATTCGTATCTGTGCTATCACATTTACATATAAATTAATATCAATATTGACATGATAAAAAATACGAATCATTAATTTTCTTCTTTTAAATATGTCGTCAAGCTCAATTTTGCACATTTGTTATTTGTTTTTGCCAGAATAATTTCAAAAAATAAAACAAAATGATCTGCTAACAAATTAAAATACTATCCATCAGAATAACACGTAAATCTGTATATATAGTGAGGCATTCTTAATGGCCAGTGGCAATTATTACGTGCATACTGAGGACGAGAAAATCTTTGAAAATTATACAGTAGGTATATGCTATATGAGTAGGCACGACATGTATAGTTCGGAAAATTTAAACCAACTCTAGAAAACTGTAGATAGACTAGAAAGTTTACCTTTCAACAGACCTCTGAAAGAGTGGTTGTGATGGTAAAAAAGTTGCATGTATATCGGGTATATGATCGGGTTTAAATTTCATGTTCCTAAAGGCATTGTAATTATGCACCGTTCTATTTTTTTTTAATTCAAATTGATATATACAGATAAAGATTCAATTTAAGACAGTTTTACTGTTAAGCGGTTTTCAGTTTCTCAGACAGTATTATACAATGCAAGTCATTGCAGGACGCAACATCTGCAAATATTGTGATAACATTTTGTCCAAAAAATAACATTTTTTTTTTTCAGATTATTGTCAATAATTGAGGATGAGGGCACGTACACACGATCTAAAGGAATCAGTATTGATGGACCTTTTGATCCAGATATGGAAATCAGTCTTGAGGAACTTTATTATCCATCTTCGATCATATGTGTTGTGAAACTTTTTTTTATTCATAAAACATTGCAGAAAATATTGTTGAAAACACATCTTAAAAGTGGAATATCAAAATCTGGCATCAATCGTATTTGGACTGACGGCAGATATTGACGATTACTATCGGCAATTATTTCTAACGTGCAGTTGTCAAACAGATACAATATTGTATAACGATGTATACTATTTTATTTCTCTTCTCTTCGTTATGTTTGTTTTTGTTTTTATCATGTTATTTGATAGGTTCCCGTTAAATTATACACAATAATTCTATGAGATTAACTTATTAATATCAAAGCAAACATGATTAAAAGTTTATACATTGTTATGTTTACACACAAAATACAAGATATAATATAAACATCTAGGTCGTTTAATAAGCATTTGGAATATATCTTGCCACAGGGTTTGATTTGGAAATTATGCGCATGCGTATAGTTTTCTTGACTTTAAGGGGTTTTAGATTGAATTCTGGATTCCCCACTCAGTTAATTAATTTATAACTCATGGGATCTTTTCTATGTATGTCTGATATTGAGGGTTATTGTTGTTGCATAATTTTAAATCATATGCATCATTTAGATTAAAATAAATATATTCCACATCGTAGAACACCCCTTCAGGCGAAATGGAGTCTTTCATATTGTCGTTTCGAGTTGTCTCCCTTCCGGCAGTAACTTCCGTGAATTCTGAATATAAACAAGATGTCGAGTATTAGCTCGTTCTGTCAATAAACATCGTATTATATTAAAAACGAATGCAATTTAAACCGATAAATGTGTACGGAAAGGAGCCATGATGACTGACCCAAAGGGAATTAAATATTTAAAGAGTTAGGAATGGGGTTCCTCCTAGAATTAACGTAGGAAAAAAGGTGATAAGATACGAATTGAAATCTACATCTACATCTTCATCATACGACGATCCATCAGCACATTGATGACTATACGTCGGTGCATCGCTAACAGACACTTAATAAAATATAATAACCAATGAGCGAAATAAAATACCTTCTCTGACATCTCTCACTCTGAGTCAGTCAGTGACTGCTGTGAAAGTAAACTTGGTATTGATAGTACAAAAATAAAACACAATAGACCTAATTACATTGTTCATATACTTTTATCCGGGTTTGGCTATTTTGTAACTATTTTACATGTCTGTTTGTCATTTGAATTAGTTTTGAAAATAATATTATCCAGCTACATGCATACATGTGTCAATGAAACAATGGCAATCGTATCCCTCAGAGCAATCTGCTCTTTGATTATATTTTGTCTTATCCGGAGGTAGCGATCGGCGTCTTGTATTGGATACTTTATGTAATTACGTAGATATCTGATTTTTTTTGATTTATTTCATCAACGAGATAACAACCCTTGACACCGATCTGCAAACATATTCACTCCGGCGGTCACAGCTTATTTGCAATTTGCTAATTGAATATTATGCATGCTCGACATAGATCTGATTATTATTTTGATATGGTATATTTTATTATGTTAATTAATTTTATTTATTTATCTACTTTTTTAATTGTTCTCCACGTTTATATCCGAGTTTATATCACCACTGTATTAGTTAATATTACGAATCAACGTTATATATTGTATTTTTATATACCGGAGGTAATCTGTCTTATTGCAGTCAGGCTCCATTATTTGAGGTTACTTTTATCATAATATATGTGATTTGATAAATGTATAATATTCTGGTAATTATCAATGTGTATGCTGGCGTTTTTACCTCGTGTGATCTTTTTTTAATAGCTTATCATTTGGTACAGGTTATTTAATCAGCATCCAGGCACGTGTAATCTAGATAAGGTTTTTTTTTTGTTTTTGTATGCTGACCGACATTGGCGTAAAGTAAACAAAATATTATATTTATGACATTGAAAGGTTTATGTACTTGGTTATAGACGTCATTGAACTTTTTGAGGTCGCTTTGTAATAAAAAATGCATCTTTAGTATAAAGTAATATGGTTTGTTAGTTCAATTATATTCTTATAGTTTTATATAAGATGAACACTAGAGGGTAACAGAAAAACCGTAAATCCGCAACAAAACCATCAACATTAGAAGCTACTACACGACAAGAGGACACACCCCTAAAAGTGACAATAGTGCAAGATACAGTTGCTAATATTCCTTCAACTTCAGGAGCAGCAATGAACCCAGTTGTCACAAATCGACAAGGTAATGACGTTAATTTAATGTTCATGTCAACACCTTCCTACTCGCCTAGCCTTGACGATGACATCACCTCACATGTTAATTAGAATTTAAGACAAAAAAATCATAAGGGCGAGTATGTCGATTTGGCTCATTTATTGCATAACTCAGTTAGTGATCATCACGTCACTTTTGAGCAAGGACAACAAGTCATAAATCCAGTTTCGCCCCAAACAAAGATTGCAAACATCGAAACTTGTTCCGATGCCTTTCTAATTTTTATGAGTATATATTGTTCTGTGCATCCTCATAAATTACAAGAACTTGTCAAGTATATGTCTTCTGTTAGAAAAGGTGCCAAACGTCATGAGGGTATCGGTTGGAAAGACTATGATAAATTTGACGGAAGTAGACGTATATATATTTTGAGGATTTCAAAAACCCACCCACCACTATTTGTTTATAATATATATGGACAATTTTTGCTGTGTCTTGATGTATTTTTTTCAGAATGTTTCTGTTACAATTAATGGTTCGAGACGTCAACTGTATATGGAGAGTATCATTCTAGTATCCTGTGTACTTATCTTTAGTCCGTATTTTGCTGGTTGAAATTTACCATCTTAATGTTATGTGCGTGTTCTGTTTCAGACTAAGTATTTTAAAGACATTTCGCTGCGTTTACTTTAGATATGCGTCATTTTGTCGCATATTTCATTTAGCATCCAAAACATTTGATATTGGGGGTCTCTGTATTCCAAGACCCAACACACAAAAAATAATGAATCTGTGTATCCCAATATTCATTTCATTTTATTGGATGCTTCATTTATTGTAAACATTTAGTTAACTACCTAGTTAGTTAATTAGTTATCGTTTGTAGTCTGCCAATATAAAAGGTGACTGCGTTCATGTAATTATCTATCTTCTTGCTATATATATATATATATATATATGTATATACATATCTTAACTTTTTATCTAGTTATATGTGTTTATAATTTTGTGGTTTGTAATAAAGCTGTGGCCAAATACTGCCAAAACTGTGTTTCTGATATTTGAGCATCAATAATTAAACATAGGTTAAATGACAATGAAGATTACAAGTTGTAGAGTGCCTTTTGATCAATTTATAAACTATTTTCCAGCACAGATCATTGAAAATGAACTTTTCAACATAACAAATTAAAAAACCTTATTTTATTGAAATGTGGATTTTATCTTTCGTGATTGCAAAAATATATTTTCACTTCTTCTTAATATTCAACTGACTAAAATTGTTAATAGATATTTGAAGGGGAATAAAATTTAAGAAATAAAATGTTTTGTTATACATGTATAAATTAAAACTTTTCAAATTTTACTAACTGTGTTACTGATAAAAAAAGTATAAGTGAACTAACCTAAATTGTTGATTAATTACAGATAATGATCAAGTAAATTGTAGACCTGACTTGAGTGCCTTTAGATATTCATATTTATATTTTTATTTACATTTATTTAAAGATCTTGTTGATTCTTAATTAATCATTTATCTTTCAGTCATAACTGACAGAATCACTTTATGTAGTGTAGATCAAAGTAATGGGCATTGGATAAATATCATCCTTATATATCATTCACTTAATTATATATACATGTATTTGTGTATTCAATTATGAGGTCAACTATGTACATATTGAGATGTATATTGGTCTGTTAATTATGTAAGACTGAGGTTGATAAGTTATGTGGTCAATTTGATTGGCAGTTAAGGAGGTGGGGCATTCTAATTGAAGTTCCACCATGTCTCTGATTGTTTGGTGATTATGACAGCTGTCATTCATACTGGTATTGTATCACTACTCAATTACTCATCAAACTCATTAAAAAAAGCCTGCATATGCACACACCTTTATGACATACATTCTTGAATGAACTGCTCAAAAAATATACCCATTTCTTCACAGTTTATATGTGTATTATGTACACATACATGAAAACTATGGGGAACTATATTTCTGTGCAGTGAATACATTTCGTAGCTAACCTGTCGTGTTGTTAAGGAGGCCAGTGCCTTAATAAAGATTTAGAACGAGTTTCAATCTTTCCAAAAATATGTCCGCCGATCCCGCCGACATATTTTTACAGACGTAAACTAAACAAATAGGACAAGAAAATGACAACTTGTAGAAACTGTGCAGGTGAATTTTACCGCCCTTTTAGATACCCAAACGTGACGGAACTAACATATACAAATGAAAGGTCAATAAAGATGATCATGAATAAATGACAATCATGAATAGAAAACAATCATGAATAGATGACAATTATGAATAGAAGACAATCATGAATAGATGACAATCATGAATAGATGACAATCATGAATAGATGACAATCATGAATGGACAATCATGAATAGACGACAATAATGAATAGATAAATAGATGACAACCATGAATAGACGACAATAATGAATAGATAAAAAAATAGATGACAACCATGAATATATGACAATCATAAATAGATGACAATCATGAATAGATGACAATCATGAATAGATGACAATCATTAATAGATGATAATTATTAATTGATGACAATCATGAATAGATGACAATTATTAATAGATGACAATCATGAATAGATGACAATCATTAATAGATGACAATCATGAATAGATAAAGAGATGACAATCATGAATAAATGACAATCATTAATAGATGACAATCATAAATAGATGACAATCATGAATAGATGACAATCATGAATAGATGACAACCATGAATAGA
This sequence comes from Mytilus edulis, assembly GCA_019925275.1. Lineage (NCBI taxonomy): Eukaryota > Metazoa > Mollusca > Bivalvia > Mytilida > Mytilidae > Mytilus > Mytilus edulis. The sequence continues at coordinate 6,265,324 of JAHUZM010000015.1, read as the reverse complement.
TGACAATCATGAATAAATGACAATCATGAATAGATGATGCTTATGATATCATTTGTGATGATGGATACATATTCGGATTTAGAAAAAAGACAACCGAAAATTACCGTTAATATCAATAATTCAAATATGAATATTTTAATCTACATATGATACCGTATTTACGTTATTGACGAATAATCATTCGGGGAAATCAAGTGTAAAATAAAACTCTCTCATGGCGAAACAAGCGTATTCGCATATTGATCAGATAAAACTCGAAGTTGATCGAACAAATGCATGCTACGATAGAAAGTGACCGTAAAAAAACAGCACCGGTGTATGTGATCAAAGTGAATTTATTGTGCTATGAAACATGTTGATTTGAGCATAGTGCTGGTCCTTTCTTCAGTAGTAAAACAAACACGAAATATTAGAAAAATAGTGATGTGTTCAACGGAATTGATAAATTAAAAGGTAAAAAAGTGAACTTGTATTGATGGCAAAATCAAATCGCAAAACACATCAAAAACGAATGGACAACAACTGTCATATTCCTGACTAGGTACAGCATTTTCAAATGTAGAAAATGGTGGATTGTACCTGGTTTTATAGTACTAAACATCTCACTTGTACGACAGTCTCATCAAAATTCGTTATGTTTACAACGATGCGTGAACAAAATAGACATAATAAAAAATATAGTCAAAATATGGATACATCAGTCATCACTGTGTCACAGTTTTTTAAGGAACAATTTTACAAAAAAGCACAAAAGTATATATCAAATTAGAAACACATTCATTGAAAGTGTAAAACCAATTAATCAACCACATTAGCGTATTCCGCTTCCCATACGAAATCTAGTGGAAGCAGGACTCAAGAAACTTGAAAAGCAAGATCTACTTAAAATAGAAAAAGGGGTTGAACAACACCTTGGATGTCCCCGATACTTCATACAAAATGGTACGAAGCGCATCGAATTTGAAGAGCAGACTACCTGTACATTGTAACAATTGTATAGTATTTTTTTAAACTAAAATACTCTTCATTGTTGCATATTAATATAGTTATATTAACCCTCAAAATAGGCTGGAAATTTATAGTCTAAGTATAGACCAATGAAAGTTAATAGTTTTGGAATACATTTCTAATTTATAATTGATATAAAACGTATGTCTTCGCAAACCTCAATACCGAGATAAAAATGTACAAATTTAAACTTGGTCTTGGCGGAAGGAAGATGAATAACAATTCTGAATCGAATACGGACATTGTGGACGCAATTAGTGAAGGCATTACAGATTATATACCGTGTGGTAATATAACGGATGAGGTCAATATTGACAGATGTATTGACAACATGGATAATACTTAAGCTAAAGGCACCAGTAGTGTCTCTATAAAGGGACATCGGAAAATTCGATAGGAACACTCTACCGGTCTACGATAACATACCCAATGTTACATTTCACCAAGATTTTTATCGGGTGACGCTAGCACATTCTTTAAACTGAAGCTGCAATAATTCATCAGCACAGTGAAACTTAATTTCCGGGATTGTTTACGGTAACTGTGAAAGAGTTTCAGACAAGCTGACAACAGAAGTAGAGCAATAATTCGGGCATCAAACATCAACTACGGGTCAAGCATTGTCCGTGTGAATGACAGAGTAAGGAGCCATAAAGATAAATGGGCCGATAAGTATAGACAGAGTGTTACCAGGGATAGCAAAGAGCTATCAGAACTAGACAGAATCAAACAAGAATGAGAGGTGTTGAGACAACAAACAGATAATGGAAAACCAATAAGTGAAATGGACAGAATGAAAAAGGAAATATATGACCTTAAGAATGTTATGGGATACAGATACGGTCGTAGGAACCGCGGAAGAGGCCACAGAAATCTCCGAAATAACTATTACTGAGACATGAAACAATAATGGATTGGATTCGTTCAGTTCTAATCCAAATTGAATCAGAAGTTAGTGCATTTAAAATTATAAGTGTTAAAGACATATTAATCATTTATACACTTGGCTATAAAAATGCAGCTGACCATTACTGAAAACTGCAATCTAAATATATCTTTTAACTTAATGTACTGGTAATATTTGATATTTTAAATGTAGTACAATTTGAAGAACTAATTGTTATTATTTTTGTGTGCACATAATGGATACAGAAACGATACCGGAGGGCTCTCGGAAGGGCATCAAATAAATGTTCGTCAAGTGGCTGACTGCAACACAGGGCAGCTTCAAGGGAAAAACAAAATCTTGTTGCTTCAAATTGATGGTATAAGGGTTTGTCCAACCACATGACGTTGTTGGCATGACAGGTACCCAGTTATCTGAAACACCCTAAGGACAGGCATTAAAAGGTATTTAACATTATAATTTGCTTCAAATTGATGGTAAATGGGGTTTTCCAACCACTTGAAGTTGTTAGCATGACAGGTGGCCAGTTATCTGAAAAATCATTAGGACAGGCATTAAAAGGTATTTAAAATTATAATTTGAATGTTTGCTTGACATCCAGTGAGCAGTATTTCATTAAATACAGGACAAGAAAAGGTAAGCAAAACAAGTCTTGATCCAGGCAGAAATTATGAAAGAAAGCTTGAAATTTTGTCTAGGGTATTTGTCTATGGACTCTAATAGAGTTAAAGATCAAGAATATCATTTTGCTCCAATTTCATGAAATTTTAACTGGTAAGGGACAATGGTGCCATGCATACTATCAGATTACTTGTTTAAACGCGTTTAAAAGGTCATACATACTTTTGAGAAACAAAATTAATCTGAAGCTAGGGAATAGAGGTAGAATGATATATATATAATTGTCTGTATGTTATATTTTACCTTTTCATTGAACCACTTGTATCTTGTATGATAATATCATTAAATTTTCAAAGTGCGCTAGTACTAATTCTTTTGGCGTTATGGTTGCTTTTGAATATCTTTTACCGTTTCATGGAACCACTAGTATCTTGTATGATAATATCATTACAATTTAAAAGTGCTCTAGTACTATATATAATTGAGGGAGAGAAGTAGCTTATGCAATCAGCCAAATAAAGGAAAAAGCAGCATGGGTGCAGTTTAATCAAATTGTTTTATAGTCTAGTGAATGGATCAGAGATAAAGTTAACAAGTGCGTGTAATTATACAAGACATGTCTTTTGTGTAAAAGAGATGAATATAATAATATTGAGAATGAAGATGGGGAACATATCAAAGAAATAACAATCCTTCCAAAGGTTAAAAACAGCTGGTCAACAAATGGGTCTTAAACACTGCAAGAATATCCGGCATCTGTAGGCAGAATTCAGCTGGCCCCTAAAGAAAAATATGTACTAGTTAAGACTTCAGTGAAAACATATTTCATACTTTAATAACTGTAAAACATATGAATAACTAAAATTAAAAAAACATACAAGACTAACAAAGTCCAGAGGCTCCTGACTTGGCAGCATCAGGCTTGAATACGTTTAGTAAGATATCATTTAGCAAAATAAAAGTTTTATAGAAGTCTGATCGAGTCCAATGTCAGAATAGGTATGAAATAAACTAAGCAAAATGACAATGATACCTTAATTAACAAAGGACATTTAGCCGATTCTGATATATGCATGCCAGCTCCAGAACTCAATTCAACTGATACATGTTTTTTTTCTTATTTTCAGCATATGGACTCCAAATTGTCCATGGACAGTAAGGATGTCATTTAAGCCCTGGACGCTAAAATAGCAACAATGACAAGAGCAGTCAGAACTAAGAGGTCACCAGAGGCACAACTAGAGGACCAATAAACAATTTATGATAAATAATTTGCAGTTTCTCCAAATGCTTTCTGTCTTGTGTTGATTACAAACACATTTACCAACCGAATTAGAAATTGAAAGTGAAAGAGTGATGCAGTTCTTCATTGTCTTCATTTTTACAAATATGTAGAAACTGTGGTATATTCTATTTTTCAGCTATAATTATAGATTTCAAGAACATAGATATTTGACATTTGTTAGCAGAATATTTATAATTGTTACATGGCAAGCTAGCTGCAAACTTTGCAGAAAATCTGATTTACATAATTATGTTTGCTGCCAGCTTGCCGCAAACTTCATTTGCATGGTTAAAATGGTTGCCGCAAGTTTGCAGCAAATCTATTTTGCATAATCATGTTTGCCGCAAGCTTGTCGCAAAACTCATTTGCATGGTAAAATGGTTCCGCAGGGCTTTTATTTTGGTAAGGGTTCCTCTATTGGTTCGTTATAAAGTTTTGCCTCATTACAACAAATGCACCTTGTCGTTTTAACCAATCTGAGAAATGAAACTTTTTTTCTCCAAAAATACATATATTCATATTAAAGTATAGGAATTGTGTCATTATATTTGGAAAATAAAGATATATTTAATTTTAATTATGCAAAAGATATATTTCTTGGCACCATGAAGCCATTTAAATGCAAAGTCACTTTGACATTTTGTTTTTTTAACAATTATTTGATGATCTTTGATATATTTTTGATATATTTTGTTTAAAAAGTTGGTATATATACAATAGTTCAAGAAAAATACAAAAATATGTTTGTAGAAATAAGCGTTTTTTTATTCAAAGAAAATAATCAGAAAAAATGAATTGTGACTTTTTGTCCTGTGACTTTCTGTCCTACATTCAATTATGTTCGTCATCGAACCCCCTTACATGGGCGTTCGCTATAATAGGTGTGTATCAATTTGAGCTTCCCGTAACTATCTTAATGTAGGGTTAAGCTAGCAAATTAACATTGCAATAACATTTCGTAGTGTTCTGGTAATTGTGTTTTGGGAAGATGGTCGTTCCCTTAGAGGAAACAGTATTGGCTATAAATACCTTATATATTTATACTATAGTAACACGACCTCATTATGATGTTCCCGTGCTATGATAAAGACATGCATTGTATACTGTGTATTGCCAGTCGCCATTAAATAGTTATAATTCTACTTGGATTATATACATCTTTATGCCTGCAGCCAAACACTTAAATAATATGACATGATATACATACAATGACTAAATTATTAAAACTGATACAATTGTTAATCTACTACCTCCTAAGTGTTTCCATATTCAGAAGATCAGTTTGCTCCTCTATATTTCTACTCTTCACGTCATAAGATCTTTGTTTGAAACAAAAAAAAATGAATCGCGGAACAGTGTATCCTTCAATGTATGTGTTCCTGAATACATTCTGAAAGAACACGAACAATTTACTCGAATTCAATAGTCATTTATTATACATGTATTATGGAAAAGAATAAATCGGAAACGAATGGAGGACAGAAAGTCACAGGACAAAAAGTCACGGACAAAAAGTCACAGGACAAAAAGTCACAATTCAGTTTTGAAATATATTTCTTGGAAAAAGAAAAAAAACTAATTTTAAAGATTTTTGTGAGTGTTTCTCTTGAACCATTATATATGAAACAACTTTGATATTAAAATTTATTCAATAAATATCAATAATGATCAAATAATTGTTATAAAAAACAAAATGTCAAAGGAGCTAGGTACTTAAATGGCTTCATTATGCCGAGAAATATGTCCTTTGCATGATTAAAATTTAATATTTTTTCGTTAATCAAGGCGTATATACAATTTCCTACACTTAAAAATAATTATATGCAATACAAAGAAAATATATCAAGATCTTTCTCTAATATATTCAAACAATTGTCAACATATAATTTGTGACTTGTTGTCCTATCAAAATTGTGACTTTATGTCCTGTGACTTTCTGTCCGCTTACCATCGGAAACGACGTTATTATGAAAGGAATCATTGATTTTAGTTATGTTCGTTATCGAATCTCCTTCTTTGGATATTTATAGTTGTGTATCTATTTCAGCTTCCCTCTACTATATTAATGTAGGATTCAGTTGACGTTTTAAGTCTACCATACTTTAATTTTCATTGTAATAACATTTCGTAGTGTTATGGCCATTCTGTTTTGTTTTTTTTTGAAAATTGTCGTTCCCTAGAGAAAGGTATGTAATATCCATTTTTTGGAAAATGACGCAGTCATTGTTCCATAACTGCCGACCTGAACTTCATTACATTTCTCTGCCTACCGCGCTTGGTTTCGTATTTCCTATTTTCCATACAAACTGGAATCTGCTTGTGTTATCATTATGCATCATTGTGTAGTATTAAATCAGCCAGGACCCAGTTTACACTGGTTTTTGCTTGTATTCCACTACACTCGAACAAAGTGTTGTAGTTTGACGGGAACCAGTTTTACAATTTGTAAACTACAAAACGTAATCGGTTATTGTTCATTCCGTTTTGGTGTTTCATACCGACTTATATGGTTTGAATAAGCTTAAGACCCTTCAAACATTAATGTGATAGGTATATTAAAGATTGTTTTACAAAAGGATTGAACTGTTTTACTTTCAAAGTCGTACTATAGGGATATCTGTCATATACGGATTTCCACTCTCACCGGTTAATTTCTTCTTTTACACGTGCTTTGGAAACTTCCTGTTTAATCGCAAGTTTTAAAATTGTATTTGAGTGAATTAAACTTATTTTAACAATCATGAAGCGTTCCAGAATCATTTTAAAGCAGTTTCTTCTTCTCTTTGATGATGGAAAATAGGTTTTCTCAAGAAAATACCGCAAACGATCGCAGAGGAATTGAAACGTACAAGTCAAGTCGCCACCTGGTTAAATTGGCATCTAGTCAAATCGGCACCTATTCGACGTCAATTCGGCATCCAATAATATTTGTTATAATATTTTCTATGCAATTAATTAATTACTGTTACCAAGTACATAGTGAATATGTTGTTGTGTATTTTGGTAAACCACGAAACGAAAGTGAATATGTAGTGTATAAAGGTAAACAACGAAGCCCTTACCAAAGCTGTTGTTTTAACAATTAGACAATTTGTGTAATTGTAAAAACAAGTCAATTATTAAAATAAAATGGAAAACTATGAGTCCCTTTCAATAAATCAAACTTGCATGCCAAATAATTAGCAAATTTAAGGTGTTTGTTTTTCAGTAAAGTTTAAACAGCATTAAACCAACAATCCTGTAAAATGCTCAACTGGTTAAAATAATGCAGAAAAATACACAATATCTCATGTATAAGTCCAAATAATTATGACGTCTGGCAAGGCTATTTTATTATTTTTCTGGGACGCCTTCCTACGACGTTCGTAGGAAGGCGTCCCAGAAAAAAAATTAACATAGCCTTGCGGTCATAGGAAGGTGTTCCAGAATAAAATTAAAAAAGCCTTGCCAGACGTAATAATTATTTGGACTACTCATATATATATATATATATATCATTAAAAATACACCAAAAAAGTCATTAGTTGAGAAAAATAAATATATACAAAATGTACATGAACACCCAAAAATGTGAAAGTTAGTATTTAACTCTTTTTGCTTAAATACTGAAAAAAATTCTGGCAACCCCTTTCTTATTTTTACCCTATTGCTTAAAATACTGTTAAAAATATATATTTAACATGGGTGACGAATTGAATATATCAGGTGTCGATTTTAACCAGGTGCTGATTTGTCCAGGTGCCAATTTAACTAGGTGCCAGTTTGACTAGAATTCTTTGACAAATGTTTGAAACTATCTGAGTTTCATTAGACCTTTGATAGCAGTAACAAAAAGATTATTTACTTAATATTTTGTGGGAGAAGGGAGTTCAGACTGTGTGGTATCAGGTCTGTTTGTGCCCAATACATTTTCGCACCCTACACGTTCGCACATTCACACTCTACTCATTCGCGCCCAATTTTAATTCAAATTCAAGTTGAATAATTGGAAAATTATGGTTGTTGTTTTAAATTGCTTTGGTGTAAATACTGAATGTATTTATAGCTTGGTATGAGTAAAACATTGAAGATTTTAAAGGAAAAATCACAAAAGATAATTGTTTTTAACAGCTTGGTCCCATTGATCTGAAACAACGAAACAATAAAACATAGAAACCAAAATATAGCAATCCACTAATATAACCAAAACATGATAAAATTTATTCAACACGCAGAAACAAACATAGTCAGAATCTCACTTCATTTTGAAACAAGTCAATGAAACAAGTTATAGCAATACACTAACCAAAACATGATTAAGAGTTATTCAACACAAAATAAAACGTTGACAAAATACCACTTTATTTAGAAAGGATTATTATTATTTTAAGCAATACCTTATCCAAAACATGATTAAGATTTATTCAACACAAAAAAAAAAAAAATGCTGTCTCACTTTATTTTGAGACAATGACAACAATTATACTTATAAGAAAACACTTGCTTACAGAGTTATTAAACACAAAACCAATTAAGATTGGGTGCGAACATGTAGGGTGTGAAAGTGAAAGGGGTGAAAATGAGTGGGCGCAAACGTGAATGGAAGCGAACGGACCCAGATTCAGACTATGTACTAGTGAGAAATATACAAGCCTTTCTACGGTATTTATTTGTACAATTCAGCTAGTCTTGACCTATTCATTTGTCTTAAAAAACCAGCCAGTTGTCACCTTCACTTCACACATACACACATATACGAATATCAATTATATGCTCACGATACATGTTGCATTGTTAAACTAATTACGGTATGTGAAAATCAAGACTTGCATAAAAACTATCCCAATATTAGAGACAGTGGCGTCATTTTTCTTCAGAGCTTTCAGCTCTTTGATTTTAAAACTGATGGAATTGTCACTGTACTGATCACGTCAAACATATTTTACGATCTTAATTTCTTTGTTTGAAGCAGCAAAATAATAAAATCAACTAATCTTGAAACAGTGTATATATGTGTTCCTGATTGCATTTAAAAAGAACAAGAACAATTTATACTGCATTCAGTTGACAATTGTCATATTTCTAAGAATACGTCGGAAAAGACAGTATTATGGATCAAAGGAATCATTGAATTAGTTATGTTCGTCATCGAATCGCCTTTTATGGACGTTCGTTATGCTATTTTTGTATCATGATTGATTGATTGTTGGTTGCTTAACGTCCAGTGGCAAATATTTCATGCATATTCAGGACAAGAACAAGTTCACAATAAATACAATAGGTAGGTTGATACAAAAGAGGCCATCTGGTATGATGGTCGGGGAAATTTGGACTGCCACTGGAAAATGAGGATATATTGGATAGGGACAGAAATTTTGCCTTGCAACAGGCCACCTACGGACCCCTCAAAGAGTTGTTGCAAGGGTTCTTAACGTGCAAAGAGCGTGGCACTCTCTTTACACGAGGCATCGGATTTAACGTCCCCATCTGACCGGACGTGACTGCGAACTTGATACATCCCGCACAGCCAAACGGACGCCCCACTTCGGCAAGCGTTTTACTGCCGGTCGGGAGAAGACCAAGAGACCATATTTCTATACCCCAGTCACCCTTGGGGTATTTTTGTATCAATGTAAGCTTCCATTGACTACCTTAATGTAGGGCTTAGTTGGCACTTTAAGTCAACTTTACTTAAATTAACATTGTAATAAGATTTCGTACTTTCTGGCCATTGCGGTATTTGGAAAATTGTCGTTTCCTAGAGAAAGGTATGTAATATACATTAAATGACAAAAATATTAAAGAACTGACGGAACTGTTTCAGTACTGATTATGTCAAATATCTTTACGATCACAAGTTCTTTGTTTGAAGCAGCAGAATAAATGGATCTCGGAACAATGTATCTTTCTATATATGGTTCTTGATTGCATTTAAAAAAAAACAAGAACAAATTAAATTTGTTATATATCTAGTGAAGAATAAGTTGTAAATGACATTAATATGAAATGAATCATCGAATCGTTGATAGATATAGAGACATGTATGTGTGATACATAAAATGACAAAAATATTGGTGGAATTGTTATTGTACCAATAATGGCAAAGACATTTAACCATGAAAGTTCTTTGTTTGAAGCAGCAGTATCAATGGATCGCTGAACAGAGTATCTTTCGATTTATGTGTTCCTGATAGCATTTTGATAAATCACGAGCAATTTAAACTGGATGCAATAGTCAATTGTTATAATATATCAAGAGAAGAATCAGTTGGAAACGACGTAAATATGAAAAGAATCAGTGATGTAGTTATGTTCGTTATCAGTTCGCCATGTAATAAACATTGAATGACATAAATATTAAAAGCTGGTAAAAATATTACTGTACTGATTACGTCAAATATATTTTTCAATCATAAGTTCTTTGTTTGAAGCAGCAGAATAAATGGATTTTGGAACAGTGGATCCATCAATACATGTGTTCCTGATTGCAAGTACCATATAACCTGCATGCTAAAATCAGTTATAATATCTCTACAGAAGAATATTTCGGAAGCGACGTTAATATGAAAGGAATCATTGAATTAGTTATGTGTGTCAACGAATGGCTTAAATTTGAGCTTCCCATGACTATTTCAATGTAGGGTTAGGTTACATTTTAAATCAACTTTACTTTAATTGACATGGTAATAACAATCGTAGTGTTCTAGCGTTTGTGTTTTGGGGAAATGGTATATCCTGTGGATGAATGTATGAGATATACATGAAATGACTTAAAAATTGGAAACTGATGGACTTGTTACTCTACTGATCACGTGATGGACCTGTTACTCTACTGATCACGTGATGGACCTGTTACTCTACTGATCACGTCAAATATATTTTACGATCTGAAGTTCTCCGTTTGAAGCAGCGGAATAAATACACTATAGTTCTTTGAACGGTATAACAATCAATATATTTGTACTGATTACGTCAAATTCATTTTATGACCATTAGTTCTTTGTTTGAAGCAGCAGAATAAATAAATCAATACAGTGTATCTTTCGATGAATGTGTTCCTGATTGTATTTAAAAAGAACAAGAACAATACAAATGTCATGCCATAGTCAATTGTTATATATCTAGAGAAGAATAAGTTGGAAACGACGTTAATATGAAATGAATCAGTTATGTTCGTTATCAATTCACCTTATATGGACGTTCGCTATGCTCGTTGTGTATCAATTTGAGCCTTCTTTGACTTTTTGATGTAGGGCTCTATAAGCATTTGATGTCAACTTTACTTTAAGTTATTTAACATTGTACTAACATTTCATAGTTTTACTTATTGTGTTTTTGGAAAAATTGCCGTTTCCTCCGTTAAAGGATAGCTGAAAAGTCTTGCATGCATGCGTTCCCGATGGCATGAATAAAGAACAAGAACAGTTTAAATGTCATGCAATAGTCACTTGTTTTCCCTGTTGTATCTCTAAATAATCGAATCAGTTAATGTATTTGTTGATATAAAGAGAAAATAATTTCTACAATTTTTTCAAGAATTATGAATACGTTTCGAAATATTTTGAACATTGATTAATTTAATTTAAGGATAGTGGAGGATAAATCGAAATTGCAATACAAAAATAAAATCAGACGTGAATCATTATTATTCCAGATTAAAGATATCGGAAAATAATTTCGCTTTTCTCTTTTCTTTTTAAAATGAACTGAGTGATTTACTTTTGTACGAATATGTTATGAAATCTAACAAACCTTGACAGTTATATAATGTATATTCCATAGACAATAAATCCAGTGTAAAGAATTAAATCATCACATTTTCACAATATTTTTTTTTTATTTTAGGCCTGAGGTATACCACCTCAGGTCTAACATATTTTTTGTTTTTTCTTGTCTCTCTTTTCAATTCCCTTATCAGGCAATTGACCCTGTCCTGGAGGGCAGTATGTGCGCTCCACAACTCATCCATTTCCGGATGTCTCCATTGAATTGTCTGAAAAGAAAAAGAAAAAAAACCAATCTATAAATATGACTCCTAAAACAGGGGTATGAGGAAATACGTCTCAAAGGGTCTCTAACCAAATACGTTTTTAGATATCAGTCATTGGTTGAAAAATATTCAGTTTCTTCTAAATCAATGACCAATGATTATATACCTATTTTGTCAGTTTTGTTTGGACTTATTCTGCTCGATTATGGATTTGATTGGTGTTCGGTAATTTTGTTATTACCCTTATTTAACATGTAGAACAGTAACTCTCTAGGGTTTTTTTTTTCTGTTTGTTTTTTTGTTTTTGTTTTGGAGTTAAAAAAAATGAAATAAAAAAAATAATAGCTACTCACTGCTTCATCATTTACACTCTCCCCTATGTACGATGGTGTTTCTCTCGTCCACAGCCTTCTCCTCAGAGCAGTATTAGTCTGAAATAAATTAAATAATATTAAACGAAAAGTTATTGTGTAAATGAATATGAGATTATATCACATGATGTAAAATTGAAATAGAGAGTAACCGTAACCGTAGTATATTGCATACATTCATCATTCAGGTGTAAAGATAAAATTGAAACTCAGCCATTCCTCATTCGGAGTACTTGATGTAGGCTGAAACGACATTTCTCTTCAATGGCTAGGATGCGAACGAAGAGGATAAGGGAACTTTTATTCTATCGACTTTCAACTCTTGTTTATTCTCAAAGCTAATTTCTTTAATTGAGACAGTCATACCTTCATTTGATGTACAGAACTGGTGTATTTGGTACAAACCTTTCCTTCGTTTATCGTATAAATATCTATGTTCCAATGTATGTCCTTCTAGCAGACGTACTCATGTCTGGCGACATCAAGCTTCATTATTTGTTCAAACATCCAGACAAGAGTTGTACTTAAAATATCGATATATATAGATTAAGATTATTGTTTAACCTCGAGATAAACACGGGGATCGAAAATGAAACTGACACACCCGAATTACTATATAATGATTGAAACATAGAGATTCGTTATTTCATATGTAACCATCAATATGGATATATTAGTATACGTACTTATATTCACGGAAAGTAAATGAAAGAATATATAAAAAAAAAAATAATAATGCGGTAATATTTTTTTTTGTTTTTTTTTTTGTATTTCGGATTTTTTTTATAATGCCTTGTATGTGGAAATAGATCTTTAAATTTTTAAAAAGATTGAAATTGATTTCATCAAGATAGAAGCTAATAATATGGTATATAAAAATAGTCACATGTAATCACTGGTACTTAGATGTTTATCTCAATAAGATATATTTATTTGATTGTATTAATTATATTCTCTTTAAACATTATTAAAAACACATGTCCAAATAATGAAGCAAGAGGTGAAATCAAATTATCAATGTATTGAACAGATTGTGGAAAGAGAGCTAACTCTGTCTTAACTCCACAATGGAATATAGGAAAACACTACTTGTCTCCCATGTGCGTAAACATTAAAGTACTTAGAGCACTGACATAAACGGAGGGAAAAAGAATCAATGGATCAGGAGAAATCTACTACTACAAAAGAACCTTCAACAGTCCCCGAGCCGGGACCCTCGGAAGGATTTAGGTGTCGTCGATGCACGGGTAGATTTTCCAATCGCCGCGAGTTGTACCTACACGGCATGCAACATCACTATCAGACAGGTGCCGGTGGTTTACAATCTCGACCTTGGACCCACGATGAAGCCCCTTGGGAAGTGGAGGAAGACGAGGCTTTGAGGACCGTTTACGAGGCCAATGCGCCCCTCATTTTAGAGAATCACAGCGAAAGTTCCGTAACATCAACATATAACGTTCCACTGACCAACGACTTCACCGTTCCCCAATTGATGGAGCAAGCCGAACGTCTCTACGATCGCCAGGGCCACGCCTTCCGACTGAACTTGGAATTTGGGTTGATTCTACGCCACACGGAAATGGAGACTACCGTTACTTCCGGCCATTTCAGAACGAGTCACTCTTTCAAAGACCCATCTATATTTCACGCCGTAAAGACCTCAACCGACTGAAATTACGTCTTCAACGCTTTAACGTCACCGACTACATCTTACGTCAGAGACCCGACACGAAACGGAAACCGTATTTAGTCACCAACATCCGATTGGTCTTCTATTACCTAAACTATCCCCTGGGCAACGCCGTGAAGCTACCGGACTACATTCTGCAATCGAAATCAATCGTGGGATTAGATAAGACTCGAAATGGAAAACACGTATACAAAGACCACCTATGCGCCTTTCGTTGCCTGGCCGTGCACCACGGACATCAGACAGACCAATTGGAAACCCACACTAGAGCGTTATTCCAGCGTTGGATTCAATATGCAGAAGACAAGCAACTCGATTCAACAAATTTTCAAGGACTCCCGCTTCACCAGATGGCGTATTTCGAACATTGTTTTAGCATCAACGTCAATGTGTACCATCTACGTGACGACGACGTGGCACTCACCGTCTATAAATCCCGTTGTCATTATCCAGACTCTATGCACGTCAACCAATATGATCATCATTTATCATACATCTCGAACTTGTCGGCGTACACTCAGAAATACCAGTGCGGGATGTGCGATTGCCATTTTTAATTCGTTAACAACATGAAACGTCACCAATTGAAATGTACCGGACAGACCGTCCACCGCTTCAAAGGCGGATTTTATTCCAATCCAAAGACGATTTTCGACAAACTGGAAGAACACGGCATCCGAGTTCAAGATAGTTTATTTCCGTGGTTTGTCGTTTACGATTTCGAGGCCATGCTGGTTCCCATCAAAGAATCAAACTCGGATAAACTTACCTGGATCCAACGCCACGATCCCATCTCCGTCTCTGTCTGCAGCAATGTCGAGGGATTTACCGAGTCACATTGTATCAATGACCCCAGCGCTCAGTCGCTCGTTCAACGGTGGACTACATGACAAAAATTGCATTGATCTCATATAAACTAGCCAAAGAGAAATTTGCCGATGCTTTTGACCAACTGGAGGCTGACATCGAGAACCCGTACCGTGCCCTCCTAGAAGACGACGATGAAGAGGGGTATAAACTGGACGCCTTTTTATACGATGAGGAATTACAGGAGGAAAATGAAAAAAAGAAAAAGTTGTTCCAAAAATTAAAAGAAGAGCTAGAGGCTTACTGTTCATAGTATTAGGGTTCAATTCGGCAAAATACGACATGAACCTCATCAAGACTTATATTGCCAAATCATTACATATGCACAATCCGGGGGGAAAATTTACAGTGTAACGCAATAACAGCTATGCCTGCCTGGCCAACGAGACCTTCAAAATTTTAGACATTACCTCGTATCTGGCACCCGGATTTAGCTATGCCAAATTTCTGAAAGCTTACGAAGTAAGTGAAAATAAAGGATTTTTCCCCTACGAATGGTTCGACAGCGCTGACAAATTACATCATCCGACACTACCTGCCCACGAAGATTTTTACAGCTCTACCAAAGAAAGCAACATCTCGCCAGAAGACTATGCTTATTGTCAAAAAGTGTGGACGGAGAAGGGTATGTCGACGTTCCGAGATTTTCTGGTGTGGTATAACAATCTCGATGTCGGACCTTTCGTCCAGGCCGTGGCAAATTTACAGAAATTTTATTTCGAGCGGGACAACGACCTCTTCAAGATCAGCATTTCCGTCCCCGGATTAGCACGCCGAAAGCTCTTCGATACCGGTCGACAAGTCAGTGACTCGTTTACTTTGTTCGACGACGCCAACAGTGACCTCTACTTCAGCATTAAACATAATCTGATCGGTGGACCGTCCATCATCTTAAATCGCCATCACGAAGTCGGGCAAACGTTCATCCGGAACAATTTCAACAAGCCCTGCCAGAAGATCCTCGGTTTCGACGCCAATGCCCTTTACCTCTATTGCACCGACCAAGACATGCCGACGGGTCCGTTCGTTCGCCGGCGATTAGAGGACGGCTTCAAACCTCAAAAGCGGGATAGGTATACCATGATGTATGACTGGATGGACTACCTGAATCACTCCCAGGGTCTCGACATCCGACACAAACTAAACACCGGCAAAGAAAAGAAGATCGGCTCGTATCCCGTCGACGGCTACGATCCTACTACAAATACAGTCTACCAATTGAACGGATGTTACTGGCACGAACATCAATGCTGGATGACGAAAAACGTCAAAGACCAGAAATGGCAGGAGACCCGGCAAGCAAAATTCGACAAGACCGCCAAGAGCACAGAGTTTATCCGGGCGCAAGGCTATAAAGTCGTCGAGAAATGGGAATGTCATTTTCATTTTGAGAAAAGTTTTTAATCATCTTCAGATATGTTGGCCAGTGACCTTTAGCCAAACCACAACCCAGTTTAAACGGCATGCCAATCTTCTGCTCTTCCATCAACCCTAATTCGTATTGGCAATTTTTGAACCATTTCTCTCTATTTTCCCTAGAGTCCACGTGGGGAGAAATGCGTCGTCCTTCTTTCGGACCTCCAAAATCCCACTGCGCTTGAAAACATACGACTCTTCCCAACCTACGAATGCTCCTAATAACACCTCTATCTTTTTCAACTGCCAAATTGCGCGAACGAACCGTCGTTTGGAATATATATCGCTCCAGGGTATTTCATCGGCTATATATTTTGATAAACCATGAGGTTTCGTTGTCAAGCAATTAACTTGGTGGCATATGACATCTACGTCACTTATGGTTAAGAGGTCACCATATCGAAAACGTACTAGGTTCATGTTGAATATTCACTTTGAATGAGACGAGGGAAATGAAATAAGACATTTTATACTTTCGTTCCGTCCTTGCCATTGGTCGATTCGATACATGTCCGTATATGGATATCACCCTTCCGTTTTTGAATCATCCCCGATCAACATGAGTCACGTCTGACGAGTCATTTTGTAACGTTCTTACCTTATTTGTGGATATGAGTCATTCGAACTGAGCGTAATTACGAACGATGGACTTATGAGTCATGTTGTGTCGTCCTAGTCAGCTGACCATATTTGGTCAACCGGAGGGGACGTTTCGATAAAGGGGCGGGGTTTGGCCATATTTGGCTGCGCCCTCTAGCCCTGCGTTTTTGGGGTGCCTAAAACTGATCACACCCTACTACTATTGATACATGTATATACATAGGTTTAAGATTCACAGCAAAGTATGTCTATTCACAAGCGTTAGCGCCTTTTTATGAAATCCTTGAATATTTTCAACAGGTCATTGTTTTTAGAATCATTGTCTCTCTGTTGAGATCTGTATTTGGGAGTCTTATCCCGTCTCTCGTTTCTGGAGTATAGCGTTCTCCTTTCGTCCCTTTCTCTGGTCGGCCCACTAGGGCTATCATTGTTTGAGCGAGATTTGTTTCTCATGTCCGTAACGAATTTTCTTAATTTAAGAGTATACTCCTCATTTATATTGTTGGCCTCTTTGGCTAGCTTAGTTCTAGCCTCTCCACTAGGTGGGCTGTTTATGTCAAAGTAAGAAATTCCCGTGTTTAGCACAGTGCTGATAGTTGAATTCATTTCTTGCACACGGGTATCTAATATACTTAATATCGACTGATATGTCTGTTCTTTGGCCTCTATCAGACATTTGTCCACTGGCTTCGTTGTTCTCTTTGTTGCCATAGTTTGGCCTGAATGAAATGTTCAAACATGAAAACTTGCTATTTTCTCTGTCAAATTTCATTCTGTGGATCAGTGTCAGTAACGGAAATCTGGTATCATTCAATTTCCTGACTTCTGCGATAGTGTCTTGAACAATTTCCATGTCACTTCTGGCCGTTTGGCCATATGGAGGCATATCATCATCCATCAGGTCTAAACAGGGGTCCGTAGGTGGCCTGTTGCAAGGCAAAACTTCTGTCCCTATCCAATATACCCTCCTTTTCCGGTGGCAGTCCAAATTTCTCCAACCCAGATGGCCTCTATTGTATCAGCCTACCTATTGTATTCATTGTGAACTTGTTCTCGTCCTGAATATGCATGAAACATTTGCCACTGGACGTTAAGCCACCAACAATTAATCAATCAATCAGGTCTAAACTATCAGTATCAATATCGATGTCTATTTTAATATCCATGATTATTGCATATGTAGCTGATAGATAACATGCATCCCTATTTATGGGGGCATGTTACCAGATTAGTGGTGACAGGATCATAAATTAAATATCACACTATCCATTGGTGTATTATATTGTCCTATAGTGTGTGACAATATTATTGTCACCTCCCATTTCGATGAAACGGGATTATTATCATTGGTCTACTTGGTCAGTTTCTTTAGTCTGTAAAAAGACTAGCTACAACGTAGACCTATATGCACGTGTAGTAAATTTGAAGAAAAAAAAGTTATGAAACAGACACACATCTATCTATGATACTAGATACGAAATAAATATATAAAGGTCGACCTCTGATGAGGGTTTACCTGGGATTATTCCCGAAAAAACCCGAAACATTGCATATTAAATTCTAATGAATTAAGCAATAAAAAGTACGTAGTGTCATGTCAGAAATATTGATACCATACCATGAAAAAGTGGGTTTATGGTCAATTTATAAAACTAAGACCTTTACTTAAACTTTCGTAAATCTTAGTAATCTATTAGAAAAATCTTCTCCTTTGAAACTGCTGGGTCGAATTAAACCAAACTTGGCCACAATCATCATTGGGGTATCTAGTTTTAAAAATGTATCTGATGACCCAGCCAAACAACCAAGCTGGCCGCTATGGCTAAAAATAGAACATAGGGGTGATATGCTGTTTTTGAAATGTTTGAAATTTGTTTAATTATATAAATAGTTATAACAGTTTGACTGGTCTGGTTGTCTAAAATATAATAAATGTATCAACTGAAGCTATAAGATAAAGAAGATAAATAAATGAAGTCTGTTGATAACATTTGTGTTCCATCTTTAGCATATCCAATGGATGTCGGATATTGCTTCAGGAATACAATCTTGGCTGGTTTAGCCTTTGCAAAGAAGGATTATTTAAGCACTCCTTCACTAATTGACAAACAAAGTTTTTGTCATTAGTAAAAAATTTACTCTGATCTGTAAAAAAAAAATTGTTCACTAATTTTAATCAACTTTCACGGTCATATGTGCGCTTTTAATTTCGTTTATTTTCGTTTAGCAATTAAGACTTTAACATGTTTTATTTTTCCAAGGATTCACCAAATCGGGTTAACGTCACAACCCACTCACGTAGATCAACCAAAATTCTCTGCAATTGAAGATCTTTCTCACCTTCTCTACTTTTTCAGATTATGTACTGTTCTCTTGATTTTCAGATTCTTCTTTATTGTTCTCTATATTTTCAGATTCTGCACTGCAATTGGTGTATTTATTTCTTCTGCCACATATATGGGGTTTTCTTCATGTTCATTAGAATCTGTAATAAGCAAAGTGTTTGGTCATGAATACAGTCATGGAGATTTTTCACAATGATACAACAAAATCTTTAGTGACTTATATTAATTGACTGTTCGTTACTTTGCATACTGTATCAATTTTGTCAAGAATGTTCAGGACAACTTTGTCATTTAGTAGATGATTTGATATAAGCTTACACAGTAACATGATTATCCATTTATGTTAATCAGTGTTTTAGATTGATTGACTTTTTGTGTTTATGGATACTTACAGTACTAATGGCTCTATCAGGATGATAACTTTTTATTAGTAGAGAAGTCAGAGTGCTATGACCTTCAGAAGTTTAACAACATTTATTCTTTAGAATTCATCTGTATTGTATATGTATACATAGTAACATAACGGTTACAGTCAATTGTACAATTATTTGACTCACCTGGCACATGTGTTAATGGTTGCCCTGTTGTATTTCTTTGACCTTCTGAATGCAGTGTTCCGTTAAAGTCGTAATGTTTTGGCAGGTATGATCAATGAAATGCAGATGAACTAGTGATGTGAACATCAACGTTATTTTCTGCACGAATTCTCTTCAAGCAGTACACTATTGATTAAGGTAAACTTCTAAATTTTCCAAACACTGATTTCCTGAAATTCTCGAGTACTGGAGGTTATAAAATGTACTCAAGTCCTTTGTTGGTACCAAACAAGTGTGGATCCTCATGTTCTCTTGATGCAACCATCATGTACTTAAAACCTATAGATCTTCAGATAGTAAACTGCTTTGAAAACAATGTGTAAGCAGATGGTCTTCTTACAGCTGCCTTCTTCTTACTGTAGGCTGGTGCCACTCCACCCTTCCTATCCTTTGCTTTTCTATTCCAAATCCACACATAATTAAACAAAAAATCAATATACAATGTAGTTGATCACCTGTAACCCATGCTGCTCATTTTAGGAATGAAGTGACGTTTTACGCGAGAACATATCTTCATCTTCAAAATGTGATGAGTTGATGCTTTGAAACTGGGGATCAGAATAATATCTTTTGGAATAAACCATAACCACTTACAATTAAACGAACGTTCCATTGAAAGAAATTGTTATATAGTTAAATTAACGAAAATACTAAATAGTCACGGGATTACTACTGTAAAGATCATACAAACAATATTTTATAATCTTGAGCTCTTTGTTATTGGGTTGAAATGAAAGAAGTAGAAATTAATGAACCTTGGATTCAAGAAGTTTGCGATCTAATACATATGCAGGCAACATACATTTGTTCTAATTCAAAAATTAGATTAAGTCGCAAACGACGTCAATCTGAAATGAATCATTGAATCATCGCTATATTGTCGCGAGAGTCTTCAGCTCTTTTGAAAATTCTCACTCAAGTCCTTTCTAACAGGAAGTCCTTCCTCCAGTGGTAGCATTTCTTAAGTATTGCTGTACAAAGCCTGTATGTCCAATACGATTTCTTCAAATGATGTCTCAGAATCAGTTATGTATGTCTTCATTTAAATGAGTGCATCTGGTAATGTACGTTCCAGAAGTATAGGTGTTAGCATTTACAGGTTGGCTCATAACAGGCTCTGCATCTATTTCTTGCTCATGAAAATGATCTATTTCACCCGTTTCACCATCTTCATTAGTTGGGCCAGGATGAATGTTCACATGGCTAAGGTTTGCTGATACCACATTGACAATCAGGTCTAGACTAAACCGAAACCTTTTCTGTATGCCATTGGTAAAGAATCCCATTCCCGTCCTGCAATGCTACCTAAAACAGCAAACATTAATTATGTTTGCAGGGCTAATGATTATTTCCTAAATCCATACAATTGCAGGAAGGTTCATTTTCATCTAGGCAAACTGTGCAAGTCTTTTCCGAGTCAACACTTCTGACCATGTAAACGCCATTAGCTTATTCTATGATGTTTTCTCCAAGTGCATTTGTGCAGTTTGGTGAAGGCCGTTCCATACAAAGTTTTGGTCTGTTTTGGAGATATCTTGGTACAGTGTCATGATACTTCCTGCACATTTGAACATTATGTACCTGCTTGGTTTGCTTGGTACCCAAACAACATGGATTGGCTGGGGATGCTGCACATCAGAGAAGCAAGGGAAAATGTTTTCCATATATGAAAAAAACAAGCTTTTCTTTAATGGAGTGGTTAATAACAGGCTTCTTAACCACGTTGGCCAATAGTGGCAATAGTTTATCTAGATTTCCTACCTTTAAATGTTATCATGTAAAGGTCCTTTTTGATTAGATGCAGCCATTTATGGAAAAATGTACCACTGATATTAAGAACTGCAAATATAACTTACTCTTAGGGTGATTAATCTTAGGGTGATTAAGTGATGCAAAAGGAACACTTGTGTCTTTCCACCATTGTGGACAATTTTCTGGATTGTCAAAGAAATTTTTCATACTTCCTGTAAGCCCAAGAAATACATACAAAAACGTTAAACAAGTAATTTTTAACTTCTTGCTACGCATTTTGGGTTGTTACATTTGTATTACAATTAGCTTTTAAGGTGTTTTCTTAATGTCATTACTTGGTTATGCCAAAATTTGAGAAATTGTCTTCAGGTTGTTCTGTAGTAACTATGGTTTTTAAGGATACCTTTCATTTTATTTGGTGGACATAAAACTGCTCCAATCAAATTTCTGATTTCTCCCATGTCCATGTCAAAACAGTGCTTTGTTAAGGCATCACTTACACTGTCTGAAACTGCTCCTCTAACATCTAAAAATAAAATTAGAATTATAAATCTGTGTTTATATTTAAAAGTAGCTGATACACAAAAATGCTAGATCCGAAAAAGCTGATATTGTTAGATGAAAAAAAAAAATTAACAAAAACATATCAGTTAATAGAAAGTTTAAAAGTGTACAAAATGTATAATTATTCTTCATTGAACGAAGTTGGTATAAAGAGAAGCAAACTTTTATACAGTATGTCATGCATGTGTACCGTTTCAAAAACAGATTTAATCACTGCTACTATCATGACTATAAAAAATTTTGTAATAGTATGAATTTGAAGTTGTTTATCTTAAGGTTGCAATAAAACATTCTGTGAAGTAACCACTTCCTTATATTTGCCTTTAACTTCCATCGAGCTTGAAAACGCATCCTTCATCAAATCACTATCTTTAAAACAAACGAAAATGTATTAATTAATTAATAATTCAACAACCTAAACTGTGGATTCATTATTATTTGTGTGATACCAAATCTTGTGGAGTTCCCAAGTACAGCTGAACCACATTAAATTGTTTATTTGTATAGACGTCTTATATTTCATAAACAGTAATATATATTGTCTTAACATATATTTAAGAGGATTGTTTTAATTTGAATCATGACTATTATATCTTACTAACAAGATTCATATTTTCTTCTTGTTCTTGATATGATAAGACAATAAGTCTGATGGACATAAAACACCTAACAATATCTTCCATTGTTGTTCCATGCATTTCTAATCAGGACGACATGCATAACATCCTTTGTTTTCATACATACATTGGTGAATTATCGTGTGTTCTTACAACCAATGGCTAAAATTTCAAAATCCCACAACTCTTTGTACCCAGGATAAGATGCCTTTCCTTTGTCGCCGAGTTTAAAGTCTTTCCATGGCTTAAGAGGCTCTTTAATTTTGCCCAGACTATGTACTGACATTTTCCACCTTCAGTCGGCCATAACATCACAGCAAATTTATTCTGAGCTTGCATTTCTGTTTCTTTGTAATCGTGGCTGTAACTGTAGTCGTTCAAGTTATTTAAAAAGAGCGCTAGGGGTCAAGTTACTTTCTGTTTACCAAATACGGGAACTGGAGATGCATCTTAACACCGCCGTGTAAATACCAACAATATTAACGCGCTTTCGATTGTGTTTTAAAACGTGATACGTATGTGATAGGGATTATCATCGTTTTTTGTTTATTAGAAGATGCTTTCCGTAAATTTCGAATGTGATAGAAACAAAGGGGAAGCAGTTTTTTCTGATATCATAAATTTCTTCAAGGCATTGTCAAAGGGAGAATGAATATGCAACGAATGCGACGAGTGAAAGATCATTTAGTTACTTTCAAAGAATGAATACCCATCTACGCTCTACAATGACCTAAAGTAGATTAAACAATCTTATGGTTCTTAATGTGCATAAGGAAAAAACAGAGCACCTCAATTTGGTAGCTGTTGCGAGAGAATTTGTTTTCAAGGAAAACCGAAGGAACATTTTTGGACAATTCTAATCAATCTTGTTCTATCGTTCATTATTAATAAAGATGTGTAATGTAAGTTAATGAAGTTTGTAATGTAAACAGAAGTGTAATGTAATGTACAGTACACGAGACAGAAACCTTTAACATAGTTATTAGTTTGTTTGATGATTCAAACAATTTGTCAGTATTCTGTGTTCGTGATTTGCCACCGTATCTGTGTGTTCAAGTCATGGCTTTTCTAAACTAACTACTAATAACAGAAATCCAACACATTTGAAGTTCAACTGATGGACACACTTGTCACTGAGGCAAAAAATATTCGATAGATATACACAAAAAGCATGACTTTTAGGGAATTTGAATTTTCTGAAAAACAGATGAAAAGCTCTCAGATTGCTCAGATTTGCATGTATTTTTACAAATTTTCTAGCGCGCAACTACGGTACGCACCGGATTTCGCCATACCAATAATTAATTACACCAACTGTAGCTGCACCCTTATAACTAAACCATATGAACTTCAAACCATGTTGAATATACAACCGAGATTTGCAAATAAGTATTGATATGAAATTAGTGAACAAAAGTCTGTGGTCCTTACACTTAACTTCTGTGTACAACGTCTTACACCATACTCAATTGATATTTCGTCCCCATGGCTATAATTGAGCTAAAGTTTCTTCCATTATGGAAGTAAAGATTCTCCAACATTTTAAGAGTTTCATCATAGTTTGAACCTGATCGAATAGTCAAGTCAGATCTTGGCAATTGTTGTGATGTGCTACTTCTTGAACTTTATGTCTGTGTAATCATGCATTCATCCTGTAGATATTGAAGACCACGTTTAGTTTGTTTTAGTTTGTTAAGGTGTTGAAAAAATGGAGCGCACAGTTCTGCTCCTTCGCATTTATAGAATTGACTATAGTAGCCATGGATAACAGGATGGTGGATAACAAATCATAATGGTTTTACTTAAAAGTCACCAAAATGTTCCCTTACATGTAGCAAAGTGTCGTGCATATTGGTTTTTTTTGTATCTCATCAACTGAGTAACCAGTATTGGTTTGAAGAATGGTTTCACTATTTCACTATATTCACTACGTCCTGTGATAATCATTATATGACGACTTGTGAATTTCCCAATAAATTCCAATACAGAAGTGGCTCTGAGTGAATGGTTCGTATAACGCACTCATCCCACTCGCAGTGCTCACGGTCAAGCGGATAACTGAAGCAATATGATTACAAAAATGAGGAACTTGCCGAAAATACTAGCAAAAAAAATGACAATGTTAATGTCCTAGAATCTATGAAAGAATTTATCAGTACAGAGGAACTGTCTGGGCCAAAGATAAACAATGATCTGGCCAGTTACATGAACAAAGGACTTAGAACAAGACCTAATGAAGACAAACTTAAAGAGAACAAGACGTAATGAAGACAAACTTAAAGAACTTCTCCAAAAATATAACAAGCCTGCAAATGTTAGCAGCCTTAAAGTTCCTAGAGTAAATTAAGGTGAGATTATAACTATAATTATAAATGTTTACTGTAAACAAAATTACAAGAAAGCTTATTGTTGAGGATTAATTGAAGGGCTCGACATGACCAGCCGATTGATCGAACCGGGGCCATCCGACCTCCCGTTTAGATGATATCGGAGTCAAAGCAGCTTATTGTACTATAGTCTCGTCGGTCCGAGTATTGTCTGACCGTAAGGAGTCTGGCTATAGCCCTCATCCACAAGGATCTCGTCAACTACCGACACTGGTAGCAACCCACTGCAAACGGGTTGGAGAGCCTATTTTATTCAAAACATCGGGCATAAGTGATATAGACAATTAAGTGTTTAAAAAGTGGTCAAAATCTTTCGTCAGATGAAACTGAAATATGAGGCCAAAATGAGTTCTTACAGAACCTACTCCTTTATACTTCATGCAAATTTAGAACCATCAACCATAAATTATCCATTGACATAGGGAGATGGACAAATATTTAGAGAGATAGACGAAATTGTAAATTATGTAACTAAAGATCTTGGAGATGAGTATATTATGATGTTCACAGAGATGTCAGTAAAAAGAAACAAATGTATACCATTGTAATTGCAGAGGTTTGATAGAATAAAGATAATACACAAATAATTGTTTATGCCCTCAGGTAAGATAATAAATGTTATTTTTTAATTCATACTATATTCTCTCTATTAATTTTAATAAGCATTTGGTATTATATTATTACTCAATAATCATTTCATTTCTTTTTCAGTAACCAGTGAAGGTTCTTACAAAGATAGATGATATTTCACTGTTATAAAGTAAAGGGACAAAAGCTCAGAGCAGCTATATTATATACCATCAGTGCTCTTTCAACTGCTGCAAATCAATAAACAGATAAACAAATGAACTTTTTATTCATGATAAGGGATGCCCTTGAAATAACATTTTATAATATTTTGTGATAACTTATTGAAAATGTGAGACTCTATTTGTCAGAATTTTGATATTAATTAAGAGTTTAAAATGATCTTGGTCTTAAACATTAAAAATAAAATTGATTTGAAAAAAGTTGAAATGTTGAGCAAAGAACAATAACAATTCGCTCAGGAGAGAAAATTATGGATAAAATAAGAGATATACAACAATGCAATAATTTCGAAAACAAATGGAGAACTGCAAATTGAGTTATAGTCCTTTCTGGAACATTTTTAGCTGTATTAATTTGCTTCCAATCATGTATTGCTGTTATGAAATATTGAATTAATAATAGTGAAAATGTAATCAAATATATAAACCGGGTTTTTCTCTAAAGTGAATATTGATTTATATTTTCGAAGTGTTAAGTATTTCTCAGTGGTGTCTTGACATGGCTTTGTTTGAACTTGTTTGTTTGCTTTTTTATCTTGAATGTTTGTCTCTAATATTTTATTAACTGTGCATTTGCAATCAGATATCGAAGATCAAATTTATTCGTTCATTGTGTATTAATTTACGTTTTTTGATTAAGTTAAGTCTGCAAATTGATATTTTATCGTGTGTTTTTATACGACCGCAAAATTTGAAAAAATTTTCGTCGTATATTGCTATCACGTTGGCGTCGGCGTCGTCCTGCGTCCGAATACTTTTAGTTTTCGCACTCTAACTTTAGTAAAAGTGAATGGAAATCTATGAAATTTTAACACAAGGTTTATGACCACAAAAGGAAGGTTGGTATTGATTTTGGGAGTTTTGGTCCCAACATTTTAGGAATTAGGGGCCAAAAAGGGCCCAAATAAGCATTTTCTTGGTTTTCGCACTATAACTTTAGTTTTAGTTAATAGAAATCTATGAAATTTTGACACAAGGTTTTGACACAAGGTTTATGACCACAAAAGAACGGTTGGGATTGATTTTGGGAGTTTTGGTTTCAACAGTTTAGGAATTAGGGGCCAAAAAAGGGCCCAAATAAGCATTATTCTTGGTTTTCGCACAATAACTTTAGTTTAAGTAAATAGAAATCAATGAAATTTAAACACAATGTTAATGACTACAAAAGGAAGGTTGGTATTGATTTTGGGAGTTTAGGTCCCAACAGTTTAGGAATTAGGGGCCAAAAAGGGACCCAAATAAGCATTTTTCTTGGTTTTCGCACCATAACGTTAGTATAAGTAAATAGAAATCTATGAAATTTAAACACAAGGTTTATGACCATAAAAGGAAGGTTGGTATTGATTTTGGGAGTTTTGGTCCCAACAGAATAAGGGGCCCAAAGGGTCCAAAATTAAACTTTGTTTGATTTCATCAAAATTGAATAATTGGGGTTCTTTGATATGCCGAATCTAACTGTCATGACTGTGTATGTAGATTCTTAACCTTTGGTCCCCTTTTCAAATTGGTCTACATTAAGGTCCAAAGGGTCCAAAATTAAACTTAGTTTGATTTTGACAAAAAATGAATCAGTTAGGTTCTTTGATATGCTGAATCTAAAAATGTACTTAGATTCTTGATTATTGGCCCAGTTTTCAAGTTGGTCCAAATCGGGGTCCAAAATTAAACTTTGTTTGATTTCATCAAAAATTGAATAAATGGGGTTCTTTGATATACCAAATCTAACTGTGTATGTAGATTCTTCATTTTTGGTCCTGTTTTCAAATTGGTCTACACTAAGGTCCAAAGGGTCCAAAATTAAACTTAGTCTGATTTTAACAAAAATTGAAATCTTGGGGTTCTTTGATATGCTGAATCCAAAAATGTACTTAGATTTTTTATTATGGGCCCAGTTTTCAAGTTGGTCCAAATCAGGATCCAAAATTATTATATTAAGTATTGTGCAATAGCAAGTCTTTTCAATTGCACAGTATTGCGCAATGGCAAGAAATATCTAATTGCACAATATTGTGAAATAGCAAATTTTTTTTTTAATTAGAGTTATCTTTCTTTGTCCAGAATAGTAAGCAAGAAATATCTAATTGCAAAATATTGTGCAATAGCAAGATTTTTTTTAATTGGAGTTATCTTTCTTTGTCCAGAATCAACTTAAATCTTTGTTATATACAATATACAATGTATATTCACTTTTTACTACCAACTGATAATTAAAATAATCTTTACCATTCAGTGATAACAAGCAGTTTTTTTACATCTTAATATTTTATGATGTATTTAAATGAGTAGTTATTGTTGCAAACTCCATTAGAAATTTTAATTGAGATTAGTTTTGGAATAAGGGAAAGGGGAATGTGATTAAAAAAATTGGGTTCAATTTTTCTCATTTGAAATTTCATAAATAAAAAAGAAAATTTCTTCAAACATTTTTTTGAGAGGATTAATCTTCAACAACATAGTGAATTGCTCTAAGAGAAAACAAAAATTTTAAGTTCATTAGAACACATTCATTCTGTGTCAGAAACCTATGCTGTGTCAACTATTTAATCACAATCCAAATTTAGAGCTGAATCCAGCTTGAATGTTGTGTCCATACTTGCCCCAACTGTTCAGGGTTCAACCTCTGCGGTCGTATAAAGCTACGCCCTGCGGAGCATCTGGTTCATTTTGTGATGTTATGCTATTGTTTCAGAAAAAGGGGAAAAGTTTGGATCCATTAAAACGTGTTATCCAGCTGCAAATGTTTGCACCTGTCCTAAGTCAGGAATCTGATGTACATGAGTTGTCGTTTGTTTATGTTATATATACGTGTTGCTCGTTTCTCATTTTTTTATATAGATTAGACCGTTTGTTTTCCCGTTTGAATGTTTTTACACTAGTAATTTTGGGGCCCTTTATAGCTTGTTGTTTAGTGTGAGCCAAGGCTCCGTGTTGAAGGCCGTACATTGACCTATAATGATTTACTTATTTTTAAATTGTTATTTGGATGGAGAGTTGTCTCATTGGCACTCACACCACATTTTCCTATATATATCTGTATTATGAATGAGATTTCAGTAGAACTGAACAGATTTTTAATTTGAGAAGCTTGTAAAACAATGGAAGATTTTGTTACAAAATATTTGAAATCATGAATTATAGAACCGTTAACAAAGTAACAATCCTTTTTCATCTGTCAAATTTCGAAAACCAGTTTCCAATTCATTGCTTCATTTTCCTGATGGCTAGTCTGATTGTTCCTTTATAATTTGGTATAGATTCAAAATTGGAAGTAGAGGTGTTTTCGAGGTGTTTCTGATCATTAGCAAAACAGATATATTACCTTTGACTATTTCTTGATTTTTTTAAGATGTGTATATATTGAGTCTGACAATTTTGCATATATGAAGAATGGCATTTATATGGTATTCATATTTTGACCAAAAAAAAACATTCATAAATTATTTCATACAATTTTGTAACATTCGTTAATTGTGAAAATTATTAAAAGAATTTCAAAATCATAATCTGTCTCAACATTTCTGTACAAACATCACCAGTCCTTGATATAGTACATAGAACATCTACTGTCCTTGGTCACATCATATATGTTAGTACTGCCAGACATCATATATGCTATGGACTTAAGGACATTAATATGTAAAAATAAGATAGACTGTTGTTAAGTTTTAGGACCTAGAACATCTACAGTCCGTGATCACATCATATATGCTATGGACTGAAGGACATTAATATGTAAAAACTAGAGGCTCTAAAGAGCCTGTGTCGCTCACCTTGGTCTATGTGAATATTCAACAAAGGACACAGATGGATTCATGACATTGTGTTTTGGTGATGGTGATGTTTGTAGATCTTACTTTACTGAACATTCTTGCTGCGTACAATTATCCCTATCTATAATGATTGGACCAGTAGTTTCAGTAGAATACATTTACAAAGTTTATGAGAATTGTTAAAAATTGACTATAAAAGGCAATAATTCCTTAGGGGGTTAATTGACCATTTTGTTCATGATGACTTATTTGTAAATCTTACTTTGCTGAACATTATTGCTGTTTACAGTTTATCTCTATCCATAACAATTTTCAAGATAATAACAAAAAACAGCAAATTTCCTTAAAATTACCAATTCAGGGGGAGCACTCTAACAGCCAGTTGTCCAATTCATCTGAAAATTTCAGAGCAGATAGATCTTGACCTGATGAACAATATCAACCCCCCATCAGATTTGCTCTAAATGCTTTGGTTTTTAAGTTATAAGCCAAAAACTGCATTTTACCCCATGTTCTATTTTTAGCAATGGCGGCCATCTTGGTTGGATGGCCGGGTCACCGGACACAATTTTTAAACTAGATACCCTAATGATGAGTGTGGCCAAGTTTGATTTTACTTGGCCCTGTAGTTTCAGAGAAGAAGATTTTTGTAAAAGTTAACGACGACGGACGCCAAGTGATGAGAAAAGCTCACTTGGCCCTTCGGGCCAGGTGAGCTAATATGATAGACTGTTGTTAAGTTTTAGGACCTAGAACATCTACAGTCCGTGATCACATCATATATGCTATGAACTGAAGGACATTAATATGATTTTTGACAATTTTTTGCATAATTTTATTTGACGTAACCTTAAATCGGTCATACGATGAAGATAATTTTCTGGCGTGTACTTACAGTTGGATCAGATACAAACAATAACAAACTTAAAGTTTACAAGTTGTTTTCTACATTTGACTAAATTTGACAACTATTTTGATACTTTTAGAAATCAACCATATTTTATTGATATTTGTATAGAATCTTCACCAAAACTGCCATCAGTGCAATGATGATTTTCCACATTTAAAAAAATCTCAGCTCTGTATGTTTCATTCTACATTTGACTGTAAATTTGACAACTATTTTTTATATTTTTAGAAATCAACCATATTTTATTGATATTTGTATAGAATGTTCACCAAACCTGCCCTCAGTGCATTGATAATTTTCCACATTTTAATGTGATTTTGACAACTTTTTTGATTGATTGATTGATTGTTGGTTGCTTTACGCCGCATTAGCACAAAAAGGCTATATCGCGGCGAGAGCTAATTCGAATATTTTTACAATTTAAAGCATATTTTTAAAATAAAACAAAGTCCTTCAATATACTAAAATTCTAGACTAAAGCAAATTGATTATTTACAAATAAAAATCAATATGAGTAAAATAACGTGATAAAAATTAAAAACGACTTAAATATAATAACATTTTTATATTCTATAATAAATTCCAATTTCTTTTAAAAATGCAACAATATTTGTAAATAGAACATTATTAAATAAATCATACATATTATTGACATTGAAATGCTTCTTACGAATATCAGCAAAGTCAATACAATTAATTAAAACATGTTTAATAGTATACTTGCAGTTGCAAGGTACACATTGTGGTTCATCTTCATTTTTTAAAAGATACTCGTGTGTTATTCTAGTATGACCAATACGACATCTAGTAATAATACACTGATCTTTTCTGCACATAAAATTATTAAAAGGTTTACCTATATTAGGTTTAATTTCATGTAATTTATTATCATCTTTTTTACTCCATTCATTTTTTAAAATAGTAAACACATATTCTCTAATATTAGATTTAAAATCAGTATATGGTATAATATCACAGTTAGATAAAGGGTCACCCAGTGCATGCTTTGCCTCAAGGTCTACAGCTGTGTTTCCAAGGATTCCAACATGACTCGGAACCCATAGAAATATTATTTCTTTCAGAAGAATTTTCAAATTCCTCATTACATATAAAATTTGGAGAATTGTTGGGTTTTTAATTTTAGTATTGTGTATAGCTTGTAAGCATGAAAGTGAATCAGAACATATAATAAATTTGGATTTATCTGAAGAAGCAATAAATTTCAAAGCCAAAATCATTGCTTCTGCTTCAGCAGTAAAGATGGATGCATCAGATGGCAAACGGAGAGTTGCAGCTCTGTCCCTGAAGACAGCAGCAGATGCAACTCTGTCGCCATCTTTTGATCCATCAGTATAAACAGTTGAAAAATCTGGAGAATTGGCTTTAATTTCAGCATAGTGTTGCTGAATTAAAAGAGGATTTGTTTTATTTTTATTGTGTTCACGGAGATCAAATATAATTTTTGGTTTGGGAAGTTCCCATGGAGGACATTTGCAAATTTTAACTTGAGCAATGGATTTTAAATCAAAAGAAGCTAAATGTGGTTTTAAACGTATACCTAACGGAGGAATTTTATTTTCATGTTTTGCAAAAATATCTTCATAAATCGGATTAAAAACACAGCTGTAGGCAGGATTATCTGAATAGGGTTTTAGTTTGGCAGCATATTGAAGTCCAAGCTTCAAACGTCTGTTAGAGAGTGAGTGCTCATCAGCCTCTACATGCAGACTCTCAACTGGTGAGGTTTTAAATGCGCCACGACAGAGACGCAAACCTTGGTGATGCACAACATCGAGAATCTGTATGTAGGACTTCCTTGCAGAGCCACACACTATAGAGCCATAATCTAGTTTAGATCTAACTAGAGATCTATATAAATTAAGTAAAATGTTGCGATCAGCACCCCAGTCAGTGCTGCCGACAACTTTTAAAATATCTAAAGCTTTTAAACATCTCGATTTTACCATTTTGATATGGGGTAGAAAGGTTAACTTTTTATCGAAAATTAACCCAAGAAATTTGGTTTCATCAACCATTTTAACTTTTTTGATGATTTTATTTGATTCTATTCAAATTTTACATTTTTCAGGTTATTTAACTTTTTTTTGGATAATTGTATTAGGTAAAACCGTCAATTGATCATATTCTAAAAATTATTTGTATGAACTAACCAAAACCTGTCGTCGGTTTAATACTAATTTTTTTCATTTTACTGTAAATTTTTTTGATATTGTTAAAAATCACCCATATTTTATAGATTATTGTATAGAATGTTCACCAAACCTGCAATCAGTGCATTGATAATTTTCCATATTTTAATGTGAATGGGAATTGTTTGGATAATTTTATTTGATGTTATCTTAAATCGGTCATTTGATAAAGATAATTTTCTGGCGTGTACTTACAGTTGGATCAGATATAAACAATAACAAACTACAAATTTATATGTTTTCTTCTACATTTGACTAAATTTGACAACTTTTTGATATTTTTAGAAATCAACAATTTAAATGTCTCGTTAAAACTGGTCCCTCCAGGTGACAAAAAAGGGGAGTGGAAGTTGATGTTAACAAATGCATTATCTGTGATCATTTTGTTGATGAAACTATAAAAAACATTAGAACCTGTAAGAAAAAGTCTGATAAATGTTCCAGCAGAGACGTGATGATATTGGTTGGCCGTATCACCGCACAATTTTTTTTTTTAACAAGATACCCTACTAATGATTGTGGCCAGTATGAATTCTGCTATCGGTCATTTGATCAAGATCATTTTTATACGACCGTCGTCGTCGTCCGAATACTTTTAGTTTTCGCACTCTAACTTTTGTAAAAGTGAATAGAAATCTATGAAATTTTAACACAAGGTTTATTACCACAAAAGAAAGGTTGGGGTTGATTTTGGGAGTTTTGGTCTCAACATTTTAGGAATTAGGGGCCAAAAAGGGCCCAAATAAGCATTTTCTTGGTTTTCGCACTATTTCTTTAGTTTAAGTAGATTGAAATCTATGGAATTTTGACACAAGGTTTATGACCACAAAATGAAGGTTGTTATTGATTTTGGGAGTTTTGGTTCCAACAGTTTAGGAATTAGGGGCCAAAAAAGGGCCCAAATAAGCATTATTCTTGGTTTTCGTACAATAACTTTAGTATAAGTAAATAGAAATCAATTAAATTTAAACACAAGGTTTATGACTATAAAAGGAAGGTTGGGTTTCATTTTTGGAGGTTTGGTCCCAACAGTTTAGGAATAAGGGGCCCAAAGGGTCCAAAATTGAACTTTGTTTGATTTCATCAAAAATTGAATAATTGGGGTTCTTTGATATGCCGAATCTAACTGTGTATGTAGATTCTTAATTTTTGGTCCCGTTTTCAAATTGGTCTACATTAAGGTCCAAAGGGTCCAAAATTAAACTTAGTTTGATTTTAACAAAAATTGAATCCTTGGGCTTCTTTGATATGCTGAATCTAAAAATGTACTTAGATTTTTGATTATTGGCCCAGTTTTCAAGTTGGTCCAAATCGGGGTCCAAAATTAAACTTTGTTTGATTTCATCAAAAACTGAATAATTGGGGTTCTTTGATATGCCAAATCTAACTGTGTATGTAGATTCTTAATTCTTGGTCCTGTTTTCAAATGGGTTTACATTAAAGTCCAAAGGGTCCAAAATTAAACTAAGTTTGATTTTAACAAAAATTGAATTCTTGGGTTTTTTTGATATGCTGAATCTAAACATATACTTAGATTTTTGAATATGGGCCCAGTTTTCAAGTTGGTTCAAATCAGGATCCAAAATTATTATATTAAGTAATGTGCAATAGCAAGAAATTTTCAATTGCACAGTATTCAGCAATAGCAAGAAATCTTCAATTGCACAGTATTGTGCAATAGCAAGCAATTTTCAATTGCAAAGTATCGCGCAATAGCAAGAAATCTTCAATTGCACAGTATTGTGCAATAACAAATATTTTCAATTGCACAGTATTGCGCAATAGCAAGAAATATCTAATTGCACAATATTGTGCAATAGCAAGAAATTTTCAATTGATTGGAGTTATCTTTCTTTGTCCAGAATAGTAGTTGAATCAACTTAAATCATTGTTTTATACAATATACAATGTATATTCACTTTTACTACCAACTGATAAATTAAAACAATCTTTACCATTCAGTGATAACAAGCACTTTATTTTAATATTTTATGATGTATTTAAATGAGTAGTTATTGTTGCAAACTCCATTAGGAATTTGAATTGAGATCAGTTTTGGAAAAAGGGAAAGGGGGATGTGAAAAAAAAAATGGGAGGGGGGTTAAATTTTTCTCATTTCAGATTTCATAAATAAAAAGAAAATTTCTTCAAACATTTTTTTGAGAGGATTAATATTCAACAGCATAGTGAATTGCTCAAAGGCAAACAAAAATATTTTAAGTTCATTAGACCACATTCATTCTGTGTCAGAAACCTATGCTATGTCAACTATTTAATCACAATCCAAATTTAGAGCTGAATCCAGCTTAAATGTTGTGTCCATACTTGCCCCAACTGTTCAGGGTTCAACCTCTGTGGTCGTATATAGCTGCGACCTGCGGAGCATCTGGTCTTATATGTATAAAGTTAAAAACCAAGGCACTAAATGCTAACTTTTGGTGAAACAATTGTACGATAGAATTGAATATCGAAATGACGGGAAAACACCTTAATTCACGATGAATTATTAGTGTTTTTCGGTCATTTTAGTCTCAACAAAGCTAAAAGGGTACAAATTTCGTTGACTTTAGTGGTACAAATGTCCATGACTTCAGGGGTTTTGGGTTCAACACAACAAAGCTTAAGGGGTATACATTTCCTTGACTTAAGTGATACAAATGTCCATAACTTAAGGGGTTGTGTGTTCATCAGAGCTTAAGGGGTATACATTTCCTTGACTTTAGTCGTACAAATGGCCATGACTTTAGGGTTGTGGGTTCATCAGAGCTTGAGGGGTTTAAATTTCCTTGACTTTAGTGGTACAAATGGCCATAACTTAAGGGGTTGTGTGTTCATCAGAGCTTAAGGGGTATAAATTTCCTTGACTTTAGTGGTACAATTGTCAATGACTTGAGGGGTTGTGGGTTCAACAAAGCTTAAGGGGTATAAATTTCCTTATTGCCCTTTTTAGTCCATTTTTAGTAAATCTTAGTTATCTTTTACAAAAATCTTCTCCTCTGAAACTACTGGGACAAATTAATCCAAACTTGGCCACAATCATCATTGGGGTATCTAGTTTAAAAAATGTGTGGCGTGACCTGGCCAAAGTCCAATCAATTTGAAACTCAGTAAACAAGTTCCCTATGATATGATCTTTCTAATTTTAATGCCAAATTAGAGATTTTATCACATTTTCATGGTCCACTGAACATAGAAAATGATAATGCAGATATGGGGGTGGGGGGGCACCCGTGTACTTGTTTCTTATCTTGTATGATACTGCTGAAATTTTCTGTTCAATCGTGTACGGACCTGTCCACCGAAGGCCAAACTTAACATTAGGGGTTACTACCTCCAAACAAAATCGCCTTCTACTAATCTACGGGGTTTTACTAAAATAGATCTAAATCGTGTTTATTATGACAGGAAAATTGCAAATGTTGGTACACATTTGTAATATCTAGATTATTATTCTTTCTCGGATTTACACATCGCCATCATGTCGATGTTGAGAATCGTTTGATTTATGTCTATTTACATGCAAGCTGGTATTTCTCTACAACTACTGCCTTTATCCATCCTGACCGAAACGTCTCATCACATTTAAACCCTTTCCTTCACATGTTTTGTTTGAAGCATATGAAGCAGGATCTGCCTATCCTTCTGGAGCACCTTGGTTAACCCAGTTTTTGGTTGGGAAAACTAGTTTCTGTGTTGTGTTCTATTATTTGTCTGTATGTCATTTTCTTTTTTAGTAATATCGTTATACTCAAGAAAGAACTTAATTGTACAGTACTCCAATACAATAAATCGTTCATTTTTTACTGTAACTATATGTTCCTGTTCATATGAACCCGTGTATTTTTTCGTTGGATTTAGTTTGTTTAGAAAATGTTCAAGAATATAACAGAACAATTGAATAAGCAGGGTCCATAGGCAAGCTGCAGCTCAGGATTCAGGTCTTGCAGGGTTGAAAGATATGTGTAGTAAATGCCAATATCTACCTCTTAAACATGATGGGGTATTTAGCAAAGGGCTAGAGATAGCTTTGGGAAAGCGCAAAGAACAAAAAGAACAACTCTCTGAATTTTTACCAGAATTCAGTAGAAAGAGGAAGTTTGAAAATAATGCTCGGGAAAAGGAATACGGTTTCCAGATATTCTAGTGAATCAGGTGGGCATTAAGAACAATAATATCTCTCAATTGTAAAAGAGGGTTACAATATAGCATTCATTCAAAAACCTCTTTGGACGGGGATAAGAAAGACATTTGTAAAAAAGGTCCATCTAGGAATTATTATGCAAGAAATAAATTCTTTATTGGAAAAATACGTAACAGAAAAGGTTCATTTTCAGCATTATGTAAAAGGTTTATACAGCACATTATTAATAGTCCCAAAGTCCTGTGGCAGAGCGCATACCAGTCTCTAACCAATCACACCAATTTTGCTGAAACATAAATGAAAATACAAAAGTATTGCTTTGTAGTGTTTTACATAATTCCATAGAATTATCATATCTATTCATATAGCAAGATTTATACTTGTTTATTTGTGGGCATCAGTAACTTGCTTTACCATTTTCGTGATGTCTAGCTTTTGTCCTAAACCTTTTAGAAAACAGGCGTTCTCGAGATCGTTGTTATTGTATCCATCATCCTATTATCCATGGTGACTA
Source organism: Mytilus edulis (assembly GCA_019925275.1). NCBI lineage: Eukaryota > Metazoa > Mollusca > Bivalvia > Mytilida > Mytilidae > Mytilus > Mytilus edulis. Next base: position 6,227,975 of record JAHUZM010000015.1, on the reverse strand, counting down.
TTGTCAATTTCTAGTTTGTTTCCTTTCTATGAATGTGATGGAACAGAACTGTACGAAGTAACTAGAACTCCATTATTCCATCACTTAAACAAACTACGGGTTATATTCAATACCTACAGGATGAATGTATTATGAATACACAGACATAAAGTTCAAGCAAGTCAGAAGTAGCACATCACAACAATTGCCAAGATCTGACTTGACTATTCGATCAAGTTCAAACTATGGTGAAACTCTTAAAATGAAAGAAACTTTAGGGGAAGATTGTCATCCATGATTACAAAGCTCAATCATAGCCAGGGGGAAGACATATCAAACTTTACTAATATATTTAAGAAAAGTCCGAGTCCGATGTCAGAAGATGTAACTAAAGCAAATGACAATAATACATAAACAACAACAGACTACTAGCAGTTAACTGACATGCCAGCTCCAGACATCAATTAAACTGATTGAAAGATTATGTCTTCATCATATGAATATCAGGCACAATCCCTTCCTATAGGGGTTTAGTATCATACTATCATAAAATATATGAGAGGAACATAACCCGTGTCATGCCAACAACTGTTTTTTTTTTAATCAAAGACCGTATAAGTGAATCAATATGTAAGCCAACATATGCAATCTTTAATTTTGTTATTCCAAGTTTATGGTTAATATGTTTTTATGTATTACAATTTACTATTGATGTCAGAGGTGCAACATGTTATTCAGTTTCAATTTAGTCAGCTGACATAACAGAAAATGCAAATCAAGATTCATGCAATCTTTTGATATATACAAGGATGTAGATCACAAGTTATACTGCACAAACGCATGTACAATTTTCGTCCAAGCAATGTCCACTTTTTTACTTCCAAGGGTGTCCCAGTGGATTTATTTGTTTGCCAAGAACAAATTTGGCATGATTCCAAATATGTCTCCTGTTTAAAACATTAATCAATATATGTCATCTGAACAACACCATCTATCTCCGATAACTCTACAACACTTCTTAACTTGAATGTAACACCAAGGAATGAAGAGAATGACTTAAACAATCGGTGTTCTGATGCTGAATCTCTTCAGTCGAGAGACACAAACTGTCTCGAATTCCACTTCTTTCCTGTCTGTACTATCAGACAACGGTTTTGAGGGGCGTCTTTTGAAAGACACAGAGATCAATAGCTACCAGAGGTAACAGGACAGCGACATTAGGTTACTTTTATTTTTGTGTTTTTAGACATGACTTAATTACATGCAACAACATTTTAATTCCTGCAAGATTAAACAAAGCTGCTTTTTTTTAAATTAAGATTAAGACTAATATCCTTCTTTCTCTAATTTTAGCTGATGGATTTATTCATCTCCTGACCTGGTCGATTATATTTACACAAATGAGTGTTTCAATTGATCTTTGTTCCGATAGTGGGGTGTCCGTCTGGCTGTGCAGTGACGCCCTTTGCACGTGAAAAAACCCTTGCAACAACTCTTTTGAGGGTCCGTAGGTGGCCTGTTGCAAGGCAAAATTTCTGTCCCTATTCAATGAGCTCTCATTTAACAGTGGCAATCCAAATTTTCCCGACCAACATCCCAGATGGCCTCTATTGTGACAAGACCTACCTATTGTATTTATTGTGAACTTGTTCTCGTCCTGAATATATTATTACAAAATCATTAATCGTCTTCTCAGTAGTCACACAAAGGAAAGGCCGATTAAACGTTATATATTTGGTTAAAGCGACTTATAATTACACTAGAAGTCTTGTTAGAATTTTAACAATTGGTTAGCAAATATATTTGTGTACCCACTGATATATTCCCTTTATCAGCGAAAAGGTGGGTTCCCAAAAATATAAAATTACCAACCGAATCAAATCAAGTATACTGAAATAAAGTTAACTGATGTAGATCTTCTGTTTATGTACTTCTATTCTTCAAAAAAACTAATCATCATTTGCCATGTGACAAATCTTTTTTCTGCAGAGTTGTTTTAATCACGGAAAGTTACAGTTTATATAGAAAAAGCTACTGAAAAATACCAATTTGGGACATCACGATTTATTTTCTTGCATTAGTCAATTTATAGTTAGTACAATTAGGTATAAATACTTAAATTATTAATTGTTATCATCCACATTAAAATTTCAAAGTTTATGTTTTTTTGGTGATTTTAGGCAATAGCAGAGGGTCAAGAACATTCGTTAAATTCACAGATGGCCATTCTATATATGTAGAGGCATAGTGGCTGGCCAACATACAGTGTTAATTCAGGGATGAAACAAAACCGCACTGTTTGAAGCTGGTCATGAATGGGTTTTTTTAAACCATGTGAAATTTAAAATAATTTTATGAAATTTATATAATAGTGCAGTGCATGATGAACACGTTGCTCTTCTGTAATAATTTGTTGTATAGAATTTAAGTAGGTGTTCATATTTTCCTGCAAAAATAGTTTCATCATCCCTACAGACACGACAGAGTTATCGTTCATTGAGATTGTAAATGTTCTTGAGATCTGCATCAGCATGTGTGTGCATATATATATCAATGATTTTTCACTTATATTTGTCTATACGTATTACAAAACATTTTAATATTATTAATTTATCTTCTTTAAAAAGTATTTGATGAGTATTCATTGAAGAAATGAATTTTTAACTAGCAATAAGGAATGTTAGTTTGCACTTAATGATGTCTACGTAATCATCATGTTTATAGGTCGGTTAAAAACCCATAAAGAAAATGACATGATGGAAATCTAGGTGATAGCAATTCACCGGAATGCCCTCATGGTCATCCACTTAAAAAAAAAATAGCACTACTTGTAGAATGAAATAATTTGCCAAAGCTAATATTGACTCTCAATGCGACCTTGTAAGGATTGAACAGCCAGTCAAGGTTGTTAAACACTCAGTAGACTCTCAAATTCCTAGCAAAAATCATACCATGCTTTATGATTTAGCCCAAATTTCTAGTATTCAATTGAAATTGCTGCGAAATACAAAACCCTTGATTCTTTAATACAAGTCAAGAATACAGTTTACTATAACAGAAGTGTTAGTTTTGTGAGGGGATATTGGTTAACTTTAAGATATTTAATGATCTATAAAGAGGACTTTAACATTTCAAATTTCCTAATTTATGTTTTTTTTTCTTGTAGGGTGAGCTGTTCCTGGTCAAATGGGAAAACATTCCCAAGTATGATTCCACATGGGAACCAGCCAAACATATACCAACCATCACTTGTGATAGACTATTTTCATCAACCAGAGGTATCAGAAGAGTGCTTATTAGCATATTCTGATATCCTAGAAGAATCTATTCAATCACGCCTCTCATCAAACAACAACAGAATATCCATTCCGTTTCCAACAAAATTGTTCAAATTTCTATTTGGTGCTGACAACAGTCAGCTTGTTAACAAAGATGACTTCAAAGGCCCACCTTTGTCTCCACATTGGTTTGTGAAATTGAATGTTCATGGTCAAGGGACCAAACTGGAATTTCCAGTACAAGTGAAATCAGTGGTTAGTCAGAAAAAAGTGTATTTGCCAATCAACAATAAGTCTGTACAGAAATCTATTCCTACCGAAAAATTGATTATTGTGTCATCAACAACTGTTTGTTGCATGGAGAACATTAATATGTGAATTTTATAAGAATTAGAAGAACTTCTACGGCAGCAATAACATTAGTTTCCTTCTCAATGAATATTATGGTTTATGACACTATGTTTATACCTGTATATATTGTTTTGTACATATATTATACTTTTTAATTCAATAATACTTATAGATGGAAGCTTATCCATGTAAATTGATATTATATTGTATATATTTTAAAGCCATCATGTCTGACATTCTCTCACCTACTGACAGTCTAAAATATCAGGACAGCATTAAACTGTCTACACAGCATAGTCCTTGTTTTATAAACAGAAAGTCTGTAGATAAGACAGAAGTTGCACTTACTCTGCATATTTCAAGTAAATTTTTACGTTCCATTGACCTTTGTAAATATATGTAACACTCAATTTTCTTTTATGCAATTGAAACAATGTGATAGACTTGAGTCTAGGTTGAGAACTCTGTGTTCAGAAATAACTCTGTACGCATGCACAAGTACAAAGGTGGAAGAAAAAGACAAGAATTTAATGATAAATTTCATAATTTAGCAGTCTTTAAAAACGAATTAACAGGTGTATGTAAAAACTATGAGTTTTAAGTTAAAACATTTTGAAAAAGAAAAATTAGAGTTGGAAAAGAAGTGTAAAGATATCTTTCAACTTTTGATAAATGAAAAAAGTGAAAATTTAGAAATAATTGATGAGAATAAAAGTTTAAAACAAGAAAATGAATGTTTAAAAGCAAGAAATGAAAGTTTATTAAACTGCAGATAATTTATTCATAAAGAAAATTGTGGTAAAAAATTTAAACAAAGACAAAAGCTGAGAAAGATTAAACTGTTAGAAACTTATGCTCAAAAAGCTCTTTCTTTCACTGAAACTTTTGGACAAAAACCTATTAAAGTAGATTGTAAATCTGAATCTGGATTAAAAGTTTCATTGAAACTTGGAGAAAATAATGAACCTAAATATAGTTCTGAAAAGATTGAAGCTGAAGATAAAGAAGCCTTAAAACAGATACTTTTTCTTCTTGATAAATTTTGCATATCTGATGCAGCTTTTCATGAACTCTCCATGCTTGTAGATGATATGCCAAGAAAATACATGATTGTTCAGTGTAGAGATGACATAAAAAAAAATATATCATATTGAAAGGTTACCAGGTAAATTCAAACATAAATACTTCTACAATATAAACATGCATACAGCTAATATTATTAAGTTGTTATCGGTTTAAATTGAATTATGTGCTCTTCTAAAATTTTCCAGGATATCGCATCAAATATGTGTTAGATTGGTTTAGATACCTCATTGTTGAAGAAAATATATACATGGGTTTCAGAGTATCCAGTATAAAATGCATGTTTTTGCTTTTGAAGAAAATATGACTGATACAAGAAAATGTTTATGAACACTGAATACATGTGTCAGGTAGCTTGTCTTCCTGGGGACTGTTTCCTTGTGAACTAGCATATTAAAATCCAGCTCAGCGTGTCGGTCTAGCTAGAACAAAGCAGAGTTAATTGTTTTAATACATATATTCATATTAAAGTTTAGGAAATGTGTCATTATACTTGAAAAATAAAGATTTATTTAATTTAAATCGTTCAAAAGAAAGATTTCTTGGCACCATGAAGTCATTTAAGAGCCAAGCCACTTTGACATCTTGTTTTTGCAACAATTATTTTATCGTCTCTTGATATTATTTGATACATTTTGTTCACAAAGTTGGTTTATATACAATAGTTCAAGAAAAATACAAAATATTTTTGTATAAATAAGCGTGTTTTATTCAAAGAAAATCATCAGAAAAAATGAATTTTGACTTTTTGTCCTGTGACTTTCTATCCTATATTCTATTTTGACTGTTTGTGAAAATGACTCATAACTGGATCTCTTCATACTATAAACGACAAGTTTATTTACCATTACCGATTGAAAAGTATTGGTAAGTAACTAAGGTAAACGGACAGAAAGTCACAAGTAATTTTTTGACAATTGTTGGAATATATAAGAGAAATATCTTGAAAATATTTACTTTTTAATACATATATTCATATTAAAGTTTATGGAATTTATCATTCTACTTGAAAAATGAAGATTATTTTATTTTAATCACGCAAAGGACATATTTCTTGGCACCATGCAGCCATTTGAGTGCCAATCTACTTTGACATTTTGTTTTCTTAACAATTATTTGATCATCTTTGATATTTTTTGATAAATTTTGCTTACAAAGTTGGTTAATATACAATACATCAAGAAAAACACAAAAATATTTTTTATAAAAATAAGCATTTTTTATTCAAAGAAAATAATCAGAAAAAATAATGAATTGTGACTTTTTGTCCGTGACTTTTTGTCTGTGACTTTCTGTCCTGTGACTTTCTGTCCTACATTCGTAACTAAGTGCATCGAACAGCCAATTACGAATACGTCAAGGAGAAAAATCGGCTGTCTAAAGTAGGTTACAAGAGCGCAATTATTCGTAAAGCATTTTCCATTGGGTACCACTAGTGTTCCGTATTTTTTTTCTCGAAGACTACACAAACTAGCGAAAAACGGGTGACAGTTCCTGTTACTAGAAATGCCAGTGTTGCATTACAACCAAAAAAAATAAATAATAGGATCATGCGGCTCAAATTGCCTTAAAATGCAGTTGAAAAAAATCGACTACTTTTTTCGCTTAATGAAAAAGGCATATTTTTAATGGCTCCGACGTGCAGAAATTGAAGATATTTTTTATTCTTCGTTAAATATGAATACGATTTTCGGCAATTTTTAAACCTAATTGGATAAGCTTTCGGTTAAATGTAATTCCAATCCTGTATCAACCAATCAGAAGCCGTATAGGATTCTATTCTGAGTACGAGGTAAAAAACTTGCCGGTTAAATGTAACCAAATAATTGCGCTCTTGTAACCTCACTTACGCATGCGCCGGAAAGAAATCTTTATGATGTTTGATGGTTTATTTAGTTTTTTATCAGTACTTGATGTTTTATTTTGTTTTGAGTGAATGCAGCAAAGATAGCTAGCTACTTATTTGCAGTTTTAAACACATTGGGAACGTATCTCTAACGATCATCTACATTTTGTTGATCGTGTTAAAATATCTGACATTTTCATATAGGACAACAAGTAAGAAGACATGGAGTGACAATTATTTTTTTTACCGAACACAGGTAATTGAAAATAAATTTGTCGTTTACAGTATGACAAACTTCATTAAAGTAGTGTCGGAGTATTATTTCTCCTAGCAGTAACCGGAAAATGAACTAATTATCATTAAACATTGAATAAACGAATAACGTAATTGTTCTAAAGTATGTGTACATTTAGACTTAAAACATAACATTTTTTTCACAAGTGCACCAAATTGGGCTTACAATGTTGGATACAGACGCCGGATTATGTATGGGTCAAGGGAAAGATCTGCATGACTCCCCCTTTCTACAATTTGTTTATTATAATCATTATGGCCACATGGGTCAGGGAATCGTGACCCTTATAGCCCAAACACAGCAACTTGGAACACCTTGTCTGTTCAAGCTCTAAAGATATTCATGGAACATATTAGCGGTATGCAGTATGTCTGTGGGAATGTAGGACAGAAAGTCACAGACAAAAAGTCAGTCTATTTTTTCTGATTATTTTCTTTGAACTATAGCATATTAACCAACTTTGTAAACAACATTTTTTAAGAAAATATCAAAGATGCCCAACAATTGTTAAAAAAAACAAAATGTCAAAGTGGCATGGCACTTAAATGGCTTCATGGTGCCAAGAAATATGATTAAAATTAAATAAATGTACATTTTTCAAGTATAATGACACATTTCCTAAACTTATATATGAATATATGTATTAAAAAGTAAAGATTCTAGATATTTTTCTTATATATTCAATTGTCAACACATTATTTGTGACTTTTTGTGCTACCAAATTTGTGACTTTCTGTCCGTTTACCGTCTGTGGCACCTATAGTCCTGGTCTGGAGGCTCATTAATCATGTCATTCCTGTATCTCATTGCAACATCCACAACCAAAGGGTCCAATACAACATTGTGAAATTGAATACGTGGAAATTATATACATACTTGTTAGATTTTAAACTTGCATTTGGGAAAGTAATATAATTTGAATTTAAATTCCTTTTCAAAAATGTATGTAATGTTGTAAATGTAAAATTTCTGTATCATGCTGAAGAAATAGGACCCCTTTTGTAGCCTCTTTTTATGCTTTAATACTTTGGTTCCCATCTACTATATATACCTCATATTCAGAAAAGTTTTATTCTTTGTAACAGAATTGATCTGTGTCAATAAGGCCAATTATAGTTGGAGCATTATCAACACCTACTTTGAACCTTTTTGGTGTCCAGGGATCTCCATGGATGAAAATTGAACCATGGAGGAACTTTCACCATTACAAACCGTGTCTACGCTGTACAGTGTAGCGCGATCGGAAGTATTTTATCCCTCCATACAAGGAATGGTGAACATGCTAAATCATTGCTTATTTAAATTATATTTATTTGAATTTTCATCATAGAATTAGAAGTATCAATATGTTCATTTATTGCCGTTTTTAACCATTCAAATGCCAAGTCTTCATGGTCCCCCCTTAGTCGAGAATGACCAAAAGCTGTCATGAAGGTCCCCATGTAGATTTCTTGTATTTTTGGAAATTGTTATGGGGGTTAAAAATCATATGATGTGGAGCTTATTTTTCATGGACACTGTCAAGTTCAGAACCCATTACCGGCATGGCTGATTTGCAGCAACAACAAAACGATTCGTACGGGTTATGTAAAAGGTTAAAGAGATTTGTAAAGCAAATGAAAAGGTTTTTAATGACTTTATCTGACAAATTGATGCTGTGCAACATGAATCTTTCGAGTCTGAGGTGGCAGGTACCAGTTCTTAGCCTCTGTGTCATTGTCCCACGCAGAAAATTAATATTAAAAAACTTTGGCTATCTTTGTCACTTCACTGAGCAGTGATAAATAAAAAGATTTAAAATTCTAAGTTTGCATTACACAACGATACCTTTCCTGATTACATTGATATGCAACTTTCATGGTTTTATCCTTGTTTGATATGAAAAATCTAGAGTCCCATATACATACTGTTTGAAGGCTAACTATACAGTGTTATCATGTTTTCCATTGGTCAACACAGGTGGTTATTTAAGGACACTGCAAAGTGTCAAATTTTGATGGTAAGGATAGGTTCAGCTGTTGTTTATTCGAGTTGCAAGTGATTAAATTAGATAATTTTGAATGATTTTCTTGTCAGTAATTAGCAGGTTTGATGCACTGAGGTCTGGATTAGGGTGCCAAATTAAAAAATTGATGGGATTTTGTCCGTTAACTGGGAAAAGTAGGTAATGCGGGATAAGGAAACCATATAAAAAACATTGATCAGAAGTACTTCACTATCAATTTTAATCAATTCTGAACACCAAAAAATTATCAAAGCATGTTTAAATCTTGCAGATTTATTTACAGATTTTTTTTTAAATTTGGCCTACACTTGCACGTGAATTAGTGAAAACAACTGGTTTCTGCCACCATTAACATAGATGATGAAATTAAAATGAGAGACACAAGGTTACTTTCACCATTTAAAAATAATTTCAAGTGTTTTCACCCTAAATCGACCACAAAAACAGTAAGAAAATACAGTTTCAGGGATGAACTCATGTTTTTTGAAAATGCCTTGAAATTCAAGGAAGATTTTTAAGTTTTATACACAAGTTGAAAGAGAGTGTTTGTGGCAAAATTATTACTTCCAGTTGACTTTTCAGTAAGCATATGATATTCCAAAATGTTACAGATGCATGATAAACATTATTTACCCTGTATCAATGTTTCTCTGCTTATATTTTCAGTCGAAAACAGGAATTTTTTGTGTATTCATAGTGTAAACCAGTAAATACCCCAAATGTCTTACTTTTTTAAATGCAACCTTACACAAATTGAAAAAAATAAGCTTTTCTCTGTTTTTGAAACAAAAACTATCTATGTTAGTGGATGTTTGATCTGGACAGGACAACAGAAAAAAGGCTATGGAGTTTATGAAACTAGATTTAGAGGGAAAATAATTAAAATTTTTGCCCATAGACTCAGCTATTTTATGAATGAACATTTTAAACCAATGGATCATAAATTGAATGTTTCACATGTTTGTCACAATGAACTATGTGTAAGGAAAGAACATTTATCTTTAGAACCTCAAAGTGTAAATAACAGGCGCAAGATTTGCAAAAATAATGCAGAATGTTTGTTGCACTATGGATACGCAAAATGTATATTGTAACTTCAGGTAAAGTCTCTCCTGTTATTGATGTTCGTTAATTATGTTTTCATTGGCACAGTTAAATAATGAGTTTGCCATCAACTTCCTGTTTCCTTTGTTTCGCCTATATTTGAATCTGATAAACTTGTACTGACGAGTAGTTTTTCTGAGTGTGTGGTATTCACCAGTTTTGTCCCGCAGTCTCATATTTTTAATAAATGGATCCGTCTTTCTGTATTTTAGTCCTATGGCGCTTGCAAGTAATATACAGGATTTCCCATTTCCCAGAGATGAGGAATGGACGGCAGAATGACATAAACCTTCAAAATTTCTTGTCCAAATAGTATTTTTTGGTGCAAATGAAAATACCTTACTGTGTAAACCTTCACACTTGTTGGTTGTTGAAAGACGGGAAATTTTCTGTATCTCAGAGTTGGAAAAGTTTTTTGCTAAGACTGATTTCAATTTAATTATGTCATTCTGGTTCAGTTCCAATTGCCTGGCATATGGCAAGTGGCTTGTATTGTACATGGATAGATGAGCAGAGCAAACAATAGAATCTCTTCTACAGTTTCTATGATCATTTGCAAAACATGGAATAACATTTTCAACTGCTCTCCTGCCGCGCTCAATAAAACTGCACTCATTGGCAGAGAGCCTTTTAATCCGAGTGAACTCTAGTCTTATCCTGGCCCTTATACCACTTGCCAACTTTCTTACAAAAATATCCTTGTCAAATCCATGCATTGAGCTGCTTAGTTTTATATTTCTCAAATGTTTTTGTAAGGTTCTCAACTTGTGGACAAGGCATTTATAGTGGCGAATCGGTATGTTATTAGCTTTAGAATAATCATTTACAGATTTGGCAATTTGAGCAGAGGCATCACTGGTAACAGAACGTACCTTTAAAATTTTCTTACTGTTTATTTCAGTTAAATGTTGTTTTACAAATTTCCCTTCAGTTGAAGCCATTGACTCGTCAGTACTGTAGTTTTTTTTACATTTGTCATTGTTATGGTTACAATTTAATTTTGGACATAATGTATTTGCTGCTATCATATTTATAGGTAGCTTCCTACTTGTATTTTGCTCTATAAAAGGACAGAATGTTTGGAATGCTGCTTCAAACCCAGCTTGGGGGCGATTGTTAAATGAGGAATCTACCTCCGCATCAAAAGAATTGTCTTGTCCTGCTAATTCTAGGACTTTTTTCACATATTCTTGGTTCTCGATCATTGTTTTTTTACTGATGTCAACCATTAAATCCGACATCTTGTTGACCTTTCGTTGCATAACAGTCCGACTTAAACATTGAATATTCAGGCAAGACATTATTGTAATTATATCTGAAATACCCACTTTTGATTTTATCACTGGTATCAACAATGCATTATTTAAGACACCACTGTCCGGGCCTCTAGGAGACTTCATTGTTGAATAAAGTTTTACAGGTTCAGATGAAAAGCCACAATTTGTACATACAACTTTTACTGAAACACAAATACCTAACCTTTTCGACATGACCACATCTGGATTAGGGAACGAACAATTATGCGGCATAAATCCAATGATTAGATTTGTTAATTTTTTTAATGTTACAATTACATTTTCCTCTGAATCTTCAGAAACTGAAAAATCATCCAAATTTTCACATTCCTTATCTTTTTCAGGTCTCATTTTTGAAGGAACTAGGTGTGTAGTGTCTGCTGTTTGGCTATCACTCAGAACTTTTACAGCATCAAAGTATTCCTGTGAATTTGGACGTTTAAAATCAGAAGAAAAAGAACAGTTTCCACTTGATTTGTAAGAATCCTTGTGTATTGGAAAGTGTTTATGTCCCTTCTGGAACATTGTTTTTTGCTTTGAACGATTTCTTAAGAAACTTCGACGAGAAAAAACCATTTTAAATTATAAACGACTATCACTTTTTCAACTTGTGTGTATCAAATGGACAGGAATTTATGATGGGTCATTTGAAATAGAAGAGTGCAATAAGAATTAAAAATAGAAAGGATGGGGTTGCAACATCTCTGAATCATATGTATTGATAGATTTGGAACTTTATGTCCTATGCTGAGTAATTTTAAAGAGGCTGATAGATGCTGTCAAAATATTTACTAATTACCTCCCTTAGACTGTCAGATATTAAACCTAACATAATAAATCAATGTGAGGTAAATAGATACTGAATGTAACATTATTTATAATTAAAAGCAATTAAGTCTTCATTTCAAATGACTTTTTCTAACAAATGGGTACATGTTTTGAATAAAATTACACTTTCATTACATATTTTAAAGTGAAAATCTCTGAAAATTTGTAAAGTGGGGTAATATTTTTCATATTTTTTCATACACATGTAATGTTCTTGGTCTTGTTACATGTTTTCTTTCAATAAAATTTACTGCATACTCAATCTATTTGGTTTTTATTTGTGCCTAACACTTTGAAGTATTTTTTAAGCATTTATTTGTGATTGTCGGTGACAGATGACATTTTGAATGAAATGCCGCAAAACACCACCTTTCTTTGAAAGCCTGTAAAATTTGTTTCATGAAGAAATATAACTCTCATTTGAGATTTTTTAATTCTTAAAAGACTAATAAACATGTACATAACATCAAAAGTCAAACACATGCAATATAAAAAATGCTTAAGGTGGCAGGTACCAGTTCTTAGCCTCTGTGCCATTGTCCCACGCAGAAAATTAGTATTAAAAAACTTTGGCTATCTTTGTCACTTCACTGAGCAGTGATAAATAAAAAGATTTAAAATTCTAAGTTTGCATTACACAACGATACCTTTCCTGATTACATTGATATGCAACTTTCATGGTTGATTGATTGATTGTTGGTTGCTTAACGTCCAGTGGCAAATATTTCATGCATATTCAGGACGAGAACAAGTTCACAATAAATACAATAGGTAGGTTGTTGTAATAGAGGCCATCTGGGATGATGGTCGGGGAAATTTGGACTGCCACTCGAAAATGAGGGTATATTGGATAGGGACAGAAATTTTGCCTTGCAACTGGCCACCTACGGACCCCTCAAAGAGTTGTTGCAAGGGTTCTTAACGTGCAACTTTCATGGTTTTATCCTTGCAAAAGTGTTTAAAAAATGATGATGATTAAGGACATCACATGTGGCAACACTGACAACATGATTGTTGACAATAATTTTAACTGAGATATGTGTAATTCTCATTACTTCCTTATCCGTTTACTATTTTGTCATTAACAGACACAATTCAAAGAGGATATATGACAAATATCAATTGTTGTAGAAATGAAATCCTGGATAATCATATGTCTGTTCTATGTTCCTTTGGAATTTCAACCAAAGATGAAGAACTGGATCTTCCATCACTGTATTGGATACCTAAACTACACAAGTGTCCTTACAAACAACGGTATATTGCTGGGTCTTCCAAGTGCTCCACGAAACCTCTTTCTAAATTATAAACATCTATGTTATCAGCAATCAAAGACGGGCTTCAAAGTTATTATACCTTTTTTGATACTTTTAGAAATCGACAATATTCTATAGGTAATTATATTGACAGTAAAAACTGACCTGTCATTAGTTTAATAATATTTTTTCTACATTTGCCTAAAATTTATACCTTTTTTGATAATTTTAGAAATCGACCATATCTATAGGTAATTATATTGACAGCAAAAACAGACCTGTCATTGGTATAATAATATTTTTTCTACATTTGCCTATAAATTTAATAACTTTTTTGATAATTTTAGAAATCGACCATATTCTATAGGTAATTATATTGACAGTAAAAACAGACCTGTCATTGGTATATTAATATTTTTTCTACATTTGCCTATAAATTTGATAACTTTTTTGATAATTTAAATTCTATAGAGAATTATATTGACAGTAAAAACAGAGCTGTCATTGGTTTAATAATATTTTTTCTACATTTGCCTATAAATTTGATAATTTTAGAAATCGACCATATTCTATAGATAATTATATTGACAGTAAAAACAGACCTGTCATTGGTTTAATAATATTTTTTCTACATTTGCCTAAAATTTATAATTTTTTTGATTAATTTTAAAAATCGACCATATTCTAATAGATAATTATATTGACAGTAAAAACAGATCTGTCATTGGTTTAATAATATTTTTTTCTACATTTGCCTAAAATTTGATACCTTTTTTTATAATTTTAGAAATCGACCATATTCTATAGAAATTATATTGACAGTAAAAACAGACCTGTCATTGGTTTAATATATTTTTCTACATTTGCCTATTAAATTGATAATCTTTTTTGATAATTTTAGAAATCGACCATATTCTATAGATAATTATATTGACAGTAAAAAACAGACCTGTCATTGGTTTAATAATATTTTTTTCTACATTTGCCTATAAATTTGATACCTTTTTTGATAATTTTAGAAATCGACCATATTCTATAGGTAATTATATTGACAGTAAAAACAGACCTGTCATTGGTTAATAATATTTTTTCTACATTTGCCTATTAATTTGATACTTTTTTGATTAATTTTAGAAATCGACCATATCTATAGGTAATTATATTGACAGTAAAAACAGACCTGTCATTGGTTTAATAAATTTTTTCTACATTTGCCTATAAATTTATAACTTTTTTTGATAATTTTAGAAATCGACCATATTCTATAGGTAATTATATTGACAGTAAAAACAGACCTGTCATTGGTATAATATATTTTTTCTACATTTGCCTATAATTTGATAATTTTTTTGATTAATTTTAGAAATCGACCATATTTTATAGGTAATTATATTGACAGTAAAAACAGACCTGTCATTGGTTTAATAATATTTTTTCTACATTTGCCTATAAATTTGATTACTTTTTTGATAATTTTAGAAATCGACCATATTCTATAGGTAATTAATTGACAGTAAAACAGACCTGTCATTGGTTTAATAATATTTTTTCTACATTTGCCTAAAATTTATACTTTTTTGATAATTTTAGAAATCGACCATATTCTATAGGTAATTATATTGACAGTAAAAACAGACCTGTCATTGGTATAATAATATTTTTTCTACATTTGCCTATAAATTTATAATTTTTTGATAATTTTAGAAATCGACCATATTCTATAGGTAATTATATTGACAGTAAAAACAGACCTGTCATTGGTTATATAATATTTTTTCTACATTTGCCTAATTTGTTAACTTTTTGATAATTTTAGAAATCGACCATATTCTATAGTAATTATTGACAGTAAAACAGACCTGTCATTGGTTTAATAATATTTTTTCTACATTTGCCTATAAATTTGATACCTTTTTTGATAATTTTAGAAATCGACCATATTCTATAGGTAATTAATTGACAGTAAAAACAGACCTGTCATTGGTTAATAATATTTTTTCTACATTTGCCTATAAATTTATAACTTTTTTGATAATTTTAAAATCGACCATATTCTATAGGTAATTATATTGACAGACTTATAAATAATTTCTAATTGTTAAATTGTATATTTTTATAATTTTAGAAATCGACCATATTATAGTATTATATTACAGTAAAACAGACCTGTCATTGGTTTAATAATATTTTTTCTACATTTGCCTATAAATTTGATTACTTTTTTGATAATTTTAGAAATCGACCATATTCTATAGTAATTATATTGACAGTAAACACCTTCATTGTTAATAATATTTTTTCTACATTTGCCTAAAATTTATACTTTTTTGTAATTTTAGAATCGACTATTCTATATATTATTGAGAAAAACAGACCTGTCATTGGTTTAATAATATTTTTTCTACATTTGCCTATAAATTTGAATACTTTTTTGTAATTTTAGAAATCGACCATATTCTATAGGTAATTATATTGACAGTAAAACAGACCTGTCATTGGTTAATAATATTTTTTACATTGCCTAAAATTTATACCTTTTTTGATAATTTTAGAAATCGACCATATTCTATGGTATTAATTGACATAAAAAACACCTGTCATTGTTAATAATATTTTTCTACATTTGCCTAAAATTGACTATTTTTGTATAATTTAGAAATCGACTATTATATAGTTTAATTTGACAGTAAAAACAGACCTGTCATGGTTTAAATATATTTTTCTACATTTGCCTATAATTTTATAACTTTTTTGATTAATTTTAGAAATCGACCATATTCTATAGAATAATTAAAAATTATTGACTATATTAAGCAAATACTACATTGTTTGATAATTTTTGAATCGACCATTTCCTAAAAATTTAACATAAACCTTATTGTTGATAATTTTAAGTAAATCGACCTTTTTATATATTTAAATCACATATATAGAATTATATTGACAGTAAAAACAGACCTGACATTGTTTAATAATATTTTTCTACATTTGCCTAAAATGTTATACTTTTTTGATAATTTTAAGAAATCGACCATATTCTATAGGTAATTATATTGACAGTAAAACAGACCTGTCATTGGTTAATAATATTTTACATTTGCTAAATTTTACTTTTGATAATTTAAATGCCTACTAATATATTGACTAACAACTCATTTTTAATATTTTATTAAATTGATATTTTTATATTAGAAATCGACCATATTTATAAAGGTAATTATATTGACATAAAAACCTACCTGTCATTTGGTTTAATAAATATTTTTTCTAAATTTGCCTAAAATTTATAAATTTTTTTTTAATGTATTATATTTTAAGAATACAACAAATATTCTTAGGTTAATAATATTTGATCTAAATTTGCCTAAAATTGATATTGATACTTTAAATCACATCATGTAATATGATTTTTAATAATTATTTTTCTACATTTGCCTTTAAATTGATACCTTTTTTGATAATTTTAGAAATCGACCATTTTCTATACGTAATTATATTGACAGTAAAAACAGACCTGTCACTGGTTTAATAATATGTTTTCTACATTTGCCTACTAATTTGATAACTTTTTTTGATTATTTTAGAAATCGACCATATTGTAAAGTAATTATATTGACATAAAAACCTACCTGTCTTTGGTTTAATAATATTATTTTCTTCATTTGCCTATAAATTTGATACCTTTTTTGATAATTTTAGAAATCGACCATATTCTATAGGTACTTATATTGACAATAAAACAGACCAGTCTTTGATTTAATAATATTTTTTCTACATTTGCCTATAATTCTGATACCTTTTTTGATAATTTTAGAAATCGACCATATTCTATAGGTTATTATATTGACAGTAAAAAACAGACCTGTTATTGGTTTAATAATATTTTTTCTACATTTGCCTTTAAATTTTATACCTTTTTTGATAATTTTAGAAATCGCACCATATTCTATAGGTAATTATATTGACAGTAAAAACAGGCCTGTCACTGGTTTAATAATGTTTTTTCTACATTTGCCTATTAATTTGATAACTTTTTTTGATTATTTTAGAAATTGACCATATTCTATAGAGAATATTTTTGACAGTAAAAACAGACCTGTCATTGGTTTAATAATATGTTTTCTACATTTGCCTATAAATTTGATAACTTTTTATTATAATTTTAGAAATCAACCATATTCTATAGAGAATTATATTGACAGTAAAAACAGACCTGTCATTGGTTTAATAATATGTTTTCTACCTTTGCCTATACATTTGAAAACTTTTCTGATAATTTAAGAAATCGATTATATTCTATAGATATTTATATTGACAGTTAAAACAGACCTGTCATTGGTTTCATAATATTTTTTCTACATGTGCCTATAAATTTTATAAGTTTTTTGATAATTTTCGAAATGGACCATATTCTATAGATAATTATATTGACAGTAAAAACAGACCTGTCATTGGTTTAATTATATTTTTTCTACATTTGCCTATAAATTTAATAACTTTTTTGATAATTTCAGAAATCGACCATATTTTATAGAGAATTATATCGACAGTAAAAACAGACCGGTTATGGGTTTAATAAAATGTTTTCTACATCTGCCTATAAATTTGATAACTTTTTTGATAATTTTAGAAATCGATTGTATTCTATAGATATTTATATTGACAGTAAAAACAGACCTGTCATTTGTTAATTTTAGAAATCAACCATATTTTATAGAGAATTATATTGACAGTAAAAACAAACCGGTTATCGGTTTAATAAAATGTTTTCTACATCTGCCTATAAATTAGAAATCTATTTTGATATTTTAAAATCGACCATATTCTATAGAAATTATATTGATAGTAAAAACAGACCTGTCATTGGTTTAATAACATGTTTTCTACATTTGCCTAAACATTTGATAACTTTTCTGATAATCTAAGAAATCGATTGTATTCTATAGATATTTATATTGACAGTAACAACAGACCTGTCATTGGTTAAATAATATTTTTTCTACCTTTGCCTATAAATTTTATAACTTTTTTGATAATTTTCGAAATGGACCATATTCTATAGATAATTATATTGACAGTAAAAACAGACCTGTCATTGGTTTAATTATATTTTTTCTACATTTGCCTATACATTTGATAACTTTTTTTTATAATTTTAGAAATCGACCATATTCTATAGATATTTATATTGACAGTAAAAGCAAACCTGTCATTGGTTTAATAATATTTTTTCTACATTTGTCTATCAATTTGATAATTGTTTTGATAATTTTAGAAATCGACCATATTCTATAGAGAATTATATAGATAGTAACAACAGACCTGTCATTGGCTAAATAATATTTTTTCTACATTTGATTATAAATTTGATAATTTTTTTGAAAATTTTAGAAATCGACCATATTCTATAGAGAATTATATTGACAGTTAACACAGACCTGTCATTGGTTTATAAAAAATTATTCTACATTTGCCTATAAATTTTGTAACATTTTTGATAATTTTAGAAATCGACCATATTCTATAGAGAATTATATTGACAGTAAAAAAAACCTGTCATTGGTTTAATAATATTTGTTTTCGACATTTGCCTATGAATTTGATAACTTTTTTGATAATTTTCGAAATGGACCATATTCTGTAGATAATTATATTGACAGTAAAAACAGACCTGTCATTGGTTTAATTATATTTTTTCTACATTTGCCTCTAAATTTAATAACTTTTCTGATAATTTCAGAAATCATCCATATTCTATAGAGAATTATATTGACAGTAAAAACAGACCTGTCATTGGTTTCATAATATTTTTTCTACATTTGCCTATACATTTTATAACTTTTTTTATAATTTTAGAAATCGACCATATTCTATAGATATTTATTTTGACAGTAAAAGCAAACCTGTCATTGGTTTAATAATATTTTTTCTACATTTGTCTATAAATTTGAGAATTGTTTTGATAATTTAAGAAATCGACCATATTCTATAGAGAATTATATAGATAGTAAAAACAGACCTGTCATTGGTTAAATAATATTTTTTCTACATTTGATTATAAATTTGATAATTTTTTTGAAAATTTTAGAAATCGACCATATTCTATAGAGAATTATATTGACAGTTAAAACAGACCTGTCATTGGTTTAAAAAAATTATTCTACATTTGCCTATACATTTTGTAACTTTTTTGATAATTTTAGAAATCGACCATATTCTATAGAGAATTATATTGAAAGTAAAAACAGACCTGTCATTGGTTTAATAATATTTTTTTTATACGACCGCAAAATTTGAAAAAAATTTCGTCGTATATTGTTACATTTGCTATAAATTTGATAACTTTTTTGATAATTTTAGAAACCGACCATATTCTATAGATATTCATATTGACAGTAAAAACAGACCTGTCATTGGTTAAATAATATGTTTTCTACATTTGCCTATGAATTTGATAACTTTTTTGATAATTTTCGAAATGGACCATATTCTATAGATAATTATATTGACAGTAAAAACAGACCTGTCATTGTTTTCATATTTTTTTTTGTACATTTGCCTATACATTTTATGACTTTTTTTTATAATTTTAGAAATCGACCTTATTCTCTAGATATTTATATGACAGATAAAGCAAACCTGTCATTGGTTTAATAATATTCTTTCTACATTTGCCTATAAATTTGATAATTGTTTTGATAATTTTAGAAATCGACCATATCTCTATAGAGAATTATATTGACAGTAAAACAGACCTGTCATTGGTTAAATAATATTTTTGCTACATTTGCCTATAAATTTGATATTTTTTTGTGATAATTTTAGATATCGACCATATTCTATAGAGTTATATTGACAGTTAAAACAGACCTGTCATTGGTTTTAAAAAAATTATTCTACATTTGCCTATACATTTTGTAACTTTTTTGATAATTTTAGAAATCGACCATATTCTATAGAGAATTATATTGACAGTAAAAACAGACCTGTTGTTGGTTTAATAAAATGTTTTCTACATCTGCCTATAAATTTGATAACTTTTTTGATAATTTTAGAAATCGACCGTATTCTATAGATTATAATTTTGACAGTAAAAACAGACCTGTCATTGGTTAAATAATATTTTTTTTCTACATTTGCCTATAAATTTGATAATATTTTCGATAATTTTAGAAATCGACCATATTCTATAGAAAATTATATTGACAGTAAAAACAGACCTGTCCTTGTTCAAATAATATTTTTTCTACATTTGCCTATAAAATTGATAACTTTTTTGATAATTTTAGAAATCGACCATATTCTATAGAGAATTATATTGACAGTAAAAACAAACCCGTCATTGGTTCAATGATATTTTTCTACATTTGCCAAAAAATTTGATAACTTTTTAGATAATTTTAGAAATCGACCATATTCTATAGAGAATTATATTGACAGTAAAAACAGACCTGTCATTGGTTTCATAATATTTTTTTCTACATTTGCCTATAAAATTGATAACTTTTTTAATACTTTTAGAAATAGATTATATTCTATATATTTTCAAAATGGAACATATTCTATAGAGAATTATATTGACAGTAAAAACAAACCCGTCATTGGTTGAATTATATTTTTTCTACATTTGCCTATAAATTTGATAACGTTTTAGATAATTATAGAGATCGACCATATTCTATAGATAATTATATTGACAAGAAAAGCAGACCTGTCATTGGTTTTATAATATTTATTCTACATTTGCCTCTAAATTTGATAACTTGTTTGATAGTTTTAGAAATCATCCATATTCTATAGAGAATTATATTGACAGTAAATACAGACCTGTCATTGGTTTCATAATATTTGTTTCTACATTTGCCTATACATTTCATAACTTTTTTGATAATTTTAGAAATCGACTATAATCTATAGATATTTATATTGACAGTAAAAGCAAACCTGTCATTGGTTTAAGAATATTTTTTCTTCATTTGCCTATAAATTTGATAATTGTTTTGATAATTTTAGAAATCGACCATATTCTATAGAGAATTTTATTGACAGTAAAACAGACCTGTCATTGGTTTAATAATATTTTTTTTCTACATTTGCCTATAAATTTGATAAATTTTTTGATAATTTTAGAAATCGACCATATTCTACAGAGAATTATATCGACAGTAAAAACAGACCTGTCATTGGTTTAATAATATTTTTTTCTACATTTGCCTATAAATTTTGTTACTTTTATAAATTTTTGAAATCGACCATATTATATAGTATAGTGTTATTAACTGGCTGTTTCTGTATTGGCACTGGTATAGATTCAAGGTTTGCTGTATTGGCCTCGAGACCCGTAGGGTCGAGGGCCAATACAGCTGACCGAGAATCTATACCAGTGCAAATACAGAAACAGCCAGTTCATAACACTTTTATTAAATGATTATAAGAAATTAAAAACCGGAAGTGAACGTCCCGTATTAGCCCATGGGCCAATACAGCTTTTTTCCCGCTTTTTTCTGTATTGGCCCTGTTTTTTCCGTTTCAAAACTTTAAGACATTACAAAACATTGCACATCATTTAACCTGTTTATTTTATGACTTTAATTTAAAAAATATTATACCAATGTTTTTATGCATAACGATACTTCCAGAGTTAAGTAATGGCGTAAGAAAATTGAAAACCGGAAGTGAACGTCCTGTATTAGCCCTAGGGCTAATACAGCTTTTTTCCCGCTTTTTTCTGTATTGGCCCTGTTTTTTTCCGTATTGGCCCTGTTAGAAGAGCAATATTAAATCTTGATTTATATCGACAGTGGAACGTTTTTAGTATTGCACATGCTGATTTATCCGTATTAGGCTTATTTGCTCATATCATTTAATAATGAATTATATAGACAGTAAAAACAGACCTGTCATTGGTTTAATAATAATTTTTCTACATTTGCCTGTATATTTGATAACTTTTTTGATAGTTTTAGAAATCGACCGTATTCTATAGATTATTATATTGACAGTAAAAACAGACCTGTCATTGGTTTAATAATATTTTTTCTACATTTGCCTATAAATTTTGTAACATTTTTAATAATTATAGAAATCGACCATATTCTATAGAGAATTATATAGACAGTAAAAACAGACCTGTCATTGGTTTAATAATATTTTTTCTACATTTGCCTTATATTTGAAAACTTTTTTGATAGTTTTAGAAATCGACCGTATTCTATAGATTATTATATTGACAGTAAAAACAGACCTGTCATAGGTTTAATAATATTTTTTCTACATTTGCCTATACATTTGATAACTTTTTTGATAAACTTAGAAATCGACCATATTCTATAGAGAATTATATTGACAGTAAATACAGACCTGTCATTGGTTTCATGATATTTGTTTCTACATTTGCCTATAAATTTGATAATTTTAGAAAATCGACCATATTCTATAGAGAATTATATTGACAGTAAAAACAGACCTGTCATTGGTTTAATAATATATTTTTCTACATTTGCCTATACATTTTGTTACTTTTGTGATAATTATAGAAATCGACCATATTCTAGAGAGAAATATATTGACAGTAAAAACAGACCTTTCATTGGTTTCATAATATTTTTTCTACATTTGCCTATAAATTTGATAACTTTTTTGATAATTTAAAAATCGACCATATTCTACAGAGAATTATATCGACAGTAAAAACAGACCTGTCATTGGTTTAATAATATTTTTTTCTACATTTGCCTATAAATTTTGTAACATTTTTAATAATTATAGAAATCGACCATATTCTATAGAGAATTATATAGACAGTAAAAACAGACCTGTCATTGGTTTAATAATATTTTTTCTACATTTGCCTTATATTTGAAAACTTTTTTGATAGTTTTAGAAATCGACCGTATTCTATAGATTATTATATTGACAGTAAAAACAGACCTGTCATAGGTTTAATAATATTTTTTCTACATTTGCCTATACATTTGATAACTTTTTTGATAATTTTAGAAATCGACCATATTCTATAGAGAATTATATTGACAGTAAATACAGACCTGTCATTGGTTTCATGATATTTGTTTCTACATTTGCCTATAAATTTCATAATTTTAGAAAATCGACCATATTCTATAGAGAATTATATTGACAGTAAAAACAGACCTGTCATTGGTTTAATAAATATATTTTTCTACATTTGCCTATACATTTTGTTACTTTTTTGATAATTTTAGAAATCGACCATATTCTATAGTGAATTATATAGACAGTAAAAACAGACCTGTCATTGGTTTAATAATATTTTCTACATTTGCCTGTATATTTGAAAACTTTTTTGATAGTTTTAGAAATCGACCGTATTCTATAGATTATTATATTGACAGTAAAAACAGACCTGTCATTGGTAAAATAATATTTTTTCTACATTTGCCTATAAATTTTGTAACTTTTGTGATAATTATAGAAATCAACCATATTCGAGAGAGAAATATATTGACAGTAAAAACAGACCTTTCATTGGTTTCATAATATTTTTTCTACATTTGCCTATAAATTTGATAACTTTTTTGATAATTTTAGAAATCGACCATATTGTACAGAGAATTATATCGACAGTAAAAACAGACCTGTCATTGGCTTTATAATATTGTTTCTACATTTGCCTATAAATTTTGTAACATTTTTAATAATTATAGAAATCGACCATATTCTATAGTGAATTATATAGACAGTAAAAACAGACCTGTCATTGGTTTAATAATAATTTCTCTACATTTGCCTGTATATTTGATAACTTTTGTGATATTTTTAGAAATCGACCGTATTCTATAGATTATTATATTGACAAGAAAAGCAGACCTGTCATTGGTTTTATAATATTTATTCTACATTTGCCTCTAAATTTGATAATAGTTATCAAAAGTACCAGGATTATAATTTTATACGCCAGACGCGCGTTTCGTCTACATAAGACTCATCAGTGACGCTCAGATCAAAATAGTTAAAAAGCCAAATAAATACAAAGTTGAAGAGCATTGAGGATCCAAAATTCCAAAAAGTTGTGCCAAATACGGCTAAGGTAATCTACTCCTGGGGTAAGAAAATCCTTAGTTTTTCGAAAAATTCAAAGTTTGGTAAACAGAAAATTTATAAAAATGACCATATAATTGATATTCATGTCAACACCGAAGTGCTGACTACTGGGCTGGTGATACCCTCGGGACGAAACGTCCACCAGCAGTGGCATCGACCCAGTGGTGTAAATAGTTATCAAAAGTACCAGGATTATAATTTTATACGCCAGACGCGCGTTTCGTCTACATAAGACTCATCAGTGACGCTCAGATCAAAATAGTTAAAAAGCCAAATAAATACAAAGTTGAAGAGCATTGAGGATCCAAAATTCCAAAAAGTTGTGCCAAATACGGCTAAGGTAATCTACTCCTGGGGTAAGAAAATCCTTAGTTTTTCGAAAAATTCAAAGTTTGGTAAACAGAAAATTTATAAAAATGACCATATAATTGATATTCATGTCAACACCGAAGTGCTGACTACTGGGCTGGTGATACCCTCGGGACGAAACGTCCACCAGCAGTGGCATCGACCCAGTGGTGTAAATAGTTATCAAAAGTACCAGGATTATAATTTTATACGCCAGACGCGCGTTTCGTCTACATAAGACTCATCAGTGACGCTCAGATCAAAATAGTTAAAAAGCCAAATAAATACAAAGTTGAAGAGCATTGAGGATCCAAAATTCCAAAAAGTTGTGCCAAATACGGCTAAGGTAATCTACTCCTGGGGTAAGAAAATCCTTAGTTTTTCGAAAAATTCAAAGTTTGGTAAACAGAAAATTTATAAAAATGACCATATAATTGATATTCATGTCAACACCGAAGTGCTGACTACTGGGCTGGTGATACCCTCGGGGACGAAACACTTGTTTGATAGTTTTAGAAATCGACCTTATTCTATAGAGAATTATATTGACAGTAAATAGAGACCTGTCATTGGTTTCATGATATTTGTTTCTACATTTGCCTATAAATTTGATAATTTTAGAAAATCGACCATATTCTATAGAGAATTATATTGATAGTAAAAACAGACCTGTCATTGGTTTAATAATATTTTTTCTACATTTGCCTCTAAATTTGATAATTGTTTTGATAGTTTTAGAAATCGACCGCATTTTATAGATAATTATATGGACAGTAAAAACAGACCTGTCATTGATTAAATGATATTATTTTTTCATTTGTCTATAAATTTGACAATTTTTTTGATAATTTCAGAAATTGACCATAATCTATAGAGAATTATATAGACAGTAAAAACAGACCTGTCATTGGTTTAATAATATTTTTTCTACATTTGCCTGTATATTTGATAACTTTTTTGATAATTTAAAAAATCGACCATATTCTAGAGAGAAATATATTGACAGTAAAAACAGACCTTTCATTGGTTTCATAATATTTTTTTCTACATTTGCCTATAAATTTTGTAACATTTTTAATAATTATAGAAATCGACCATATTCTATAGAGAATTATATAGACAGTAAAAACAGACCTGTCATTGGTTTAATAATATTTTTTCTACATTTGCCTGTTTATTTGAAAACTTTTTTGATAGTTTTAGAAATCGACCGTATTCTATAGATTATTATATTGACAGTAAAAACAGACCTGTCATAGGTTTAATAATATTTTTTCTACATTTGCCTATACATTTGATAACTTTTTGATAATTTTAGAAATCGACCATATTCTATAGAGAATTATATTGACAGTAAATACAGACCTGTCATTGGTTTCATAATATTTGTTTCTACATTTGCCTATCAATTGGATAATTTTAGAAAATCGACCATATTCTATAGAGAATTATATTGACAGTAAAAATAACTTTTTAATATGAATTGCAAAGAAATTTGATAATGGGAAATAGTTTAAAAAATCGACACGCAACGAATAGGACAAAACAGACCAGTCATTGATTTAATAATATTTTTCTTTCATTTGTTCTATAAATTTGTAATTTTTTTGTAAAAAATTTTAGAAATCGACATTTTCTATAGAGAATTATATGACAGTAAAAACAGACCTGTCATTGGTTTAATAATATTTTTTCTACATTTGCCTCTAATTTGATAATTGTTTTGATAGTTTTAGAAATCGACGCAGTAATTATATGACAGTAAAAACAGACCTGTCATTGATTAAATATATTATTTTTTCTATTTGCCTATAAATTTAACAATTTTTTTGATAAATTTAGAAATCGACCGTATTCTATAGATAATTATATTGACAATAAAACAGACCTATCATTGATTAAATAATATTTTTTTTTACATTTGCCTTAAATTTTAATTTGTTTGATAATTTTAGAAATCGACCGTATTCTATAGAAATTTATTGACAGAAATAAACAGACCTATCATTGGTTTAATACTATTTTTTCATATATTTGACTACAATTTGACATTTTTTAGATAATTTTAGAAATCGACCATATTCTATAGATAATTATATTGAAAGAAAACAGACCTGTCATTGATTTTATAAAATGTTTCTACATTTGCCTTAAATTTTGATACTTTTTGATAATTTTAGAAATGGACCATATTCTATAGAGAAATATTGACGTAATACAGACCTGTCATTGGTTTCATACTATTTTTTCAAAATTTGCTATAAATTTTGTAATTTTTTATAATTTAGAAATCGACTATATTCTATAGATATTTATATTGACAAGTAAAAGCAACCTGTCTTTGGGTTTTTTAAAAATATTTTATTCTACATTTGCCTTAATTTGATAACTTGTTTTGATAATTTTAGAAATCGACCATATTCTATAGAGAATTATTGACAGTAAAACAGACCTGTCATTGGTTTAATAATATTTTTTCTACATTTGCCTATAAATTTTGATAATTTTTGATAATTTAGAAATCGACCATATTCTATAGAGAATTATATTGACAGTAAAAACAGACCTGTCATTGGTTTATAATATTTTTTCTACATTTGCCTTAAATTTGATAACCTTTTTGATAGTTTTAGAAATCGACCATATTCTATAGAAATTATATTGACAGTAAAAACAGACCTGTCATTGGTTTAATAATATTTTTTCTACATTTGCCTCTAAATTTGTAATTGTTTGATATTTTAGAAATCGACCGCATTTTATAGATAATTATATGGACAGTAAAAACAGACCTGTCATTGATTAAATGATATTATTTTTTCATTTGTCTATAAATTTGACATTTTTTTGATAATTTCAGAAATCGACCATTTTATAGATATTATATGACAGTAAAAACAGACCTGTCATTGATTAAATAATATTTTTTACATTTGCCTCTAAATTTGAAATTTTTTGATAATTTTAGAAATCGACCGTTCTATAGAAATTATTGACAGTAAAAACAGACCTGTCATTGGTTAAATAATATTTTTTCTACATTTGCCCTAAATTTTTAACATTTTTTGATATTTTAGAAATCGACCATATTCTATAGATAATTATATTGACATAATAACAGACCTGTCATTGATTAAATAATATTTATTTATCTTTGCCTATAATTTTACATTTTTTTGATAATTTTAGAAATCGACCGTATTCTATAGATAATATATTGACTAATAAACAGACCTGTCATTGGTTAATACTATTTTTTCAAATTTGACTATAAATTTGTAATTTTTTAGATAATTATAGAAATCGACCATATTCTATAGATAATTATATTGACAATAAAAGCAGACCTGTCATTGGTTTTATAATATATTATTCTACATTTGCCTCTAAATTTGATAACTTGTTTGATAGTTTTAGAAATGACCATATTCTATAGAGAATTATTTGACAGTAAATACAGACCTGTCATTGGTTTCATAATATTTGTTTCAACATTTGCTATACATTTCATAACTTTTTTTATAATTTTAGAAATCGACCATATTCTATAGATAATTATATTGACAAGAAAAGCAGACCTGTCATTGGTTTTATAATATTTATTCTACGTTTGCCATCTAAATTTGATAACTTGTTTGATAGTTTTAGAAATCGACCATATTCTATAGAGAATTATATTGACAGTAAATACAGACCTGTCATTGGTTTCATAATATTTGTTTCTACATTTGCCTATCAATTTGATAATTTTAGAAAATCGACCATATTCTATAGAGAATTATATTGACAGTAAAATAACAAAACTATCGAATTGCAAAGAAATTTCAAATCGGAAAGACAAAAGCTCAAACACGTCAAACGAATGGAAAAACAGACCTGTCATTGGTTTAATAATATTTTCTCTACATTTGTTTCATAATATTTGTTTCTATATTTGCCTATAAATTTGATAATTTTAGAAAATCGACCATTTTCTATAGAGAATTATATTGACAGTAAAAACAAACCTGTCATTGGTTTAATAATATTTTTTACATTTGCCTCTGAATTTGATAATTGTTTTGATAGTTTTAGAAATCGACCGCATTTATAGATAATTATATGGACAGTAAAAACAGACCTGTCATTGATTAAATATATTATTTTTTTCATTTGTCTATAAATTTGACAATTTTTTTTGATCATTTCAGAAATCGACCATATTCTATAGAGAATTATACTGACAGTAAAACAGACCTGTCATTGGTTTAATAATATTTTTCTACATTTGCCTCTAAATTTGATAATTGTTTTGATAGTTTTAGAAATCGACCGTATTCTATAGATAATTTATTGACAATAAACAGACCTATCATTGGTTAAATAATATTTTTTCTTCATTTGCCTACAAATTTGACATTTTTTTGATAATTTTAGAAATCCACCATATTCTATAGAGAATTATATTGATAGTAATAACAGACCTGTCATTGGTTTAATAAAAAATGTTCTACATTTGCCTATAAATTTTTATAAACCTTTTGGTATATATTTCGTTTAATTTATTTTAGATGTGAAAAAGATCCGAATGCTAAAAAAAATGCATACTAAAGCTTTATGCTCCAATGACACACTTTTCAATTGATTGTCCTTGATTTAATTTTCGTTGTTTCGTTTGTGTAAAGGTTGATTTTAGGGTGTACTTGTCCGACCAGTAGGATTCAACTACCCTTTTGTCAATGTTTAAATG
The DNA here is from genome assembly GCA_019925275.1 of Mytilus edulis. NCBI lineage: Eukaryota > Metazoa > Mollusca > Bivalvia > Mytilida > Mytilidae > Mytilus > Mytilus edulis. The sequence continues at coordinate 6,198,496 of JAHUZM010000015.1, read as the reverse complement.
TTATGGGTTTTTTTTCCTTATGTATTTTTATCAATGGGTCAATTACAATAAGCGTATACAGGGTTTGTTATTTTTACTAGAATATTAAACGCGGTTGACCTTACTTTCATGTGCTATCGGTCGATGTTTTTTGTAATAATCTTATAGTAGACCAAGTATATTTTTTGAAATGATAGAAACATACTTTTCGCCAATAGTATGTCTGAAATCAAATTAAATTTTATGTTTTATATGTTGTCTTAATGAGTGTGGTACGTACGGCATTTAGTAATGAGCAAAGTACAAACCATATAGTCAATTATAAAATGCCCCGAAATCACAAATGAAAACAATTCAAACGAAAAACTAGCGGCCTAATTATTGTACATAAAAATTCACGAAAAACAACAGAAAACACCAACCACTGAATTAAGGCTCCTGGCTTGGGACAGAAAAAGAACACACAGAATGTGGAGTGTTATACATGTATACCTCCTTATCACCTTAGATCACCCTAAGTTTTGCTCAGTATGTTATGTTTTGTATTCTAATTTGATTGTTTGTGTGCGCTTGTCCTTTTCTTTTTTTTGCCATTGCGTTGTCAGATCATTTTCGACTTTTGAGTTTTAATACCTCCTTGGTATCCTTCGCCCCCTCTTTAGATGGAACATTTCTAATTGAAGCCACCTTAGATTTTCCATTTTTCCTTATCTATCTGTAAGCTTGAAACACTCGTATAGTTTTATCCTGAGAGAATGCATAGCATCCTTCAATTTCGTTTAGATTAAGAAAATGTTTGCCAATGTTTAAGGACTTGAAATAAATAGTTTCAGACTAGTGATTTTTTGCCTTAGTTATGACTCTTGAAACTTGAAACTGGGGTTTACTCACTGTTAAAAGTCGAGCGAAAACTGTTTTATAATGATCACACTTTTGGTTATTGGCTTTACTAGGTACACATATACCAAACAGGTTGTACAAGAAACCATGTGATGAAATTTCTTTAATGTCTTCTGATTTTTTATTCAATAAGTTGTCAAACTTTCCGCTATACGGTATTTGCATGAATAGATTGAAATACAAAACATAAGAAATAAAAAATTCTGAAAAACCAAGTTTTAATGAAAAAATAATACATCTTCCTGATTTGTATGAACACGGTAAATACATTTAGAAAAGTGTCTTTTGAACAACCTTCAAAGGTATCTATTCTTCAAAGTCAACACGTATAGTCAAATTGGTAAGAAAAAAATTATATGACATAAATACGAGTTCTTAAACATACATATCCCTCTGATTGATTTGAATGAAATGTTAAAGAAATCCATACTTTCACTACTACCCTCTGCCATTAGTTGCATACAATACAAATGCAGGGGATGTGATGTGATGTGATTTTACTAACGTAAAATGTAATTTACAAGAGGTCAAACGCTCACATATCGGGAAATGACTGGTTTTTTTTGGTGTGTGATTTGAACTGATTTCACTTGAAAACGAGTACATGGACCCCTCTTATTTAAAACTGTATTGTTTATGATAACGTATGAAGGTTATTTGTACCAATTTTAATGAAAAAGTCAAAATTGATTTTTTTTTAATTTGATAAAGATGCCACAAAAATGCCGTTTTTCCTAAGATTCCGATTTTATTTGCAAAGAATTGTTGCACATATTAAGAGATGAGTAAATAAGATTTTAATATTTTGTTTGTACAAAAATCCGCTTGTGTTTATCTGTTCAAATAAAAATCAAAGTTATGTGTATCTATCAAAAGGATAGAAATGTAAAAAAAATAAATTTGACCAATTTTATCTCTTAGACTTAAAGTAGCACATGAAGGTATATTTTCATTACACAATTGAATTGTTTACTTTTTATGCAAATTTTCGTAAAAAAATTATGGGATCGAAACTATATTGTATACCACTACTGGACGAAAAAACAACTGTCCATACCAGTAACAGTCATTGTACGACTATTTTAGTCTGTGGAAGACTGAAGAAGACTGTCAAATCAACCTTATTTCGTTGTTACAGTTAAATTATGTCTGTCCCAACACTTTTATGGGTTGTGAAAAACATTAAATGCTATCAACAGTAATTTTAGGACTGTTGCAGTGGTTTACGGCGTTGTCACAGCCAAATACTATTTATAACAGTCTTTCTAAAAGTTGTGGCAGTTGTATAATGTTTGTCCCAACCTTTTTATAGTTGGGACAGTTGAATTTTGTTTGTGTCAACTTTTCAGACGTTTAAGCAGTCAAAAAATGTTTGTTACAATGTTTTTAGAGTTGTAACAGTCGTAAAATGTTTGTTACAACTTTTTAAAGGTTGTTACAGTCATTAAATGTTCATTACAACTTTTAAAAGGTTGCCACAGTCGTAAAATGTTTAAAACAAACATTTCATGGGTTGTTACAGTCGGTAAATATGTAATACAAATATTTTAGTGTGACGGTTGCGAATGTTAAAACAATGTGTACACGTCTAAGGTGCACCTTCTCAAAGTTTGATACAGGATAAATGGATAAATGTATTTTATTTAAGTGTCACGTATTGGCGATACAGTTACGAAATTACCCATAATTTATATGATTCCTCATCTTATGTTGTTGTTGGGTTTTTTTTTAAAATTATTTTGCGATCGTTCTATGTCTTTTGTCGTATTCCGTTTATGGCATTATAATTATGTCTGTTCATTTGTGGCGGACTTGTGCGTTTGACGGTTTATCTTTATTTTTTATTCAGTCTATTCAAGAGTCTTTTATAACTTGTTTTATACCAACAGCCTTCGTTTAAAAATAGAATTAAAATATTATTGCAGAAGATTGATTTTATTGTCTTAATTTCAAATTGCTACGTCGGGGTACCTGAAGTAAATTTAAAAGAATATGACTAATTAAGTTACATATATCATACAGAATTATAATAAAGCTGATTAATTTGAATTGCTATCCATTAGGGACATTTCCCGACGATAATAAATCAAATTTGTCAAGTTTTATTAAAAACGGAAATCATATTCTTCACCCGTAAACGATTTGACGTTATTGTACCCTTGTCGGCAGAAATAGCGGGTCTGCAAACTTTACAAAAAATCGTAGACATGCCATGGTAGATATGTAGAAGGGAAACTACATACAATATAACGGATGACCTGAAAATTTCAATCGGTGAGTAGAAATGAACAATATTTTAAAGCATGTCTATCAGAATAATCATGGATCCACGATTTTGAAGCGAAAATGTGCACATTTCGTGCTTCCCTAGCTCATGCTTCAGGTATGAATCGACGTTCTATATCGGTTTCTCTATATCACCTCACTCGTGCATATTACACATCTTTCTATATATATATATAGTAGCATGTTGAAAGGCAAAGTAAGAATTTGGGCTTGTAAAAATTGTTCCCGGGATTGTAACCCCCCCTTTTTTGGAAGATCAATAGTCCAAATAATTATGACGTCTTGAAAGGCTATTATAATTTTTTTCTTTGACGCCTTACTTCGACACAAGACGTCATAATTATTTGGACTAGAAGATCAATTGCATTTAAAGGGTACATTTAGTTTGACCCCCCCCCCTTTTATCCTGGGTTGGGACCCCCTTTTTTTAAATGGCTGGATCCACCCATGTTCATCGTCTTACTGTGTTAAACCCTACATGATGATGTGGGGCATTCACAATGGTTTTAATTTTGCCGGATGGCCTTATACAACAAAACCTATATTTATATTGTATATAAAAAGAAGATGTGGAATGATTGCCAATGAGACAACTGTCCACAAGAGACCAAAATGACACAGCCATTAACAACTATAGGTCACCATATGGCCTTCAACAATAAGCAAAGTCCATACCGCATAGTCAGCTATTAAAGGCCCCGATAAGACAATGAAAAACAATTCAAACGAGAAAACTAACAGCCTTATTTATATAAAAAAATGAAGGAAAAAAAATATGTAACACATTAATGAACGACAACCACTGAATTACAGGCTCCTGTCCTGACTTGTATGTTAATGTATTGAAAACTGCATGACTCATCCTAAATTTGCTTGAATTATTTCTAACTGGATTTTTTTTAAATTGAGAAAATTCAAGTTGAATATTATGAAAAAGTAAATATTTATGTGTAAAATGTGAAACTAGCATGTTTGAGTATATTTTTAAAATAATTTCTGAGTCATGATTAACAAAACATGGATATATCTTATAATTCTAAAGCATGTCTTATATTATCAATCAAAAGAACTATTAATCAAATCAGTGTGGCCTTAACTTTTTATTTTCATGTGAACTCTGTCAGTTTAACTTTTTATATAACATTTGCCCGGTTAGCATGGTTAGTCAAAATTCAATTATGCCTTTTAACTTGTTTTGGTCTTTGGGCTGCTGTCTCTTTTGCATTATATATATATATATATACCAATCATCTCCTTTTAAACATATTTCAAGTGTCTTTTAATTTATTCCACTGTTAAAGGACTTTCCATTCAACAGTCATATTTTTCTACATGTGTTAAATTGTGCTTTGACTACTTCATTGTTTGGTTGCTGTATCATTGATATACACATGTATATTCCACATCTCCTTTCATCATGTATAATCACATCTGATTTCAGATACATGTATTTTGCCTTTTCCAAATTACTAAAATATTTTATATTTAATTTCATATGTTGAAACATTCAGTACATCATGTATGTGGGAGGATACAAAAAATATATCTGTAAGCATATTATGTTATGTAAACATGGCCTAAACTTAAGCATTTTATGAATTTTATAGATATTGAATTACAAAAATTAACTTAATTAACTACATGGTATGTCTCACATGGAAGTAATATTTAAATATTACTTCCATGCTCAGATCAATTTGGTTTAAAACATACTAAACATGTTTTACATGTTTAATTTAACTTCAAAATAAATAATTTAAAAAACATATATACTGAGCCTGAATTCATGACCATGTAAATGTGATATTAGAAAAGGTAATAATCAGGATGTTAACACTGAAAAGTTAATTATCAGGACTTCTTATATACATGTTATATGTAATAAACAGATTAAGACACAACAGTTTCATAAGTTTATTGCCTTGAGGGATGAAAATTAAAATGTCATAGGTATTGAAGATGATTTTTATATAATGATATTAATAAATTTTAAATGTCCTTTTCAAATTGTGGATAAATTTATAATTGAAAGTAATTTAAAATTATGAAAAATATGAAACAACAGGATATATAATCTTTTATTTTGGATATTATATTAAAAGTTTTAAAAGTTTATCTAACATGTCTAAGACTAAAGTCATGCAGCCAAGTATTGATTTATCAACATAAAAATGGGTAAATAACTAATATAAAATAAAGAAAATATGTTGTCTGGTTAAATAAACTACAAAGCATTATTTAATACAAGCTGTAATTAGTTAAAAGTATACTGGGTAACATTTAAGATGTCAAATTAAACTCACAGTTTACTGCTAATCATAAGAAGGAAATACTAGCTTTTTTAGGTTGCTAAAAATGTTTAAATTAAAGAAAAGGGTTAACCTTTGAACAAAGATTCTACATTTCATGATTTACATAAAAAAAAAAGGTTTATTCATTCATGACACAAAATGACAGTCAACAGTGCATTTTTTTTTGGTCATCTTTGTAGTATTTATTTCCTATTAAAATGATCCAAAGAAATCACCTGTTATATTTTACAGTGAAATAACTTTGTCTGGCTTTAAATAATTGAGTAAAACAATCTTGTATAGTGCTAGCCTCAATTAGACAGTAACCCTTCAATGAAGTACACACTTTAGAAAACATTAATGTAGAAAGAGAGAACATATTTTTTTGAAATAGAACCCGAAAAAAAGGTTTTTATTCTTCTTCTCATACAGGACATATAAATTCAATTGTATAAGTCTCATACATTCATTTGTGTACATCATAGAACTTTGTTGTCAAGAAAATTATGATCTCTAGTATTTATACATGAGTATTATCTTCTATATAAATTTAAAGAATTATTAAGTAATAATAATCATGATAATTATACAATATTAGATAAGTTTCAATACTTTATTCTTAATTTATGTTTTTTCGTTTGTAGAATTCACATTGGTTTGAGCATGATTCCCAGCCAGATTATGAAGCCGGCAAAAAAAGGAAATACATATAGCATGTATAGGTGACACTAAGTATCTCGCATACCTTTAGCTGTAAATTGTGAAACAGTGGACTAATGGACTTATTGTTGTTGGAAATAACAAATAGGGCTTACAGCAATATGCCATGATGTTGTTGGGATTTCATATCAAATTGGACAAGAAGAAAATTGTGCATTGTACAAATAGCAAACTTACAATTTGAAAGAAAGACTACATTATTTGATGACAGTGAATACCTTCGATAATTAATTTATTTGAAATGGAAATAATAATTTGGAATTAAGAGAATTCAAAGTTTTCTGGGAATATTAATATCATAGTGCATCATATTTGAATTCTATGAAATACCTTGGATAGTTATTCAAAAATAGCAAATTGGATTAATAAAAAACTCAGTTTCAGTGAATATCAATAGTGCATCATATCTGAATTCATGAATACATGTACCTTGGATAAAAAATTTATATGAATTTGGATATTGAGAATATCTGGTTTGTGTGAAATTTATAGAAGTTAATGCTTGCATTCCTATTGTTAGCTATATGTACCACCAGGGGGTGTTACACAACCTTGATTACCTATGAGGGTCTGTCATGGTCGGTCACTATTGGTAAGTGTCATGATGACGGCAGTTTTTAATGACCTTGACTGCATTTACAGCCCTTGCATGGACGTTGGTTGATGTCAAATGACTGCTTGCTGTACTTTATAAGAGTCGCGATCTGAATGTACATACAGTATATAAATATAATCTATCATCTAAATTAATGTTCATTCTGAAACTGGCATTTTATACTAGTCAAAAATATTAAACAATACATGTACTTCAAAGTATCATTTTATTGTCTTGCCTTCCACAAAAGTCATTTAAAGTTGATTGTATGCAGGACATAGGTATTACAATCTTGGGCTGATGACGTAAACTTTTTTATAAAGCTTTACATTTTAAAAGCTAAAAGAGCTGGATGCTTCTTATCTTGTCGGTATTCAGATAGCTAATATGTTATGAAGTTTCAGCCTGTCATTTTATGTCCATTGCACCTGACCTCATTTCATTGTTTAGTGACTACTTGTAAAAAAATACTGTTTTTATAACAGTGAGATGCTCTCTTATACAAGTACATGTACATTTTGTAATTGGATACATTTTTTGTATATACATGTATGATATAAAAAAAGAAGATGTGGTTACACTGGTATGATTGCCAATAAGCATGATGAGACGACTCTCCACAAGAGACCAAAATGACACACAAATTAACAACTATACATGTAGGTCACTGTACTGTGTACAGCCTTCAACAATGAACAAAGCCCATACTACATAGTCGGCTATAAAAGGCCCCGAAATGACAATGTAAAACAATTCATACGAGAAATATGAGTATCTTGCAAGGTCTACTGGTCTATCAGGTTGAGCTGACCTGACCCTGACATTTCATGGATAAGTGATTAAGGATAATTTCAGTTTAGGCCAAAATAAATAATGGTGTGTCTCCTATTTTACTCTCCAAAAAAATAAGAACATTTTATTCTATTAAAAAATTTTGTTTTTAAAGTTCTAAACTTTTTTCTGTTAATGTACATGTACATGTGTACTGTGATAACATTTCCCATATTTGACAGATAATACACTGTGCAGTCTTAGTCGTTTCAAAGTTTGGTTTCTGATATGTTTTACTGATGAGTATTATTTGTAATTATCATTCACACAAGTTATCTGATGTGGAAAGACATCAAATGATGAATATGACATGTACATGTATGATGAATACATGTACATTGTTTCGGGTAGGCTAGAAACGGAGGTACATGTATGGTCGAGAAACCAGAAACATGCAATAAATTTATTTTGGCCTTAATATTATACAGTACTCCAGTAGATCAACTTCATGTATATTTAATGTACATGTATAGACAGAATGGAACAATTGAGTCTATGTCATGTATGTCTGACTGGCAGGGTTCATCAGATATTGAGCTAAATGTCATGGGTTCATTGGTCAATGTTGAATTTTTGTGGTTTTGTCTATTTTTCAATGTTTCTCAGATGTGATAAAAAAAGAAGATGTGGTATGATTGCCAATGAGACAACTATCCACAAAAGACCAAAATGACACAGACATTAACAACTATAGGTCACCGTATGGCCTTCAACAATGAGCAAATCCCATATCGCATAGTCAGCTATAAAAGGCCCCGATAAGACAATGAAAAACAATTCAAACGAGAAAACTAACGGCCTTATTTACAAATGTATGGGGAAAAAAAATGAACGAAAAACAAATATGTAACACATAAACAAACGACAACCACTGAATATACAGGTTCCTGACTTGGGACAGGCACATGCATAAATAATGTGGCGGGGTTAAACACGTTAGCGGGATCCCAACCCTTCCCCTAACCTGGGACAGTGGTATAACAGTACAACATAAGAACGAACTATAAAAGAGTGATAAGCTACATCATGTACATTGTACATGTATAGGATCACTATTTTTTTTGGCATATGACATGAATGTTAGGTGTACATGTTTGATTGGCCGGCTTTATCTAACAATGAGCACATTTTCATGGTTTTCATTAATTTGAATAAGGAGATGTGGTATGAATTTTGATGAGACAACCATCAACCATAGACCATGTAGACCAAGTGATGTGCTTGTTAGCTATATAATAGGTTACTCCACACCCTTCAACAATGATCAAAACTAATACTTCATAATGAGCACCCTATATAAAGGGTTCTGCCTTGCACGCAACACCGTCAATGTAAAAAAAAACAGACGAGAAGCCCTACAGTGATGATAGTTTGATTTATATACAAAAGCTACATACAAACAAATATGATAAACAGCAAGCAACAAAACACACTACATACATTGAAAAATAAACCTGTGTCAGGGTGGTGCAACTTTCATGTACAATTCTAGCATAAAAGAAAAAATATTAAAAAAAAACCTGATATACACATGATACAGTGTATCCAAAAAAAAAATATCATATGGAACGAAAATACCATAGATGTATATATGACTACCAACATAATAATCAATATTTAATAGATCAGTGTTAAAATATGTTAACACATGCAGAAGAATATCTCAAGAATGTTTTGAAGGACTTTACGAATGCCTACTCAAATCCAATCTATTAGAAAAATCAGTTATTACAGAAGAGTGTCTACCATGCACTTGCACTGCACTTTATACTAGAATTTCTTTTGACAACCCTGCATACATCCTTATCCATTTAAGGATTCTCTACCTTCACGAAACTTTAGAGGAGTTGGTTCAGCAGTCCTTCATTTATATTAGAATAGTATGATAGCAGAATATATCGACATGAACATATCATATGTATATATATATCATGTATATAGAATAATATATTCAAATGGATGAAAATCATATACATTTAGCATGCATGTAACTGTATAAACAAATATACAAATATGTATATAACAACAAACCAGAGTATATATATACTGATTTGTATCACTACAATGTAAAATAGTTATTACGTTGACGTAATTCCCTGTCATCTAATTTATTCATCGTCCATCGACGAACTTGTCTCAGAAAAAAAATATATCTCTGTCATGTCTGTTCACATGGTACATTTACCTCACTATACATGTAGGTTTATATATGTGATAAAACCCGGCGAAATATGAACTCGATGGTTAATATTTTTGCGTCCATGTGGAGAGTTATTAATAAAGACATTTGAACCTCAAATAAGACACCACTCGGTACAATACATTGCAATAACAGTACAAAGTTGAGTAAATCTGACTAGACTATTAAAAAACCCGGTAAATAATATAAATTGAATTAAGATACAAGACATTAACGAATATTTCAGTGTTTTCCATAGCTACAAAAGATGCGTTGAAAGTTCAGCATAACTGAGATTTTATTTGTATTTATAAATCAAAATTGTTAGAACCGAGTACGGTAACTTGTATACTTTTCAAATAGTCACAAGAACTTAAAAACAAACAAATTAATTCTAAAAGTGTCCATGTCGTATGAACTAAGCCCTCGGCAGTTTTCTACGGGGATAAGTTTGACAAGTGTGTATATTCCCGCTGGGTTTATAGTATATTGACCGTTATTATGAAGTTATGTGATTCGTAAATCTACGGGTATTGGAGGTAAAACCTTACATGCATGAATGATTTCACAACAAGGTTATAAAAATTAAAACGTTGTCATTATGATAATTTCGAAAAGTGTCTTATATGATATTATAAGATACATTTTTTTACAAATAAATTGAGACACCTTGTTCAATTTATCTAACAGGTGCATGTAACTGTGTTTAAGCATTAAATGCGCATAAACCTGTCATGCCAGTCCCATGTGAAATTGCAGGTATCTCTAACGGTGGTCTGATTTTTTTTCGAAGAGATGCGAGACAAGGGAGTGTCAATTGAGTTATTAATTTACAACATTTACCAGATAAGCGGGGAATCCCAAAATTTTCAGCGGCAGATATTTCAATATGTTTTTGTTTTTACAATCAGTTTCTATTTATACTAATGTATTAAATGGGTATGGCAGTTGTGTCTTTTTTTTATAACAACCTTTTTAAAAAATTGCACACGATGTAATTGTATTTAAAATAATTTAACCCATCCCGGACTGTCCGATAGAAATTTGGTATCCGTAACTTTTAAGTCTATAAAATGACTACCAATATTTGAAAGTTGCGACACTTATGGATTATCAAACTGTTGCTGTATAATGGTTGTAGCAATCATATTTTAACTGTAACAACCTTTTCGACGTTTAAACAGTTTATTTACGACTGTTTCAACGTTTTGCGTGTTGGAACAGTTATTAAATAACTGTGACAACTTTCAAAAGGTTGCAACAGTCGTATTATAACCGTGACAACATGTTCGGCGTCTTAACAGTGTATTGATGACTGTTACAACGTTTTTCGAGTTGAGACAGTTGTAAACCAACTGTTACAACTTGAAATTAGTTGTATCAGTCCTTTAATGTTTGTGACAGCTATTTCTAGCGTTGTTGCAGTCGATTACTAGTGTAGGTTCTACTTCTGCTGCTGGGGCCGCCTTTTTGAATTTTTCTAACTGTCCACGAGATAAAGAATCAGCTAGTATATTGGTTACTGACGACAAATGTATAGCTTTAAATTGAAAATTATATTTTAATGTCCACAACACAATTGTTCTCACAATTGACATTACTTGTTCAGATTTTGATGTTTTTGAATTTAGAATTGACACTACAGCAGAATTATCACAATGGAAAAGAATCTTTTTATTCGTAAATTTCTCCCCCCATAACAAGATTGCTAAAGCTATAGGAATTATTTCAAAATAAGTGATATCAGAGAGAATGTTTTTTGCCCAGTTGCTTGGCCATTTTAAACATGCCCATGAACCATTCAAAAAGGCTCCACAGCCTAATTGTTTTCCACCTGCGCTATTGGTGAACAATTCCAAATCAGGACCATTAACCCAATCAAAATTTTATAGATAATTGTATACAATTGAATACCAAACATGCCATTGGATCATAAATATTTTACTACGTTTCACTGTAAATTTTACCACTTTTTTGATAATTGTATGTGATGTTATCTTAAATAGGTCATTTGTTCCAGATAATTTTCCAAAATGAACTGACCATTGCATTTGATGTAAGCATGAACTTTTTGGATAATTGTATTAGATGAAACATTATATTGACCAATTTTTATAGATAATTGTATACAATGGAGTACCAACCCTGCTGCTATCGGTTCATAAATATTTTACTACATTTCACTGTAAATTTGACCACTTTTTTGATAATTTTATTTGATGTAACCTTAAATCGGTCATTTGTTCCAGATAATTTTCTTAGATGTCATAACCGTTACAATAAATGTTATCTTGGACCAACCAGCGATAAGTGAAATATTTGCATATTTTCACAAAATTAGATCACTTTTTTGGATAATTGTTTTAGATGTTACCTTAATTTGACCATATTTTATAGATAATTGTAAATAATGTTACACCAAACCAGCCATTAGTTTATTGATGTTTTTTTCTTTATTTCACTGTAAGTTTAAACACTTTTTTGATAATTGTATTTGATGATATCTTAAATCGGTCATTTGTTCCAGAGAATTTTTTTAAGATGTAATTTTGGACCAACCAAAGTTTTATTGAAAATTTTACATTTTTTTTTAATAAATTTGACCCCTTTTTGGATAATTGTTTTAGATGTTACCTTAAATTGACTTATTTTTATGGATAATTGTATATAAGGAAACACCAAACCCGCCATCGGTTTATTGATGGTTTTTTTTCCTTCATTTCACTGAAAATTTGAAAAAAAAATTGATAATTGTATTTGATGTTATCTTAAATCGGTTATTTGTTCGAGATAATTTTCCAAAATGAACTGAATATGGCAAAAGATGTTAACATCATAACATATACGAGATGAACATAAGCCGTGTCATGCCAACAACTGGTTTTTATTAAATAAATGTGTTTAGTTCCGATGCAAAAACCCTATAAGTGAATCAATATTAAAGCCAAAATATGCAATCTTTAATGACCTGTCAACAGTCTCGTAACTATACCCATTCTTAAAGTCTATTTAAAGGTTTTGTTAGCTTCTGAGGGGAATACTGACATTTTTTGCTTTATAAAGAATATTACCATAAAAGATTGGATGTGAAATACCTGAACGTAAAAAAAGTCTGCATGTTGAGCTATATTTACGAATGATGTTCTTGTACCGATAATAAAATTTAGTAAATGTTTTGACTAGTTTGTGATATCGAAAACCCTGGTGTAATAATTTTTCAGTAATACATACATTTCTCTCGTTAAAATCTTAAGTATATTTTACTTACTATTTTTTTTATTCAATTGAATTTACACATATTTTTTTTGCTACAACACATACAAAAACTTAAGTACTCTTTAAGGAAACAATTGAGGACATAACATAATTGCAAGGTCATCTCAGCAGTGGAACATATAAGCTAATATGTGACAAAATTAAGAAAAAATGAACTTGTGTAATTACGCACAAGTGATCTTGGCAAGGTTAACTAAAGAACCAGAAACTTTAAAATGGTGGAATGATCAACCGAATAAAGAAAACAAAATTCTTGTCTATGTGCCAAATCACAGCTAAAATATCAATGTCAAAGCAAGATATGAAAATTACTATGTTTATATGCATAGCTATCAAAAGATGCATATTCCACTCCAAGAATTTTAATCACGTATCCCAGGATCACAAAAATACTTAAGCAATGCCAAGTACTGGAAAAACAATAATAAAACAGGAGGAAAAAAAGTATATTTGGGGCAAACTGTCTGAAGCAGAAAGGAAACTCAATAAAACAGAATATTGTGAAGAATTGACGTCCGAAATCTTTTATGCTTCACTGCACAAATATACGACACCTTCTACGATAGAAGTAAGTAATCTATGTGAAGACCTCACGAAAAAAGTCTGTGAAAACTCAAAAAGCCAAAAATGTAACAAAAGCAGCAAAGATCTTACATACCCTTGAACCATTCATAGAGCACAAACTTGACACTAACATAATAGAAACAGCATGCAAGTTATATGACTTGATAAAAAAGTTATCATCAGACGAGAAATAAAAGAGAATTCACACTATTGTCTCCAAAAGTAGACTTTTTAATCGATAGACATTCAGTGAAAAGTCAGAACGACTATAAACATGTTCATATGTATGATTTTAGAAAACGTCAAACTTGTAATCATGCAATCTAAAGGGGAAAAAAAAAGGATTTAGTGTGTTCAATAATCGCTTGCTCTGTTAGATTGAGTACATATAAAGAGAAGGAATAACCAGTATTTGAAAGGTAAGTTCTTTTTTTTTCGAAATCTTAAAAAATGTGGTTATTTTGCATTTTGTGACGTCATTAAAATGACTGTAACCCCAGCGTTTGTGAACAAAACAAATAGTTACATGACAATTAAGAAAGACAGATTGGCTAGCTAATACGTAACGTGTATCTGTATATTTCATATACAGTTATTTAGCATATGCATAATAAAATAATCGTACTCTCAAACACTGGAGGCATAGTGGACTCAAAACCACAGGATATTCCACTAAAATTTGGCCTGTCCTTCATCATTTCAATGATTTTTTTCTCCCACTGCTGATGGTTGCTTTGGTGCCGGCCCTCCTCCAGTCAATTTCCTCTGGTTTTATACTTCACAAAATTTTTTTTGCATTCTGTTGTAAGTTTCCCCATTTATATATTACTTGTTTAATCGTTCTTTTTTGAAGACCCATTGCGTTAATTTTAGAACATATTTCTGACCACTTTTCATTTTTTTGGTTATTTGTTATGGTGTTTGTTTGCTCTGATTTTAACACGAACTCATCCTTTTCTACAAGTTCTTGTAACAGAGTTATTTCTGAGATGCTCCAGTTTGGTTGCCTTTCTCTCTTAAGACGCCATGTCTGCCAAAAGTACGCGAATTTGCGCGAGGTCGAACATAACTGATTGTTAAATACCAAACTACTAGTTGTTTAAATTTTACGTTGTGTTTCAAATTGTTAGATGCATCAACAAGTTGAAACTTGGAACACATATTCATTAGGGACATGCCTTTTTAAATTATTATGTAGTTACTAATACAATAATGTCATATATGGTGCCTATTGAAATTTAGGGATAAATTATTATTTGTTACATGGTAAAATGAAAGTGTGAATGGGGCATTAGTTTGGTGTCAGAGCACAATTTCTTCATATATTCTTTATGTATTTAAATAATGAAATACAAAATAATTACTTGTTTGCTATGGTCTTGTCAATGCATGTAAATAATTTAAATAAACAAGTCCTTTGTTAATTTTCAGAAATTGGCAGCAATGGTCAGGAGCTGACCTTCAATATTTTGGCATACATAGAAGGAATGTATAAAACTATAGGGAGAATGCTGGCAACAATCATAATTCAAGATGGAGCATTTTCTCATATTCTAACATATGCTATGGTTACCTATGGCTACATGGGTACAAATACAGCAATAATTGAAACGTTTGCTGACAAAAAAAATCAATCAGAAGGTGATTATTTCAGTTTATATTAACATTTGACATTGTTTGCTAGATCAATATAAAAAAGATGTGGTGTTATTACCAATTATTACCAATTAGACAACTTTTCATAAGAGACTAAATGACACAGAAAACTGGCAAAAAAAATCACGACAAATTGAGTTACCATAAGTGGTTTATTGCTGCAACATCGTTTCCTTATTCGTGCCATCCTGAATGGAACTTTTGGTAGACTTATAAGAGAAAAGCTCGCAATTTGAAAGCTAAAAATAATCATATCAAGGATAAGCTAGTAGTTCTGCTGATAAGCAATTAAGCATCGAGCCTTTCGAAGAAATTCGATAGGACTACGGAGTTACGAAAGATGAAGATGTTAACTCTGTCAGAGATTATAGGTGCACCAGAAGTGGCAAGATGGAACAAACATATATACTGAGCAAAAGAGACCAACACTGCACGGCTGTCCTATGTTGGCATGAGTTGTTGACTCTTCACTTACAAATGACTCTCCTTGAACAATGATCAATGTGCAACCTGTGTTTTACAGATTCTTTCTTACACACATAAAGACTACCTCCGATTGTTTTGGTTTGAGGACAATACTAGAATATAGAATGACCGCGCATGTTTATCGAAACAAGCCAAGCACAGCAGTGGCAACATGTAGACTCGTAAAAGCTGTTGAAACCTCTGAGCAGGACATAAAGTACTTATGAATCGTAATGTTTATGTTGACAATGGTTTCGCATTCAGCCTGCAGTTAAAATCACCAGTCCTGTTTACGTTCTTGACCGGCGGGTTATGGCAACTTTGATCCACCCGTTGCCACACTCAAAACAGAATATCATCGCCTCCGATAAATATAATCAGATCAGTTTTTTCAGACTTTTTGCGAAAGGATTTTTACGTAGATGCAAGTTTGAAGTATGTTGCTTCCGTCGATTATGCCCGTTAGCTTAGTCGAACGAAGTCGGGATATGTGGAACAAAGGTTTAAGATTGCAAAAGTTTCAGTCAAATTCAAAAGACGTTTTGAACATAATACCGTGAACAATTGTACTTGAATATCTCTTAAAGACATCCCCCATTCCTTAAACAACATCGTAATACTACAGATCATATTGATGAAATCTTGCGTTTCTATATTTTGAAAAAATTTAAGGGACACAAGTTTGGCGTTTTCCTACAGAAATATGGATAAATAATTGAGACTTATGTCCGATGTGCATTATACATGTGATACCTTTCTAGAGCAACGAGTACCAGTAAAGATATACCCTCATTTTTCAGTGGCAGTCGAAATTTCTCCGACTATCATCCCTTATGGCTTCTATTATGACAAGACCTACCTATTGTATTTATTGTGAACTTGTTCTCGTCATGAATATGCATGAAATATTTGCCACTGGACGTTAAGCAACCAACAATCAATCAATTAATTCTTCGTTTCATGTCTTGAATAGATTTCATGTAAAGTTTCATTGAAATCTGAGTCCCATGATGTGCCAACCATTGCCTGGGTTTTCCATGGACAGCCTCTTAATAAAAGAGACTTTAACTTTATCAACATTAAAATTATTTATTTTTTATATATATATATATAGAGAGATACTGGCACATTAGCCAGCGGTTTGCGATATTTGAGTGCAGCTGAACTTTACATGAATGCAAGTTTCTATGCTAATCTAGATGCCTTTGGTAATGATGGTGAATTTGGGATGTCTCTTACTGGATCAGCTGAAAATCTTCTATCTTCTACAAATGACAGGTACTTTTCAAAAGATTCCTAAATTTTAACATAGACGTATTGGATTATCGACCGACAGACAGACAGACAGACACAGACAGATAAATAGAGAGAGGGAAAAATCTATACAGCTTTCGAAAATTGAAAATGTTAAAGTGCAAAAATGTTAAAAAGGTTAAAGTGCAAAAAATTAGTTAACTATGCATATTGCCATAACTAGAGATAATATTAACTGGACACACTTTCAGGGAATCAGCAATAAGCCATGAAGCACTGGAAACTTGCTGCATTATTCTTAGACCTAAGTGGATTAGTTTGATTAACATTGCATCCCTGGCAAGTGTACTCCAAAGACCACTATATTCTGTATATCCTAGTAATGCAAGTCTAAAAAGTAAAATCACCAAAATACTGAAAGGAAAGTCCGCAATCGAATGACAAAATAAAAAAGCTCATTCACATCAAACAAATGGATAACAACCGTCATATTCCTGAATTGATACAGACATTTTAGAAATGGTGAATTAAACCTGGTTTTATATGGATTGATAACCTCTCACTTGCATGACAGTTGCATAAAATTCCACTGTCTTGACAACGATGTGTGAACAATACAGTATTCGTTTTTACTAATGTTTGAGAATGGCTTTCGTGTTAATTAGTTTGTATAATACATGAATGTTCCTAGATATACACATATACTATACTATACTATACTAGACAAAAGAAATATAAACTAGAACTAAAATCAAATAACATTTACGTTTTGCGTTTTGAGCAATCGTCATGACTCAATAATATCAGACGCACGGGATTACCAAGCGGTAGCATGTATACACATATATCTTTTTTTTCAGCTTTTCAACCTTCTTTGTTATATCTATTCCAACAACAGTTTAATCCGAGAGATTGTCAAGTACTATCGTCTGATCAACTAATTTATATCCTGTGGTCTGTTAATGGTGGTCTACCTAATGGTCCATTTACTCCAGATCATTTAGTATTTGTTTGCCTTAGTAAGTATCTAATATAAGGTTTTCCCCAAATGTCCAACTTTGCAGTAAAAATCGATGATTCTGATATTCCGTCCATTTACGTTGAATAATGTTGTTTTCTTACTGTTCGCCCGTCTTTGTTCATTTCACTCTTTACAGCGAATAAGTGTGAGGGCATTTCGGTGTATTGCTGTCGCATAGATCTAAATTACGTTACTATCGTGTTCGGTTTTCAACTTAACTTTTAACTTATTCAACTTGCACAACATGACTTGAAGTTTTGGAATTATTGTAAATGTGACTTTTTATGTCCATGACTTTTGCAGTTTGCTGCATATGATTTTTTTTTATCATGAAAATATTTATAAATGAGACTTAAACCTTTCAGCAATAACAAGATTATCTCCTTCTTTAGGTTGCATTTCAAAAGGTGCATCGGCTGATGCCACGGGAAAGGCAAAGTTTTGTCATACAGGTATACATGATAACACGTACGATAGGGAACGACTGGAAATAACCACCATCACTATGGATAGATTTTTTTAAACCATCAACTCTCCGTGGGGATGATGTGAATGTTCGTATTGAAGAAGGGGACATGGAATGGTGTCGTACATTTTTTTTTATATAAATAAGGCCGTTAGTTTTCTCGTTTGAATTGTTTTACATCGTCTTATCGGGGCCTTTTATAGCTGTTTATTGGTAAATAATTTACAGGAAGCTTATAAAGTATTCATTACGTTTAATTTTGTTTTCTTTTTGTTAATATTTATTTGTTTTACAAAATGGCTGACGAATTTGTGATGGATATAGAGGAAAATGAAAAAGATATAATGAAGTTTGAAAATACAAAATTACGACCTATATGGGACCCATTTGACCCAATGCACCTTATTGTAATGTTCAAATTAGTAACTTCGCTAAATATGTGCAACATTGGAGTGAAATACATGTGGAAAAGATCGCGGTATATGCGTGCGTAGCATGTACAAAATAGACCTTATATATTTTCCAGATGCACAGTTTGTCTGTACTGTTCATCATGTACCTATCAGACTAGAACAAACAAATATGATAAACTACTGAAGGAATTTGTCCAGGAAGTTTCTCTTTTTCGACCCGATATAGGCATTCAACCTACCTTCTTTCATCATGCTCACCATGGATCTTCACAGATTGAATATATTCTTTCCAACAGGAATAATTTGTCTAAAAAGTATTCTATTCTAGACAAATCCTATGCCAATACTTCGGCACATTGTACAGTCATTCTACAAACAAATATCAACATTCCTCTTCTTATCCGCAATACAAATCAAAAGAAAATCACTAAAACGAAAGTTTTATGGGAGCGAAGGGATGAAGAGAAGTACAGGGAAACAATCCTAAATGAGTTGCTTCAAAAAGATCTTCCAACACTGGACATTGATCAGCAAATAGATATTATCTCAAATTCACTTCTTAACGCTCAACAACAATCTATTCCGTCAAAAATTACGGAGCTGAAAGGCCCTAAATGGAAAGCTACCCCTGAAGTTACAGTCTTACTCATGATGTGTAAAGTTCTTTACAACAAATGGGCAGATTTAGGGAAACCAATTGGAACATCCATTATCTCTTGAATTAAAAAACCCATAAAAAAGCTACGACAACATCAGCGAATGGAACAAGCCATCGACAGAAATACCATCCATAATCAAATTATGAACACCTCTAGCTCACAAATGTTCCACAGACTCATGAGAAGAAATTTGGGTGACAACTCCCAATCTGCAATACACTGTATAAAAACTGATGAAAATGAATATCTTTTTCTGGCTAAAGACCAAAGGGAAGCTTTCGCAAGCTATTATGAAGAATTGAGTGCCCAAAAAACCTGAACAATACGATGATTTATATGTAAATTTATGCAAAATTCGTCCAAAAGAAATGTTGAAAACATTCGAAGACCACCAGGAAATACCATCTAACTATTTTACATCAGCTGATATATTAAAGCTATTGAAGAATTAAATATGAATTAAAGTGCTGATGAATTTGATTTATATGTGCTGAACATCTCAAATTCTCAAAAAATGAAATAGCTCCTTATCTAACAAAACTTTTCAACAATATAATAGAAACTCTAAAGACTCCAGGCACTTTCAAGACTGGCATTCTCTTTCCCGTATTAAAAAAGGACAAGGATCCTTCTGATGTCAACAGTTACCGGGGTATTACAGTAACCCCAGTCCTAGGAAAAGTTTTCGAATACTGCATTTTACCTAATCTCAATCTGCAAAACATTACGGACTTACAATTTGGCTTCACTAAAGGCCTAATCCTCTTATCTCTAGCTTCATTATATCTGAATCAAAATATGATCAAACAAGGAAAAATAGTGATTTTATATGGGTTTCTTGCATGTCAAATCAGCCTTTGATGTGGTACAGCATGACCTTATCCTAGATAAATTATTAGACTCAAATATTCCTTCTTTCCTTTGGCTGGTAATTAAAGATTTATATTCTAATCTCTCAACAAAAGTGCAACGGCAAGGCTATCTTAGTGAAAAATCTTCGATCCACCAAGGTGTACGACAAGGTGAGATTTTGTCTACTCATCTCTACAAAATATTTGTACAAGATCTACTCTTAGAACTGGAAAGAAACTCTCTAGGTTTAAATACTGGAAATATTTTTGTCGGTACTCCTACTTGCGCTGATGATATGGCTTTTATTGAAACAAATAGAGACAATCTTCAAATTATGCTCAACGTTTCGGAAAGATATTCTAATCAACATCACTACAAAATTCATCCTACAAAAACAAAAATTGTTACATGTGGAAAGGTTGCAAATCTGATTGGACTCTATTCGATACTCCGGTAACAGTATCAAAAGAAGCAGCTCATTTAGGTATAATAAGTTGGAAAAAGGAAGGAGAAATAAATGTGACAAATAGAATAAAGCTCGCAAGACAAACTTTGTACGCATTAATGGGCTCTGGGGGTGCATAGAACAAATGGCTTAGATCCAGTAACATCTTATAAAATCTACAACACATACGTTGTACCAAGACTCCTTTATGGTTTGGAAGCCATTCCTCTAAATTAGATTAATATATCACAGCTGAAATCATTTCATAGAAAGAATTTAAGACATTTTCAATCTCTTCATCAATGCACGGCTATAGCTGCAATATATCTTTTAATTGGTGGATTGTCAATAGAAGCTGAACTACACAAAAAACAACTGTCTTTTATCCATAATTTACTGTCGTCAAATGTTCAAAGAGTTAATGATATCATTATCAGACAAATGTCGGTCAACTATGATAACCCGAACAGCTTCTCAACAATTCGAGAAATCCTGTTAAAGTATGGACTGCCTCCGATTCATCTACTTCAAGAAACTCTTCCCTCAAAATTGAAATGGAAATCTCTTGTAACGAAGCATCTGAACACAAAATACATTAAGGGACGACGCAGAATCTAAATCAACTCTAAAATATATGGAAACTAAACATCTTCTTATTGGCAAAATCATCCAGTATGGACTATATTTAATAAGACAAAGGCCGAAGTTCGAAAAGCTATTATTAAAGCTAGAATAGTTTCAGGAACTTTTATACTGAATTCTGATCGAGCGAAATTTAATCAAGCACCTTCTTCAGTCTGCCAATTATGTAATCTTTCTGAGGAAAATATCTCTCATTTTCTCCTGGAATGTCCACTTTTATTAAATACTAGAATTACATACTTGAACCAATCAAGGCCTACGTTACTCAACATACAACAGCTGAAGTCTGGCACAGTTTCTTTCAATCCAAATCAAGTATTATCAGGCTAATTATAGACTGTAGGCAAACACTAAGAGACGACAAGATAATGAATACGATAGAAACCAAAACTAGGGAGATGCGTTATAAACTGTATATTAAACGCTTAAAGTTTCTTGAGGCAATGGATGGTTGACGGTCTGAAACAAAGTTTTTATTCCGTTTAAGTTGTGTTTTAACGTTTATAAATGACACTCGTATTTTAACCATTGGATATTAACTTTTAAAATATATACATCATGTATTTTAAACTGTATATATAGTACTTTTACTTGGAGATAATCCTTGGTGTTCCTTATAAAGGAAGTACCTAAAATGACAATTATATTTTTTACGTCACGCAGGTAAAATAATAGATTTGTCGTTTAAAGTACTTACAAACAAATATTTAATCAAAGGGTGCATCAGGCAGCCGCAAGAAACATCAACATTAATAACACACTATTATAAGACGTGAATTTGTGCTCTGTGAATAAACCCAAAGTCTCAATCCAATATTTGTTTGAACATGATCCTTCAAGTGATTTTATTTCCCATGAAATCTGACAAAGAAGTTGTACTCAAAAGTTCATTCTTGGCAAATTAAATGCGTAGATAAGCGGACAAATTCATGACACAAGGTAACAAAGCAGTATCATCACTAGACTTTGTCTAAGGTACTGACAGTATGACAGAAGCATATTCAAAATTCCATATCTGAAGTTAAGTTATCAATATATCCCCCCCCTAGTCGTTTAGCATCCCTCATCTTCTGTTGAGCTACTGCCCAAATCTGGTGCTTCACATTCAACCACTTTAAACCGGCTATGCAACTATTTCTTTTTTGCACTTCACTTTTTTTAGGAGGCTTTTTTTTTGACAGATGGCTTTATTGACTAAAATCAATAAAGCCTCCTTCTCCTCCTTTGTCTATTTCCTCTTAGATGTCTTTTCTGCAAAAAATCAAAACTATATATTTAGGTATCTTGTTACTGTAAAAACTGTGCATTATTTTTTTTTATCAAAAATATGTCCTTTATGAAGCCCAAAAGTGATAATTACTACTGTTAAAATACTTTTATTCCTCGGATACCAATTATTTTTGCGGTTTTAGTAGAAGGTTTTATCCATGAACTTAAGTATCCAGCGAAATATAAATACAAATTAACAATTTACGAATTAAGCATTATGAATTTCACAGTAACAAGTTACAAATTAACAATTTAGAAATTACAGTTACAAGTTACGAATTAAGAATTTTGACCCCGTTGGCTTTCCATAGAGTAGAAGCATGAAGAGTTTCACGTTTTTTCGCCCATATCTTTTTAGCTCTGTCACAAGTTGAATCATTTAATAGTTGTTTCGTGTGTTTTCCAATGAGAATGTGATCTTGCATTTTTTCAAATGACTGGTATGGCTTGGTGCAACCATACTCTGGAGAAAAGAATACGTTGTCAACATTATTGCCTTCATGTTCTTGTAATGAAGTGTCTAATTCCTCTAAGACTGTAGTACAACTTGATGATTCAGGAATGTGTTGTTCTATTGATTGGTTTGATGGTGACGAACTTTGTTCATTAGCATGGTTTGATGATGAGGAACTTTGCTCATTAGCATGGTTTGATGATGAGGAACTTTGTTCATTAGCATGGTTTGATGATGAGGAACTTTGTTCATTAGCATGGTTTGATGATGAGGAACTTTGTTCATTAGCATGGTTTGATGATAAGAAACTTTGTGCATTTGCAAAGGCAGTTTGATTGGATAATACATGGTGTTCATGAACTTCTCCTGATGTTCCTTGTTTAAGATTGATGTGCCCTGATGACTCATGATCTTGAAAGTCATCACTGATGATCTATAAACAAGTAGCTGGTTGTTCATCGCAAAACATTTGCTGTACCTTGTTGTTTTCAATCAAGCAACCATCTCTTATTCTGTATGCTTTCCATGTTTTTATTCCAGAAGTTGTGTACTCTACATTTGTAATAAAGCTTACACCTTTCCAAGAATGTGTTTTAAAAGCTGATGCTTTGTTGTATCAACATCAACAACTGATGTATAAACTCCTTTTACTCCAGCTCCACTATCAATCGCTTCTTTCATCTACATAGCTGTAGTGATGTTATGGCCTTCTGCAGAGAAGATTCTCATGTGGGCTATTTTAGCATCACAGTAGCTTTTACCACTCTGGGCCTCACTATAATCATCACGTTTGATTTTTTTTGATTTTTTATTGATCTCTTTGGTGTTCAAACTACAGTGCATACATACATTTTTACGTCTTTCTAAAGTACTGACTACTATTCTTTCTACAGTTAAAGATGGGCTTCAAAAATATTGTGAGGAGATATATATAAAAAAATAGTGTTGCTGGCTGTCGAAATCACAGAAAAATTAGCACCATATTGTATTGTACATGATACTCAATCTCACTGTAATGCTTTTTTCATGCTAACATAATTTGGGCACAAAAAATCATATTTTGTACTATTTCTTCAAACTGTCGTTACCGAACTGTAGGACCAGCTCCCAAGCTCCCCTTGGTCTGTCCAGTGCGTCTCCCTCGTTACAATATGGACTTTCTGTATCTACTTCATCTTGAATCCTTAAAAGGAACGAACGGGGGTTCCTGATGTGCGTCTGATACAATGTTTATAACTGGACCACTAGCAATTGCCAAATTAGAATCGGTCGCTGTACTAGAAACTTGTACGGTTCTTGTCGTGTTCTGTGATTTTGAAAGTGCTCCTCGTGTGGACGGCACTTTGCCTTTTCAAAATTTCTTTGCTGGACCTGCAGGCTGCTGTGAAACCTTTTTGGGAACATTACGAGGCCTTTTCGTTGGTTTCATATCTGATTTGAAATCTAAAAGTTGCAGATGTCGAAGATTTTTTGACGATTGTCTTTTGAAACTTTCACTTATCTAGAGCGGCTAGTTCAAATGTGTGGCTGAGTCACGTGATGTTTATTAGCCGCAAGAAAGATGCGGATCCGAATGATAAAATATGTCATTTCCGGAAAATAAATATATTAATCAAATCTCTTTCATTAAATTGGTTTATTTGAAAAGTGATAAACCTTATATGAATTATTTGCTTTATAGGGTATACAATTTGCTGGGACAATGTTGCTAAGCATACAACAGCAAGACACAAGTCAAGGGATAACAAGAACGTAATGCACAACTGGGCTTAAGCCTACATGGACGAAAACAGAATTCCAACTGTAAACATATTTAAAACTGAAACAATGTCAGCTATAGATCTACGATTACTTACTTTTTTCCGTCTAAAGATGACTTCCAACAGTTGAAGAACAGAGTAGAGAGAGTGGTATCGAAGTATCTATCAAAGTACGAAGAAGATAAGGAGGCTGCTGTCACTGCCATTCAACTCAAGGAATAAGAGAAAAGCACCAGAAAAAGCAAAATTGTAAGACTAGTCAACATTAACTCAACAAATTAAGAATGAATAAAGATGATCAATTTCAAATTAGAGGGGAGGATCCTTTAATTAATACTGATGATTTTGTATGAATTTTTTTTTTTTTTACGTCTCCAGATGAAAATTGTGTCAATGACAATCATATCATTTACTTTATACTATCCTATTATATTGCCCCAAGAAGAAAAGGGGGAATGAACAAATTACCATTTAAGTTTATGAAATAGAAAATTGAGAATGAAATATGAAATAAATTTATGTATTTCCAAACTGACATGTTGAATCCAAAGTAGTACTAAGAGTGATTGTCACTTCTAGTGCATTAAAAAAAAATATTCAGTTTTTATTTGATGATTTATTTTTAAAAAGTGTATATTGCTAACGTTAATCAAAGATTTCATTTTGTTAGATTATCATCGGAGTTATTGATGAAAATCCGTCTTCCACACACGGAGTCATCATGATATGAGACAAACTTCACGCCTATGTTCCATGAAATGAAGAAAAGGTGTTTCCCCATAGTTCGTGGGAAGATGTCCTGTCTTGTGGGCGCCACAACGACGCCCACGATATTAGATCCAACTCAAATAATGACAGAGATAGATCATTCATGTCCAGTGAAGGATGTGTATTCAATATTGTCGACATCGCGATATCTACAATGTTAACACGATATAGTGTCAACATTGTTTACATTGTTTGAACCCTTATATACAATGAATACATCGTTGACATCGCGATGTATACAATGTTAAAACGATATTGTGTTAACATCGTTTACATTGTTTGAACCCTTATATATTGTTTACATCGTTGACATCGTTAACATTGCGATGTATACAATGTAAACACGATGTCGTGTCAACAACGTTGACATTGTTTGAACTCTTATATATTGTTTACATCGTTGACATCGTTAACATCGCGATGTTTACAATGTTAACACGATGTCGTGTCAACATCGTTTACATTGTTTTATCCCTTATATATTGTTTACATCGTTGACATCGTTAACATTGCGATGTATACAATGTAAACACGATGTCGTGTCAACATTGTTGACATTGTTTGAACTTTTATATATTGTTTACATCGTTGACATCGTTAACATCGTGATGTTTACAAGGTTAAAACGATGTCGTGTGAACATCGTTGACATTGTTTAAACTCTTATATATTGTTTACATCGTTGACATCGTTAACATCGCGATGTACACAATATTAAACCGATATCTAGTCAACTTTGTTAACATTGTTTGAACTCTTATATATTGTTTACATCGTTCTTTTATAAGTATACCGCTATAGGTTTGACATTAATACGGAGTTTTGGTTTTTATCGAGTAACAAGCTATGAAAGGCACAAAAAAAAACACTAGTGTAAAACTATTTGAACAGGAAAAATAAAGGTCTAATGTAAAAAAAACATGAAACCAGAAACACGTATGAACAATTCAACAAACGACAACTACTGAACGACAGATTTTATGACTAAGGACAGGTGCAAACAAATGCAGTTAGTTAAACGTTTATATACGTACCATAGACTCAATATAAAATATAAACACGATTTTGACACAATATTGTTAGCATTGTTATGTGAACAATTTAAACAGAAAGGTATTTATAAAAAAAGAAGTGATATGATTGCAAATAAGTAAAATTTCCAGTACATACATACTAACTGACACATCTATAGATAACCGTATGGCCTTTAACATTGAGCAAAGTTTATATGGCATAGTTAACAATAAAAGACGCCGACATGAAAAATGGAAAACAATTTTAACTATATAACTAACTGCTTAACCATGTTAACTTATTTTTAAAAAAAGAACGAAAAAAAATGTATATACAACAACAACAAGATGTTGACACTATATTGTTAACATTACGATGTATACGATGTGAACGATGTAAACAGAAAGGTGTAGACACTATATATACAATATAAACACGATGTTGACACAATATTGTCAACATCACGATGTATACGATGTGAACGATGTAAACAGAAAGGTATAGACTTTATATATATAAATACAATATAAACACAATGTTGACACGATATTGTCAACATCGCGATGTATACGATGTGAACGATGTAAACAGAAAGGTATAGACTCTATATATACAATATAAACACGATGTTGACACAATATTGTCACCATCGCGATGTATACGATGTAAACGATGTAAACAGAAAGGTATAGACTTTATATATATAAATACAATATAAACACGATGTTGACACGATATTGTCAACATCGCGATGTATACGATGTAAACGATGTAAACAGAAAGGTATAGACTCTATATATATACACGATGTTGACACAATATTGTCAACATCGCGATGTATACGATGTGAACGATGTAAACAGAAAGGTAAAGACTTTATATATATATATATATATATACAATATAAACACGATGTTGATACAATATTGTCAACATTGCGATGTATACGATGTGAACGATGTAAACAGAAAGGTATAGACTCTATATATACAATATAAATACGATGTTGACACAATATTGTCAACATCGCGATGTATACGATGTGAACGATGTAAACAGAAAGGTATAGACTCTATATATACAATATAAATACGATGTTGACACAATATTGTCAACATCGCGATGTATACGATGTAAACGATGTAAACAGAAAGGTATAGACTTTATATATATAAATACAATATAAACACGATGTTGACACGATATTGTCAACATCGCGATGTATACGATGTAAACGATGTAAACAGAAAGGTATAGACTCTATATATATACACGATGTTGACACAATATTGTCAACATCGCGATGTATACGATGTGAACGATGTAAACAGAAAGGTAAAGACTTTATATATATATATATATACAATATAAACACGATGTTGATACAATATTGTCAACATTGCGATGTATACGATGTGAACGATGTAAACAGAAAGGTATAGACTCTATATATACAATATAAATACGATGTTGACACAATATTGTCAACATCGCGATGTATACGATGTGAACGATGTAAACAGAAAGGTATAGACTCTATATATACAATATAAATACGATGTTGACACAATATTGTCAACATCGCGATGTATACGATGTGAACGATGTAAACAGAAAGGTATAGACTTTATATATATAAATACAATATAAACACGATGTTGACACGATATTGTCAACATCGCGATGTATACGATGTGAACGATGTAAACAGAAAGGTATAGACTCTATATATACACGATGTTGACACAATATTGTCAACATCGCGATGTATACAATGTGAACGATGTAAATAGAAAGGTATAGACTTTATATATATATACAATATAAACACGATGTTGACACGTTATTGTCAACATCGCGATGCATACGATGTGAACGATGTAAACAGAAAGCTATAGACTCTATATATATACAATATAAACACGATGTCGACACGATATTGTCAACATCCCGATGTATACGATGTGAACGATGTAAACAGAAAGGTATAGAACATATTGATAGGATACAATGTAAACACAATAACGACACTATAAAGTTGACATTGCGATGTTGACAATATCGACAAAACATCGTGCACTGGACATAGTTCAGATAGATAAGAATCCCAGAATTCCATATTAGAATGTTATTGCTCCAGGTTCAATCAAGTTGTTAATTACTGATTCTTTTAATATACTTCCACTTAACAAATCATTTATTTAACCAAGATATACACAATTACGAATTGGTCTATGCATTCTTAATTGTCTAAACAAAAAGCATATAAGTTATAAAACGTATACATATATACATATTCCATGCGCATAGGACCTGTTTACACTGTTGCCTATGAACGAAAAGCAAATCAAATTAGTTGTGCAAATTTCTCTGTCCTGTATGAATCTTAGTGACTGCAAGCACACACATACCAAGCAAATGATCCTGAGCAGGAAAATTGAATCAAATAATTCAAGCACTTTTCTTTTGTTATGTGTATAGATATTGATGTGTTCTACATGAAATATCTCTCTCTTCATATACTAGTATATATACGACACAATAACGGGATCATAGCAGTTATCTAAAGCATACAAATTATATAATACACAAATAAAGAGCATTGGTAGTCGAGTGTGTCGGGCACACTGCAAGACAATTTGTTACAACGATATCTCAGTAGCACGAGTTCGCAAATTTACAGATCTAGCATTACATTATATTGTCACTTGCTAAGACTTGCATTTAAGATAACTCTCTTTCTATACTTAAACAAGAACGTTTCTCTGTGCTGTTTAGATCTTAAGGAGTTCTTTATTAAGTATGCATAAGCCTTTATCATGTAAGCCTAACAAGGCAAAGTAAACCAATAATTCAAGCACACTTTTTGATGCCTGCTATACATAAATTCTCTCTCTTTGATATAGTAGTGTTTATTCACATTACATGCTGACATATTTCGAATAATTCTTTTCAAAGAGTCTGACATCCCAAAATTAATGCTGATGAACCAATGATGGGTTGTAAAAATCAAGAGTGTCCTCGAGGAGAGTGGTTTCACCTGTCGTGTGTTGATATGGATGCCCTTCCAGATGAAGGTTCCTAACTTCAACTTTAAAAATATGCACTCTTCTTAAAACAAAAACAAATTAATGTGGTTAATTGTTCGATTTCACGAATTTCCTTTTGATTGGAGGAAAGAAATGGTTCATCAATATAGTGTCTTCATTTGATAAATTAATACTGTTCTCTCCCTGGACACCACACTTCTGATACAATATTGAATGGTACTTATTAAAAAAGGACTAAAGAATTACTGTAACCAAAAGGAATCAACTTTTGATCGAATTCGTTCTATTTGTAATGTGGAATACCTCATATCAGTCTTTGGTTTTTTTATTTGAATACTTGTTGGTTTTGCTCATTTTGACT
Organism: Mytilus edulis; assembly: GCA_019925275.1. Taxonomy (NCBI): domain Eukaryota; kingdom Metazoa; phylum Mollusca; class Bivalvia; order Mytilida; family Mytilidae; genus Mytilus; species Mytilus edulis. Next base: position 6,168,326 of record JAHUZM010000015.1, on the reverse strand, counting down.
AGAGCTTTATCAACCAATAACAGTGAAGATGTTGATCACAAATTTGAATATACGAAGGCCGTGATGATTGGGGGTTTTGGTCACCTAGCACGGCGAGATGCCATTAGGGAACATGATGGTCCAGCTCTCATTAGTAACTGGAAAGTTGACATGGTATCCTTCCATAACCACCACCACCCCCAGTACTTTATTCTTGGTCATCGTTTAATTACAGATGTGATAATTTATTTTTACGAAAGAGTATAAGTTAGTGGACTGGACATTAATTTCTGTGTCATTTTCACAGCGGATATCCGTTAGGGCATTCCGATTTCTTGCTATCGCCGAATCGTTACGTAACTTTGTTACATGTATATGCCTATAAGAAAAAAAATCATTAATAACTATGCGAAAGAATATCTAAAGAACGCTTGGAATCTCAAAGAACGATAACTCTGCAAAGATGATTTAACATTTTTTTTCGGGAAAATACGAATGCCTACTCAAATCCATCATATTAGAAAAATCAAATTATTAAAGAAGAGTGTCCACCATGCACTTGCACTGCACTTTTATTAATATAGTAGAATAGAAGAATTTACAAATGTATGAAAATTATATATATATGCACGTTACTGTAATATACAAGTATTAATATGATATATAACAATAAACCAGAGTATACGGATTTGTTTCACTACTATATAATAGTCATTGCGATGAGGTGGAATATCTTGTGATTTATTTATCATCCACCCACGAACTTGTACAAGAAAAAAAATTATATTTGTTCATTAAAAAAGGACACAACAACGTTTCTATCTCTTCTTTAAGGTGTAAGTGGTTGGCTTCCAGACCGTTTGAGACAGGACCTTATATGGAACAGAACTGTTAATTATAGAGGAGGACAAAGTAATAACATAGAACTGGATATGATGAACGAATTACTGAACAGAGAATGTAAAGGTCAATTAAAATATATATATGAACCACCTCTAAAGTGAAATTTAAGACATATTAAACCAGAAAAGACATTTATAATTACTACAATCCGAGTGATTTCTACCCCTTTAATTCAGATAAATTATAGACTGGGCGTAATAAATTGTCTAAAACACATGTCAAGTCAACTGAATATATGAATTGTTAAACTTGAAGTTTTCTGAAGAAAAAAAAATCAATTTTATACCAGATCATTGCAATTATAAAAAGAATACGGGATTAGGAAAAAAAACTCATGAACTATATCTATATACGCTATTAACTCTATGAATGTGATTGCATATTTATAAAGCATTTAATAATTGTCATCATGATAAAATGAAAAATATTTAGGACAACAAATGTTTGAAGCACGTGTTAGTTGTTGTTGTTGGTTGCTGTCTGTCAATTTTTTCACGAACCAGTCCTTATGTTTTTTTTCTTTTGTATTGTTTTACAATATTGAATTTTCATTTAGATTTTAGGAACAAAAAATTTGTACAATTTATTGACAGTGCAAAATTAAACAGCCTGTACTCTTAAAGTCACAACAGGTGAGTCTTTTCACAAACAAATGATCACGATTATTTTTATTTATAAGTCATCATGAATATCAAAAGAGTTGGTGCAATTTAAGCTTTGACTTGAATATGTCTTATTTGTTTTGTAGAAATATTTCGCGCATGAAAGAAAATTGCAAAGGAAAGTTCCAACTGAGCAGAAAAGATCTCTTGGTTGCAATTTTTTTTAAAAATTTAAAGATTATCAAAATCTTAATACTAGCAACCAAGAGCCCCGAAGAGACCTCACCATCAAAGACCGGGAAGAGAAGAGGATTGTGAGATACCGGGCAATATTGGCATAGGTAAGATTACAGAATGGATATTTTATGGGTCCAATATGAAAATTACACAAAACTTTAATTTCGATTATTCCTACAAAACTTTTATATTACAATACTTCATTTGCCAATTTCCGTAATTGACCCTGTAATTATAATAAGATGTCTCCCTTGGGGGGACAATAATTTTCATTGCCAATGGAGAGCTAGCAGAAAGAGCAAATTTACCTGTGCGTAATGTGAGTATTCTAAGAGCTTTTGAACTTTTTTTAATCACATTTATTTGTTGTTTAGCTAAATACTTACGACATCAGACATTATTCTTCATGAAAAGTAGTTAAACCGCCGATTCATCATTTTTTTTATTTATTATACTTTGCATTTGCAAAAGCCAATATAGAACCTGAGTCCAAGATTGACAAAGGGGAGTAATTTGTTTTAAAAGTGTGAAATAACAGAATCAAATCGGTAATTTGCAAATGGACTTTCAAGGTATTCTTTCAAATTAAGTTATACAGTTTAAACATAGTTATAAAGTTTACAAGTATGTTTTTTATAATATTTTAGATTTTGACCAATGAAAAAAGATATAAAAAAGGTGGTTTTAAAAAAAGTTGTTAACAGAAATTTTAGTTCTTTAAATCTTTTATTATTGTCTATAATTTATAAAAGATGTACGTTGTGGGAAGGGGGACGGCAAAGAAACATAAATTAAACTGGTTAGGAAATATAAATATTCATATTACCGCTTGCTTAACATGGAAGTGGGATAACAAACGGCTTTTTTTGTATATTAATGTATGTACAAATAAAGCAAAAATGCATTTGTATACCTGTTATTTGTAAAATAAATGGATGATTGAAGGTTAAACTAAAATAATAAATGAACTTCTTTATTTCTCTATTCAGGTGAAGAAACTTGATGATATACAACTAGACACTCAGAGAGTGCATTAAAACGTTTAATCCATCTGCAAATGTTTGCACCTGTCCTAAGTCAGTAATCTGATGTACAGTAGTTGTCGTTTGTTTATGTAATATATACGTGTTTCTCGTTTTTTTTTATAAAGGTTAGACCGTTGGTTTTCCCGTTTGAATGGTTTTATATCTATGTCTTTTATAGGGAAAAATTTACCATTTTTCAATTTTGAGCTAAAACATTTTAATTAATTCACCAACAGATTTGTTTAATAATTTGAAGGATTGATCATTAAAAACCTGAAAGGGACACAACTCTTGCAGAATCTAAATTGAAAAATAGCTGGACTATTTTTAATTGTGGTTTCATATACATTTGTTTTTTTTATATATTTGTTGCAATGTCAAATTTAAGCTCTTTCTAAAACATGTCATACGTTTGAAATACATTTGACTTTATTTCTCTATTCAGGTGAAGAAACTTGATGATACAGAACTAGACACTCAGAGAGCATTAAAACGTTTAATCCATCTGCAAATGTTTGCACCTGTCCTAAGTCAGTAATCTGATGTACAGTAGTTGTCGTTTGTTTATGTAATTTATACGTGTTTCTCGTTTCTCGTTTTTTTTTATAAAGATTAGACCGTTGGTTTTCCCGTTTGAATGGTTTTATATCTATGTCTTTTATAGAGAAAATTTACCATTTTTCAATTTTGAGCTAAAACATTTTAATTAATTCACCAACAGATTTGTTTAATGATTTGAAGGATTGATCATTAAAAACCTGAAAGGGACACAACTCTTGCAGAATCTAAATTGAAAAATAGCTGGACTATTTTTAATTGTGGTTTCATATACATTTTTTTTTTTTATATATTTGTTGCAATGTCAAATTTAAGCTCTTTCTAAAACATGTCATACGTTTGAAATGCATTTGACTTTATCATGGAAAAAAAACCTAGAAAGGTTTGAAATGTTTCATCAAATTGAGAATGTAAATAGGGAATGTGTCAAAGAGCATGAACACTAGCTTTAATTAGAGCCACCAATGGGTCTTCATTTAATACAACCAGACAATATAATTTGAAGTACAATACATTGCAATGATAGTTATATAAGAGTTGATGGATGACCCAGCTGCAAATATTGCATACACAGTCAAGCATGTGAATGAAATATGAATATGAGATAGCTGATAATCAGAGTGCATTAAAACGTTTAATCCCGCTGCAAATGTTTGCACCTGTCCTAAGTCAGGAATCTGATGTACAGTAGTTGTCGTTTGTTTATGTAATTTATACGTGTTTCTCGTTTCTCGTTTTTTTTTTATATAGATTAGACCGTTGGTTTTCCCGTATGAATGGTTTTATATCTATGTCTTTTATAGGGGAAAATATACCATTTTTCAATTTTGAGCTAAAACATTTTAGTTAATTCACCAACAGAGTTGTTTAATGATTTGAAGGATTGATCATTAAAAACCTGAAAGGGACACAACTCTTGCAGAATCTAAATTGAAAAATAGCTGGACTATTTTGAATTGTTAAAAATACATTTGTTTTTTTATATATGTGTTGCAATGTCAAATTTAAGCTCTTTCTAAAACATGTCATACGTTTGAAATGCATTTGACTTTATCATGAAAAAAAACCCAGAAAGGTTTGAAATGTTTCATCAAATTGAGAATGTAAATAGGGAATGTATCAAAGAGAACAACAACCTGACCAAAGAGCATGAACACTAGCTTTAATTAGAGCCACCAATGGGTCTTCATTTAATACAACCAGACAATATAATTTGAAGTACAATACATTGCAATGGTAGTAATATAGAGTTGATGGATTGATCAGCTTGCAAATATTGCAATACACAGTCATGCATGTGAATGAATTTTTTTTTATGTTACCTTAAATCGGTCATTTGATCAGAAGAAAACATGAACCAACCACAGCTTTATCAAAAAATATAACGTTTTTCATTCAATTTAACCACTTTTTGGATATTCGTTCCGTTGTTACTTATTGATATTTTTTTCATATTTTACTGTAATTTATCATTTTTTTTGATAATTTTTTTGATGTTACCTTAAATCGTCATTTGATCAGAAGAAAAACGTGAACCAACCACAGCTTTATCAAAACTATCAGATTTTTAATTCAATTTAACCACTTTTTGGATATTCGTTCGGATATTACCTTATTCATATTTTTTTCATATTTTACTGTAAATTTGTCAATTTTTTTTATATTAACTTAAATCGGTCATTTGATCAAGAGGAAAACTTGAACCAACCAAAGCTTTATGCAAAATTCACGATTTTTTATTCAATTTAACCACTTTTTGGATATTCATTCGGATGTTACCTTATTGATATTTTTTTCATATTTAACTGCAAATTTGTCAATTTTTTGATAATTTTTTTGATGTTACCTTAAATCGGGCATTTGTTCAAGAAGAAAATTTGAACCAACCACAGCTTTATAAAAAAATATCAACATTTTTCATTCAATTTAACCACTTTTTGGATATTCATTCGGATGTTATCTTATTGATATTTTTTCATATTTTACTGTAATTTTTCAATTTTTTTCATAATTTTTTTGATGTTACCTTAAATCTGTCATCTGATCAAGAAGAAAACATGAACCAACCACAGCTTTATCAAAACATTTCACGATTTTTATTCAATTTAACCACTTTTTGAATATTCATTCGGATGTTACCTTATTGATATTTTTTTCATATTTTACTGTAAATTTGTCATTTTTTGATAATTTTTTTGATGTTACCTTAAATCGGTCATTTGATCAGGAAGAAAACATGAACCGACCACATCTTTATAAAAAATATTCAAATTTTTCATTCAATTTAACCACTTTTTGGATATTCGTTCAATGTAAACTTATTGATATTTTTTTCATATTTTACTGTAATTTATCAATTTTTTTGATAATTTTTTTGATGTTACCTTAAATTGTGTCATTTGGTCAAGAAGAAAACTTGAACCAACCACAGCTTTATCAAAAATTTCAAGATATTTTACAATTTAACCACTTTTTGGATATTCATTCGGATGTTACTTTATTGATATTTTTTTCATATTTTACTGTAAATTTGTCAATTTTTTTGATTTATTTTTTGATGTTACCTTAAATCGGTCATCTGATCAAGAAGAAAACATGAACCAACCACAGCTTTATCAAAACATTTCACGATTTTTATTCAATTTAACCACTTTTTGGATATTCCTTCGGATGTTACCTTAATGATATTTTTTTTCATATTTTACTGTAAATTTGTCAATTTTTTTGTATTATTTTTTTGATGTTACCTTAAACCTGTCATTTGATCAAGAAGAAAACTTGAACCAACCACAGCTTTATCAAAAAAATATCAAGATTTTTATTCAATTTAACCACTTTTTGGATATTTATTCGGATGTTACCTTATTGATATTTTTTTCATATTTTACTGTAAATTTGGCATTTTTTGATAATTTTTTTGATGTTACCTTAAATCGGTCATTTGATCAGGAAGAAAACATGAACGACCACATCTTTATAAAAAAATATCAACATTTTTCATTCAATTTAACCACTTTTTGGAAATTCGTTCAGATGTAAACTTATTGATATTTTTTCATATTTTACTGTAATTTATCAATTTTTTTGATAATTATTTTGATGTTACCTTAAATTTGTCATTTGGTCAAGAAGAAAACTTGAACCAACCACAGCTTTATCAAAACATTTCAAGATATTTTATACAATTTAACCACTTTTTGGATATTCATTCGGATGTTACTTTATTGATATTTTTTTCTTATTTTACTGTAAATTTGTCAATTTTTTTTATTTATTTTTTTGATGTTACCTTAAATCTGTCATTTGATCAAGAAGAAAACTTGAACAAACCCAAGCTTTATAAAAAAATATCAACATTTTTCATTCAATTTAACCACTTTTTGAATATTCGTTCGGATGTTATCTTATTGATATTTTGTTCATATTTTACTGTAAATTTGTCAATTTTTTTATTTATTTTTTTGATGTTACCTTAAATCTGTCATTTGATGAAGAAGAAAACTTGAACAAACCCAAGCTTTATAAAAAAAATATCAACATTTTTCATTCAATTTTACCACTTTTTGGATATTCGTTCGGATGTTATCTTATTGATATTTTGTTCATATTTTACTGTAAATTTGTCAATTTTTTGATAATTTTTTTGATGTAACCTTAAATCTGTCATTTGTTCAAGAAGAAAATTTGAACAAACCACAGCTTTATCAACACATTTCACGATTTTTTATTCAATTTAGCCACTTTTTGGATATTCATTCGGATGTTATCTTATTGATATTTTTTTCATATTTTACTGTAAAATTGAGAAAGGAAATGGTGAATATGTCAAAGCGACAACCACCCGACCATAGAGCAAACAACAGCCGAAGGCAACCAATGGGTCTTCAATGTAGCGAGAATTCCCGCACCCGTAGGTGTCCTTCAGCTGGCCCCTAAAATATGCATAATAGTACAGTGATAATGGACGTCATACTAAACTCCGAATTATACACAAGAAACTAAAATTTAAAATCATACAAGACTAACAAAGGCCAGAGGCTCCTGACTTGGGACAGGCGCAAAATTGCGGCGGGGTTAAACATGTTTATGAGATCTCAACCCTCCCCCTATACCTCTAGCCAATGTAGAAAAGTAAAAGAATAACAATACGCACATTAAAATTTAGTTCAAGAGAAGTCCGAGTCTGATGTCAAAAGATGTAACAAAAGAAAACAAATAAAATGACAATAATACATAAATAACAACAGACTACTAGCAGTTAACTGACATGCCAGCTCCAGACCTCAATTAAACTGATTGAAAGATTATGTCTTCATCATATGAATATCAGGTACAATCCCTCCCGTTAGGGGTTTAGTATCATACTATCATAAAATATATGAGAAGAACATAACCCGTGTCATGCCAACAACTGTTTTTTTAGAAATAAATGTGTTTAGTTCCGATGCAAAGACCCTATCAGTGAATCAATGTTAAAGCCAAAATATGCAATCTTTAATGAACTGACAACAGTATTGTAACTATATCCCCTTTTAATAAGTCTATTTAAAGGTTTTGTTAGTTTCTGAGGAGAATACTGACATTTTTGTGCTTTATAAAGAATATTTCCATAAAATTTTGGATGTGAAATACCTGAACGTATAAGATGTCTGCATGTTGAGTTATATTTACGAATTATTTCCTTATACCGGTGATAAAATTTAGTAAATGTTTTGACCAGTTTGTGATATCGAAAACCCTGGTGTAATAATTTTTCAGTAATACATAAATTTCTCTCGCTAAAATCTAATACATTGTTACATACACGAGCGAATCGTACAAGTTGAGATATATAAACACCATAAGATGGTGACAAGGGAACGTCACCATCTAAAAATGGATAATTAACAATAGGAAATGAAAAATCATCTCTTTTATCATAAATTTTTGTATTAAGCTTCCCGTTTATGATATAGATATCAAGATCGAGGAAAGGGCAGTGGTCATTGTTATCATTAGCTTTATTTAAAGTAAGTTCTACAGGATAAATTTCTTTAGTATACATACTGAAGTCGTCATTATTTAGAGCCAATATATCATCCAAATATCTAAAAGTATTGTTAAATTTTTGTATCAAATGTTGTTTTGATGGGTCTTTGCTAATTTTAGTCATAAATTGTAACTCATAACAATACAAAAACAGGTCCGCAATAAGTGGGGCACAGTTAGTCCCCATTGGAATTCCAATAACTTGACGATATACGGAATCTCCAAAGCGAACACAAATGTTATCAAGTAAAAATTCAAGTGCATAAATAGTATCAAAGCATGTCCAATTGACATAGTTCTTTTGTTTATTGCTACTAAAAAATGATCTAAAAGAGTTTGAACATATGTACTCGCATTCCGACTTTTTAAAGGCCCAGTTAATTAGGGATGTGAATTTTTTCTTAATAAGAATATGAGGCAAAGTGGTATATAGGGTAGAAAAATCAAAACTTTGAACAGATTCAAAATCACCAATATATGCATGCAATTTATCAAGTACTTCCAACGAGTTTTTGACACTCCAAAAGTAATTAATTCCACTATTTTCAAAGGCCTTATTTGAACAATTTATTATCAGGTTTTTTATTGTACCAAGTGTACTAGTAAGTAAAACAGACAATTTAGTAGTTGAACAATGGCTGGAAGATGAAATAAATCTATATTTGTAAGGTTTTTTGTGCAGCTTCGGAAGCCAGTACATAGTTGGGACTTTCATTGTGTTTGGTTCTGCTTGTAAAGAAGTAGCTAAAAGTTTATGTTTGTTACAGATGTCGTTTTCTGAAAATGAAGTCAGTTGGAATGTTGGTGAATTCGTGATTTCCTTTTGCAGAACCTCTATATAAAATTTACGTCAAACAATAATGATATTATTAGCAGCTTTATCAGCCGGGACAAAAACAAATTCCTTGGCTAGTTCTGTTAGTTTATTTTTGATACGCGAAATAGGGTTTTTATAGTTTTTGTTGAGGGTAAAATGTTCTTTAAAATGTTGTATTCGAATATCAACTATCTTCATTACTGAATTAAAAAAAGAGTCCAAAGATTTTTTGTCAGCTTTTTCCCGTTTTACCCATTTCAAACAGTAGGCGCGGAGTGAGTCGTTGATGATATTACGACACTCATTCCAGTTAATAGTTGACGGGGGACGATATTTAGGTCCTTTACTGAGGAATGATTTTAACTCTCGGTCGCGAACGATGATAAGGTCTCCTGTTATAACATGGGAAATTGGTCCATAGGTGTATTCTGAATTACTGCAATTACACGACATAGGTGTATTTTCAGTGATATTTACATCTTTACACAATTGGCTATAATTAAACACATATTTTCGGGTAGATTTCTTGTAAATATAACAAATGAGAGGGAGTTCAGTATTATCAAAATATCCAGGAATTTGGTCTTTAACAGAATGGTCGTTAAAAATACCGGCAATATTTACAAAATCAAAACCTTTATTGACATACTTTATTTTAATAAAATGTTTTTTATGATCTTCAGGGCGATCAATTTTTGGAAACAGTTTAGAATAACAATATGCCATTATAATTTGGACAATTTCATACTTAGGACTGTAATATGAAATTGTGTTGCAATCCTCTAAAATTTTATTTAATTTATTTATAGGTAAAGAACAAAGCTTGGTTAACAGATAATGTCTGCCGTTGTTTTTTGAAATGGAAATTAGGTCCGAAATATTTGTATGGTTGGTCCGAAATTTTCTTTGATTGCGATTTTTTTACTGCGTCCATGAGAACGATTTTTACGAACAGTTTTAGAAACTATATCCAAAATGTTAACAGAATCGGTTCTTGATATATTGCCAATTCCCATGATATTATCATTAAGACCGAGAGGGTAGACTGTCTGTAATTTTTTAATCCAATTTAATTCATTTATTTTTCGTGATCGTACAAACTTGGAATGAGATTCACCAGGCTGCTTATTTACTACTTCTAAAGGTTGAACTGTTAAATATTTAATAGGATGACTGTGCTTCTTAAGATGTTGATAAATGATACTTTTGAATTTATTGGGTCTTTTAAAACGATACAGGTGTTCTTGCGTGCGTTTAGATAAATATCGCCCAGTTTCACCTACGTACTGAATACCGCATCCCGGTTTGTTTCATGTGAGTAAATAAATAATACTGTTTGTTTTTCAAGTAATATCAGTTTCAAAATTTAGAGAAAATGTGCGACCATTAAATGTGGACCTTACTGTATTGTTGGTGGAAAGACGGGGACACGTAAGTCATTTTTTGGCATGACACTTATCGATAGAAGGGTAACCACGATTTTTATTGTTAAAAACGTTAGCTATGGTAGTATTTTTAGATAAGCGATTCTGAAGATTGAGACGTGTAGATACCCTTTGAACGAGTTTAGTATTTAATATTTTTCCATTTCTAAGCTTCATATTTGTTTTTTGGTATGTAGATTTATAACAAAGGAGCAAAGACTGGCGTCCAGAATATGAACCATCACACAGTAGATTAAATTGTGTAAAAATGATAAAACTGTTCGGCTCAAGACGTCAAATGCTTATTGTCATAAGTTACCCGACAAATTTAACAAAAGATAGGGTATATCAAGGTAGCGACTGACGTCTGACTAAATAGATGAATGGGGCTGAATATTAAAATACTACTTTTTGATAGATATTCCTAAAGTAATGAACATAGAGAAGTTCTCGCTCGGACACACACTCCATAATCTAGTATAATATAAGAGCATAAACCTTAAGCACGAGGAGGCACTCTACTGTCTCCACACGGCACTAAAGACAAACTCTGTAAAAAATAAAATTGAGAAAGGAAATGGTGAATATGTCAAAGCGACAACCACCCGACCATAGAGCAAACAACAGCCGAAGGCAACCAATGGGTCTTCAATGTAGCGAGAATTCCCGCACCCGTAGGTGTCCTTCAGCTGGCCCCTAAAATATGCATAATAGTACAGTGATAATGGACGTCATACTAAACTCCGAATTATACACAAGAAACTAAAATTTAAAATCATACAAGACTAACAAAGGCCAGAGGCTCCTGACTTGGGACAGGCGCAAAATTGCGGCGGGGTTAAACATGTTTATGAGATCTCAACCCTCCCCCTATACCTCTAGCCAATGTAGAAAAGTAAAAGAATAACAATACGCACATTAAAATTTAGTTCAAGAGAAGTCCGAGTCTGATGTCAAAAGATGTAACAAAAGAAAACAAATAAAATGACAATAATACATAAATAACAACAGACTACTAGCAGTTAACTGACATGCCAGCTCCAGACCTCAATTAAACTGATTGAAAGATTATGTCTTCATCATATGAATATCAGGTACAATCCCTCCCGTTAGGGGTTTAGTATCATACTATCATAAAATATATGAGAAGAACATAACCCGTGTCATGCCAACAACTGTTTTTTTAGAAATAAATGTGTTTAGTTCCGATGCAAAGACCCTATCAGTGAATCAATGTTAAAGCCAAAATATGCAATCTTTAATGAACTGACAACAGTATCGTAACTATATCCCCTTTTAATAAGTCTATTTAAAGGTTTTGTTAGTTTCTGAGGAGAATACTGACATTTTTGTGCTTTATAAAGAATATTTCCATAAAATTTTGGATGTGAAATACCTGAACGTATAAGATGTCTGCATGTTGAGTTATATTTACGAATTATTTCCTTATACCGGTGATAAAATTTAGTAAATGTTTTGACCAGTTTGTGATATCGAAAACCCTGGTGTAATAATTTTTCAGTAATACATAAATTTCTCTCGCTAAAATCTAATACATTGTTACATACACGAGCGAATCGTACAAGTTGAGATATATAAACACCATAAGATGGTGACAAGGGAACGTCACCATCTAAAAATGGATAATTAACAATAGGAAATGAAAAATCATCTCTTTTATCATAAATTTTTGTATTAAGCTTCCCGTTTATGATATAGATATCAAGATCGAGGAAAGGGCAGTGGTCATTGTTATCATTAGCTTTATTTAAAGTAAGTTCTACAGGATAAATTTCTTTAGTATACATACTGAAGTCGTCATTATTTAGAGCCAATATATCATCCAAATATCTAAAAGTATTGTTAAATTTTTGTATCAAATGTTGTTTTGATGGGTCTTTGCTAATTTTAGTCATAAATTGTAACTCATAACAATACAAAAACAGGTCCGCAATAAGTGGGGCACAGTTAGTCCCCATTGGAATTCCAATAACTTGACGATATACGGAATCTCCAAAGCGAACAAAAATGTTATCAAGTAAAAATTCAAGTGCATAAATAGTATCAAAGCATGTCCAATTGACATAGTTCTTTTGTTTATTGCTACTAAAAAATGATCTAAAAGAGTTTGAACATATGTACTCGCATTCCGACTTTTTAAAGGCCCAGTTAATTAGGGATGTGAATTTTTTCTTAATAAGAATATGAGGCAAAGTGGTATATAGGGTAGAAAAATCAAAACTTTGAACAGATTCAAAATCACCAATATATGCATGCAATTTATCAAGTACTTCCAACGAGTTTTTGACACTCCAAAAGTAATTAATTCCACTATTTTCAAAGGCCTTATTTGAACAATTTATTATCAGGTTTTTTATTGTACCAAGTGTACTAGTAAGTAAAACAGACAATTTAGTAGTTGAACAATGGCTGGAAGATGAAATAAATCTATATTTGTAAGGTTTTTTGTGCAGCTTCGGAAGCCAGTACATAGTTGGGACTTTCATTGTGTTTGGTTCTGCTTGTAAAGAAGTAGCTAAAAGTTTATGTTTGTTACAGATGTCGTTTTCTGAAAATGAAGTCAGTTGGAATGTTGGTGAATTCGTGATTTCCTTTTGCAGAACCTCTATATAAAATTTACGTCAAACAATAATGATATTATTAGCAGCTTTATCAGCCGGGACAAAAACAAATTCCTTGGCTAGTTCTGTTAGTTTATTTTTGATACGCGAAATAGGGTTTTTATAGTTTTTGTTGAGGGTAAAATGTTCTTTAAAATGTTGTATTCGAATATCAACTATCTTCATTACTGAATTAAAAAAAGAGTCCAAAGATTTTTTGTCAGCTTTTTCCCGTTTTACCCATTTCAAACAGTAGGCGCGGAGTGAGTCGTTGATGATATTACGACACTCATTCCAGTTAATAGTTGACGGGGGACGATATTTAGGTCCTTTACTGAGGAATGATTTTAACTCTTGGTCGCGAACGATGTTAAGGTCTCCTGTTATAACATGGGAAATTGGTCCATAGGTGTATTCTGAATTACTGCAATTACACGACATAGGTGTATTTTCAGTGATATTTACATCTTTACACAATTGGCTATAATTAAACACATATTTTCGGGTAGATTTCTTGTAAATATAACAAATGAGAGGGAGTTCAGTATTATCAAAATATCCAGGAATTTGGTCTTTAACAGAATGGTCGTTAAAAATACCGGCAATATTTACAAAATCAAAACCTTTATTGACATACTTTATTTTAATAAAATGTTTTTTATGATCTTCAGGGCGATCAATTTTTGGAAACAGTTTAGAATAACAATATGCCATTATAATTTGGACAATTTCATACTTAGGACTGTAATATGAAATTGTGTTGCAATCCTCTAAAATTTTATTTAATTTATTTATAGGTACATTTTTCAATTTTTTCATAATTTTTTTGATGTTACCTTAAATCTGTCATCTGATCAAGAAGAAAACATGAACCAACCACAGCTTTATCAAAACATTTCACGATTTTTATTCAATTTAACCACTTTTTGAATATTCATTCGGATGATACCTTATTGATATTTTTTTCATATTTTACTGTAAATTTGTCAATTTTTTGATAATTTTTTTTATGTTACCTTAAATTTGTCATTTGGTTAAGAAGAAAACTTAAACCGACCACAGCTTTATCAAAAAATATCAAGATTTTTTATTCAATTTAACCACTTTTTGGATATTTATTCGGATGTTACCTTATTGATATTTTTTTCATATTTTACTGTAAATTTGTCAGTTTTTTGATAATTTTTTTGATGTTACCTTAAATCGGTCATTTGATCAGGAAGAAAACATGAACCAACCACATCTTTATAAAAAAATATCAACATTTTTCATTCAATTTAACCACTTTTTGGATATTCGTTCAGATGTAAACTTATTGATATTTTTTTCATATTTTACTGTAATTTATCAATTTTTTTGATAATTTTTTTGATGTTACCTTAAATTTGTCATTTGGTCAAGAAGAAAACTTAAACCAACCACAGCTTTATCAAAAAATATCAAGATTTTTTATTCAATTTAACCACTTTTTGGATATTTATTCGGATGTTACCTTATTGATATTTTTTTCATATTTTACTGTAAATTTGTCAGTTTTTTTATAATTTTTTTGATGTTACCTTAAATCGGTCATTTGATCAGGAAGAAAACATGAACCAACGACAGCTTTATCAAAAAATATTAACGTTTTTCATTCAATTTAACCACTTTTTGGATATTCGTTCAGATGTTACCTTATTCATATTTTTTTCATATTTTACTGTAAATTTGTCAATTTTTTTATATTAATTTAAATCGGTCATTTGATCAAGAAGAAAACTTGAACCAACCACAGCTTTATAAAATAATATCAACATTTTTCATTCAATTTGACCACTTTTAAGATATTCGTTCGGATATTACCTTATTCATATTTTTTTCATATTTTACTGTAAATTTGTCAATTTTTTTATATTAATTTAAATCGGTCATTTGATCAAGAAGAAAACTTGAACCAACCAAAGCATTATGAAAATATTTTACGATTTTTTATTCAATTTAACCACTTTTTGGATATTCATTCGGATGTTACCTCATTGATTTTTTGTTTCTAATTTTACTGTAAATTTGTCAATTTTTTGATAATTTTTTTGATGTTACCTTAAATTCGTCATTTGATCTAGAAGAAAACGTGAACCAACCACAGCTTTATAAAAAAATATCAAGATTTTTAATTCAATTTAACCACTTTTTGGATATTCGTTCGGATATTACCTTATTCATATTTTTTTCATATTTTACTGTAAATTTGTCAATTTTTTTATATTAACTTAAATCGGTCATTTGATCAAGACGAAAACTTGAACCAACCAAAGCTTTATGCAAATATTTCACGATTTTTTATTCAATTTAACCACTTTTTGGATATTCATTCGGATGTTACCTTATTGATATTTTTTTCATATTTAACTGCAAATTTGTCAATTTTTTGATAATTTTTTGATGTTACCTTAAATCGGTCATTTGTTCAAGAAGAAAATTTGAACCAACCACAGCTTTATAAAAAATATCAACATTTTTCATTCAATTTAACCACTTTTTGGATATTCGTTAGGATGTTACCTTATTGATATTTTTTTCATATTTTACTGTAAATTTGTCAATTTTTTTATAATTTTTTTGATGTTACCTTAAATCTGTCATTTGTTCAAGAAGAAAATTTGAACCAACCACAGCTTTATCAAAACATTTCAAATTTTTTTTATTCAATTTAACCACTTTTTGGATATTCATTCGGATGTTACCTTATTGATGTTTTTTTCATATTTTACTGTAAATTTGTCAATTTTTTGATAATTTTTTTTTTGTTACCTTAAATCTGTCATTTGTTCAAGAAGAAAATTTGAACCAACCACAGTTTTATCAATAGTTATCAAAAGTACCAGGATTATAATTTTATACGCCAGACGCGCGTTTCGTCTACATAAGACTCATCAGTGACGCTCAGATCAAAATAGTTAAAAAAGCCAAATAAATACAAAGTTGAAGAGCATTGAGGACCCAAAATTCCAAAAAGTTGTGCCAAATACGGCTAAGGTAATCTACTCCTGGGGTAAGAAAATCCTTAGTTTTTCGAAAAAATTCAAAGTTTTGTAAACAGAAAATTTATAAAAATGACCATATAATTGATATTCATGTCAACACCGAAGTGCTGACTACTGGGCTGGTGATACCCTCGGGGACGAAACGTCCACCAGCAGTGGCATCGACCCAGTGGTGTAAATAGTTAACAAAAGTACCAGGATTATAATTTCAAAACATTTCAAAAATTTTTATTCAATTTAACCACTTTTTTGATATTTCGGATGTTACCTTAATGATATTTTTTTCATATTTTACTGTAAATTTGTCAATTTTTTGATATTTTTTTTGATGTTACATTAAACCTGTCATTTGATCAAGAAGAAAACTTGAACCAACCACAGCTTTATCAAAACATTTCAAGATTTTTTATTCAATTTAACCACTTTTTGGATATTCGTTCGGATATTAACTTATTCATATTTTTTTCATATATTACTGTAAATTTGTCAATTTTTTTTATATTAACATAAATCGGTCATTTGATCAAGAAGAAAACTTGAGCCAACCACAGCTTCATCAAAACATTTCAAAATTTTTTATTCAATTTAACCACTTTTTGGATATTCCTTCGGATGTTACCTTAATGATATTTTTTTCATATTTTACTGTAAATTTGTCAATTTTTTTATAATGTTTTTGACGTTACCTTAAATCGGTCATTTGATCAGGAAGAAAACATGAACCTACCACAGCTGTATAAAAAAATCAACATTTTTCATTCAATTTAACCACTTTTTGGATATTCGTTCGGATATTACCTTATTCATATTTTTTTCATATTTTACTGTAAATTTGTCAATTTTTTTATATTAACAGTTTACTTTCTAATACAATTGCCAATACATATCAGAAAATTGTCTTGATCAAATGACCGATTTCAGGTAACATCAAATACAATTATAAAAAAAAATGTCAAATTTACTGTCAAATGTGCAAAAAAAAACAATACACCTAAGGTAGGTTTGGGTATACATTCTATGCAAATATCTATAAATTATGGTCGATTTAAGGAAAAATCTACATGAATTTAAAAAAAAAACGTGGTAAAATTTACTGAAAAAAGTGGCAATTTCTTAATAATTGTGTGGTTGGTTCAAGTTTACTTCGTATACATTTGTCAGTACTTACTTCGTATACAATTGTCAATACATATCAGAAAATTATATTGATTAAATGACCGATTTCAGATAACATCCAATACAATTATCAAAAAAATTATCAAATTAACTGTAAAATGTGCAAAAGTTACCAATACACCGAAGGAAGGTAAGGTGTACATTCTATGCAAATATCTATTAAATATGGTCGATTTATGGTAACATCTAAATGAATTATCCAAAATTGGTAAAATTTACTAAAAATGTGGCAATTTCTTAATAATTATGTGGTTGGTTTCAATTTGCCTTCTAATACAATTGTCACTACATATCAGAAAATTGTCTTGATCAAATGACCTATTTAAGGTAACATCAAATACAAGTATCCAAAAAGTGGTAAAATTTACTGAAAAATGTGGCAAATTCATAACAATTATGTCGTTGGTTCAGGTTTAATTTCTAATACAATTGTCAACACATATCAGAAAATTGTCTTGATCAAATGACCAGTTTAAGGTAACATCAAATACAATTATCCAAAAAGTGGTAAAATTTACTGAAAAAGGTGGCAAATTCATAACAATTATGTGGTTGGTTCAAGTTTACTTTATAATACAATTGTAAATACATATCAGAAAATTGTCTTGATCAAATGACCGATTTAAGGTAACATCAAATACGATTTTCCAAAAAGTGGTAAAATTTACTGAAAAAGGTGGCAAATTCATAACAATTATGTGGTTGGTTCAAGTTTACTTTCTAATACAATTGCCAATCATATGAAAATTGTCTTGATCAAATGACCGATTTAAGGTAACATCAAATACAATTATAAAAAAAATGTCAAATTTACTGTCAAATGTGCAAAAAAAAAAACAATACACCTAAGGTAGGTTGGATATACATTCTATGCAAATATCTATAAATTATGGTCGATTTAAGGAAAAATCTACATGAATTTCAAAAAAACGTGGTAAAATTTACTAAAAAAAAAGTGGCAATTTCTTAATAATTGTGTGGTTGGTTCAAGTTTACTTCGTATACAATTGTCAATACATATCAGAAAATTGTATTGATCAAATGACCGATTTCAGATAACATCCAATACAATTATCAAAAAAAATATCAAATTAACTGTAAAATGTGCAAAAGTTACCAATACACCGAAGGAAGGTAAGGTGTACATTCTATGCAAATATCTATAAAATATGGTCGATTTAAGGTAACATCTAAATGAATTATCAAAAAATTGGTAAAATTTACTAAAAATGTGGCAATTTCTTAATAATTATGTAGATGGTTCAAGTTTACCTTCTAATACAATTGTCAATACATATCCGAAAATTGTCTTGATCAAATGACCGATTTAAGGTAATATCAAATACAATTATCCAAAAAGTGGTAAAATTTACTGAAAAATGTGGCAAATTCATAACAATTATGTGGTTGGTTCAAGTTTACTTTCTAATACAATTGTCAATACATATCAGAAAATTGTCTTGATCAAATGCCCGATTTCAGGTAACATCAAATACAATTATCAAAAAAGAGGTAAAATTTACTGTCAAATGTGCAAAAAAATTAATACACCTAAGGTAAGTTGGGTATACATTCTATGCAAATATCTATAAATTATGGTCGATTTAAGGAAAAATCTACATGAATTTAAAAAAAACGTGGTAAAATTTACTGAAAAAAGTGGCAATTTCTTAATAATTGTGTGATTGGTTCAAGTTTACGTCGTATACATTTGTCAGTCCTTACTTCGTATACAATTGTCAATACATAACAGAAAATTATATTCATCAAATGACCGATTTCAGTATAACATCCAATACAATTATCAAAAAGATTATCAAATTAACTGTAAAATGTGCAAAAGTTACCAATACACCGAAGGAAGGTAAGGTGTACATTCTATGCAAATATCTATAAAATATGGTCGATTTAAGGTAACAGCTAAATGAATTATCCAAAAATGTGGCAATTTCTTAATAATTATGTGGTTGGTTTCAATTTGCCTTCTAATACAATTGTCAATACATATCCGAAAATTGTCTTGATCAAATGACCTATTTAAGGTAACATCAAATACAAGTATCCAAAAAGTGGTAAAATTTACTGAAAAATGTGGCAAATTCATAACAATTATGTCGTTGGTTCAGGTTTAATTTCTAATACAATTGTCAACACATATCAGAAAATTGACTTGATCAAATGACCAGTTTAAGGTAACATCAAATACAATTATCCAAAAAGTGGTAAAATTTACTGAAAAAGGTGGCAAATTCATAACAATTATGTGGTTGGTTCAAGTTTACTTTATAATACAATTGTAAATACATATCAGAAAATTGTCTTGATAAAATGACAGATTTAAGGTAACATCAAATACGATTATCCAAAAAGTGATAAAATTTACTGAAAAAGGTGGCAAATTCATAACAATTATGTGGTTGGTTCAAGTTTACTTTATAATACAATTGTAAATACATATCAGAAAATTGTCTTGATCAAATGACCGATTTAAGGTAACATCAAATACGATTATCCAAAAAGTGGTAAAATTTACTGAAAAATGTGGCAAATTCATAACAATTATGTGGTTGGTTCAAGTTGACTTTCTAATACAATTGCCAATCATATGAAAATTGTCTTGATCAAATGACCGATTTAAGGTAACATCAAATACAATTATAAAAAAAATGTCAAATTTACTGTCAAATGTGCCAAAAAAAACAAAACAATACACCTAAGGTAGGTTGGGTATACATTCTATGCAAATATCTATAAATTATGGTCGATTTAAGGAAAAATCTACATGAATTTCAAAAAAACGTGGTAAAATTTACTAAAAAAAAAGTGTCAATTTCTTAATAATTGTGTGGTTGGTTCAAGTTTACTTCGTATACAATTGTCAATACATATCAGAAAATTGTATTGATCAAATGACCGATTTCAGATAACATCCAATACAATTATCAAAAAAAATATCAAATTAACTGTAAAATGTGCAAAAGTTACCAATACACCGAAGGAAGGTAAGGTGTACATTCTATGCAAATATCTATAAAATATGGTCGATTTAAGGTAACATCTAAATGAATTATCCAAAAATTGGTAAAATTTACTAAAAATGTGGCAATTTCTTAATAATTATGTAGTTGGTTCATGTTTACCTTCTAATACAATTGTCAATACATATCCGAAAATTGTCTTGATCAAATGACCGATTTAAGGTAATATCAAATACAATTATCCAAAAAGTGGTAAAATTTACTGAAAAAAGTGGCAATTTCTTAATAATTATGTAGTTGGTTCAAGTTTACCTTCTGATACAATTGTCAATACATATCAGAAAATTGTCTTGATCAAATGACCGATTTAAGGTAATATCAAATACAATTATCCAAAAAGTGGTAAAATTTACTGAAAAATGTGGCAAATTCATAACAATTATGTGGTTGGTTCAAGTTTACTTTCTAATACAATTGTCAATACATATCAGAAAATTGTCTTGATCAAATGCCCGATTTCAGGTAACATCAAATACAATTATCAAAAAAGAGGTAAAATTTACTGTCAAATGTGCAAAAAAAATAATACACCTAAGGTAAGTTGGGTATACATTCTATGCAAATATCTATAAATTATGGTCGATTTAAGGAAAAATCTACATCCTGTTGTGGTATATTGTTTAATGGTAAATGCAGTTTTACCATATATGATGTCTTAAGTTAAACTATGCTCAATTTAAGGGGTGATAATTCAACTGCATATATCAACTAAACACGTTTAGAATCATTTAATATGAACAGTTTTAGATTTATTCAACTAATAATAATTTCTCTGTATGTAGTTTTCTCGTATATAATAATAAATTGATAAAAGTTGGACTAAGCACCAAAAAACTTGTTATAAATTGAATGTGAAATTAATGACATTTGAATCAATAATTGAATCAAAACCATGTTTAAATTTTCTACTTTATTTTTTTTATTTCAGTTTGCTGAGAAACACCTTCAAGGATCTTCCATGGAAGGCATCACCAAGGCAGAGGCAAATTGGGAAAAGAAAAAGGTGGCAAACACTTTGATGATGTTTGGAGGTAATGGTATTTAAATAAGACAAATCTATGAAATTTTATAAAGAATCTTGTTACTAAGGGAAATCAATGTAATCAAGGGACCCTCTCAGCTATATGTTATTTCATATATTATACTGAAAGTTATTACTGTCTTTTGAATATCTGATCATTATCTCTTACATTAAAGACATATAATTGCATGCAAGTAAGGATGATTATTGTCATCTAAGGAAAACAAGTCTGTTCCATAGATAAATAGTGTAGTTATGGAAAAATATGGATAGAATCTTGATGCAGCTTTGTCTTTTTTTTCATATAAAATAGTTTTTGTTAGACTCTTTTGCTTAAAGTCCTCAAATAACATATATGACATCATGTGGAATTTGTTCCTCGAGTCTCTGCGTCTTAAGCCAAGACTTTCAGGCTCACAACTTCCTCTCAGAACTTTAGGAAAATGCTTAAAGTAAAATTAAGGAAGAGACAGGTAAAATCAGAGGAACATTTTTTTTTTAATTTTTAGTGCCTTCGGTCAACCTTGAGAAATTGGTATTTCGTCCTGAAGAGTCATACCAGGTCCCGTGTTTTACTTTTTTGGTGAAAGTAGGGAAAATTAAATCGTAATTAACTAGTTTTTGGGCCCGGAAAAACTTTTTGCAAGTTTGCTATAGTCTGATAGGGAGGTCACGCGAGGTTTGGGCGCAATCTTAAGATTCGTAATTACGATTGTAAACAAACACGGTGTTTTATGCATATTGTATAACGGTGTACTATACATGTTTATATTGACTTTTTTTAGATTGAATAAAGATTTATTGTTGCTTTAATTACATTGAATATTTAGAATTGCTTTGTAATTGATAATGAAATAAAGTAAAATAAATTTAATAATATACCAAGTCATTATGGAAAGAGCAAAAAAACTCATCATAGAAACGAGACTACACTATAAATTGTCCAGCTTCAACTTGCAATTAATGCTTTGAAGGCTGGTGAAGAGCAGCAAAAACAAATAGTGGAAATGAATAAAAACATCTACCGGACTTCACTTCAAGAACAAGATCTAATAAATGAACAAATAAAAAAAGATGCTGCAAGTGTACTGGAAAAATCAGTGATTGAAATAAAAGAGGATTTAAAACAACAGTACCAAACAGAGATAGAGAAATTGAAGAAGGTTGAGGTTCACAGAGAAATTATAACCAGAAGTAAAGCTAGAAACATTAAGCTAACGGTCTCAAAAGAAAAAACAGAGAAAGCTAACGGTCTCAAAAGAAAAAAACAGAGAAAACAAAGAATGGTCATGAGACATCTTGATGATAGTTGACCAATTTACTAAATGTTGCATCACGTGGAATTTGTTCCTTGAGTCTCGGTGTCTTAAGCCAAGACTTTCAGGCTTACAACTTCCTCTCAGAACTTTATGAAAATGCTTAAAGTAAAATTAAGGAAGAGACAGGTAAAATCAGAGGAACGTTTTTTTTTAATTTTCAGTGCCTTCGGTCAACCTTGAGAAATTGGTATTTCGTCCTGAAGAGTCATACCAGGTCCCGTGTTTTACTTTCTGGGTGAAAGTAGGGAAAATTAAATCGTAATTAACTAGTTTTTGGCCCGGAAAAACTTTTTGCAAGTTTGCTATAGTCTGATAGGGAGGTCACGCGAGGTTTGTTGCCGCGAGATTTGGCGCAATCCTAAGATTCGTAATTACGGATGTAAACAAACACGGTGTTTTATGCATATTGTATAACGGTGTACTATACATGTTTATATTGACTTTTTTATAGATTGAATAAAGATTTATTGTTGCTTTAATTACATTGAATATTTAGTATTGCTTTGTAATTGATAATGAAATAAAGTAAAATAAATTTAATAAATTTAATAATATACCAAGTCATTATGGAAAGCAAAAAAACTCATCATAGAAACGAGACTACACTATAAATATAACCAGCTTCAACTTGCAATTAATGCTTTGAAGGCTGGTGAAGAGCAGCAAAAACAAATAGTGGAAATGAATAAAAACATCTACCGGACTTCACTTAAAGAACAAGATCTAATAAATGAACAAATAAAAAAAGATGCTGCAAGTGTACTGGAAAAATCAGTGATTGAAATAAAGAGGATTTAAAACAACAGTACCAAACAGATAGAGAAATTGAAGAAGGTTGAGGTTCACAGAGAAATTATAACCAGAAGTAAAGCTAGGAACATTAAGCTAACGGTCTCAAAAGAAAAAACAGAGAAAACAAAGAATGGTCAAGAGACATCTTGATGATAGTTGACCAATTTACTAAATGTTGCATCATGTGGAATTTGTTCCTTGAGTCTCTGTGTCTTAAGCCAAGACTTTCATCAATCAACTCCAGCACTGTCACCATCCCCAGCACTGTCACCAACTCCAGGTGCAGTTCAAGTAGTAGACTTTCAAGACATGCTAGTCATAGACAATCATCTAGATCTGATGCAAATTTAGACAATTCGTTTTTTGTTATCATAACCTCCATGTTCATGCATGTACCAAAGTACCGTATACAGTTTATCCAATACTTGTGTATATCATTTGTTGCTAGCTTGTGCCAAAAACATTGATTTGAAGATCAAGTAGAAATCTTCCAAGTTCCCCATACACCATTAAATTTGGCGTAGACGATCGCACCCCCAAAATGCCCTTACAAAACTGTAGATATATATTTTCAGTATTATTTTTATTTTCAAACCCCCATATTTCCGAGTAGTAGGTCAAAATAGTAACCACAAATGCATCAAATAGTCTACCAACTTTTTTATCGAGCTTAAGAGATGTTTCCGTTGTAATTACATAGCAGACCAAGATAAACATATGAATCTTTAATTTCAATAATGTCATTACATAGTTTAAAAGTAACATCCTTATGAAACTTTCTTTTTGATAAAATTACAATCTTTGTTTTTGTTAGTGTATAGTTGTTAGAATGTTTGATGTAAAAATGTAAATATTATTTTTTGAGTGCTTGCTATTTGGGTCTTCTTTTTTCTGCTATGTGAGTGTGAAGTAGTTTATATATATGTATAGTTTATACTTAATTTAGTCCGGGTTTCTATGATCAGTTTATTTACTTCTTAGCCATTTTTTATGTATTCATTGTTTTAAGTTTAAATAAAGTAATAAATGAATTAATTTGAAAGTGCGATATGTAACAAAGTAAGTGAGACAATTGATTGATTGATTGTTGGTTGCTTAACTTCCAGTGGCAAATATGTCATGCATATTCAGTACGAGAACAAGTTCACAATAAACACAATAGGTAGGTCTTGTTATAATAGAGGCCATTTGGGATGATTATCGGGGAAATTTGGACTGCCACTGGAAAATGAGGGTATATTGGATAGGGACAGACATTTTGCCTTACAATAGGCCACCTACGGGCCCTCAAAGAGTTGTTGCAAGGGTTCTTTACGTGCAAAGAGCGTCACACTCTCTTTACACGAGACATAAGTTTTAACGTCCCCATTCTGACCGGACGTGACTGCGAACTTAATACATCCCGCACAGCCAAACGGACGCCCCACTTCGGCAAGCGTTTTACTGCCGGTCGGGAGAAGACCAAGTGACCATATTTCTATTCCCCAGTCACCCTGGGGGGGGGGGGGGAGTGAGACAATTGTACATGTACCATATACTTAGTAGCTTCTGGATGTAGAAGAATTATTTCGAATATTTTTTTGGTAGAGGTTTGCCAACATTGCCTCTCAAAAGGACTATTTTCATATAAAATTATTTTGAATTAGGTTCCACAGTCCTTTACTTGTACACATTTATTAACAAAAATGACTTGTACGTAAAAACAAAATTTAAAATATGGCACGGCCGTGCCTTTATAAGCTCTAAAAAATTGAGAACAACACGTGTACCTGAGGGAGTTGAAACCTAAGTTCCTTAATAATTTCAAAATTTGAAAAGTTTGTTAAATCATGTCAAAACTTGAATACTGACTACTGAGCTGATGATACTCTCGGGGACTGATAGTCTCTAAATGTACACTCATAATTTACAACTTTATATACAATTCCCTTTAAAATGCATTCAAATACCACAATAAGTCATTAATATATGATTTTCAATTGCATATTTATATAAAAAAAAGTAGAGCATACCATTACCCTAAACAGAAATCAAACCATAATGCTTTTAATAAAGAATTTCATAAAAAAAAAGAAGGGTCATTTAATTTCTTTATAAAATGTAGCAAAAAATTATGACCTATATTTTTGGCACATCCAATTCATCGTATATCTATTTAAACGAACTTAAGTTACACCCCAAAATACAACAACCACCACCACCATCATATGCATAATATGTATTGTGTATCTGTGTTAGACTCTCGTTTAATAGTAATCAAATACAATTTTACGGCAACACATCATCATGTCTTCAAATACCTTAATTTATACTACAATGTATGCTGATAGAATTTGATAGTTTTTACACAAAGCGGAATAAATAGATATCAAAGTTAATCAATTTGTTGAACCTTGAATAGTGATTAAAAAGTGAGGAAAAAATATTCACTGTTCACTAATTTTAATTAGTGACAAGTGTATAGTGCCCAGTAATAAACGTAAGAAATGAAGAACAAAATGACTGATATTATATTTTTTTTTTTTCCAAATTGTGAATGACATCCGCTCTGCCTACTTTTTCTTTCGGATGCCCTTATGCCTTTACATTCTATAAACGCCATGCGTAATACGTCCGAGAGGTCCCGTGTTCTTATAAAGACGTTTTGACATAATGAAGTTTTCACATAACGTCATTTATGTTTCTTACCTCGTAATACATAATTGTATAGAATGTAACACCAAACCTGCCATTGGTTTATTGATAATCTTTTATACATTTCACTGTAAATTTGGCCACTTTTTTGATAATTGTATTTCATTGTAGCTTAAACCGGTTATTAGTTAAATGACACCGCTTTGTTAAAATTTTTACATTTCCATTTAATTTAACCACTTTTTGAATAATTGTTTTAGATGAAACCTTCAATCGACCATTTTTTATAGATATTTGTATAGAATGTTCACCAAACATGCCATAGGTGTATTGATAATTTTTCCACATTTTCTGAAAATTTGTGATACTTTTTGATAATTGAATTTGGTGTTACCTTGAATCGGTCATTTGATCAAGATAATTTTTCTAAATTTTTAAACAATTGTATTAAAAGTGAACTTGAACCAACAATACCTGCCATCGGTTTATTGATAATATTTTATACATTTCATTGTAAATTTGAAATTTTTTGATAATTGTATTTGATGTTACCTTAAACTTCAGTCGGCACTTTAAAAATTAATGAACCATTACATTTATTTCTTTCAATGTTTCAGGACCTTGATGTATTGAAAGTGCATGCCTTACTGGAGGAGGAACCCAGGGGCACCTATAAAGTCAACTATATCATAACAGAAGTTGGCAGAATTTTAGAACTGCAATACGAAAACAAATTTAGTATCAACCTGGGGGACTACAAGTTGCTGAAGAAATTCCGAGTTCATGATGAAAAGCTGTCACTGCCTTCTCGTGCTCTGGTTAGTATATGAATTAAATATTAAAATAACAGGCATTTCTTTACCTTCATGAAGAAATAAAATAAATAAAGCATAAAAATCCTTTTCCTGGATAAAAATAACTTACATTAGTGTCAAATGTGTGTATATACAATTAAAAAAAAACATGTTTTCTTGCACATGTATCTTAAAATAAAACTTATTTACATACTATAAAAATAAATCTTAAAATAAAACTTATATACATAATATAAAAATAAATCTAAGCTTTCATGATTTTTTTTCTAAAACGAACAATTGAGCTGGTCCAAAATAGTACAAATTGTTTAGGTTAAAATAACAGGCATTCCTTTACCTTCACCAAGAAATAAAATAAAACATAGAATGTCATTTAAACATTAAAGGAGGAAATCCTTTTCCTGCATTAAAATAATTTTAAATCAAATGGCAAATGTGTATTTATACAATTCGGAAAAAAAACCCATAAAAGATAATTACCATGCTTTCCTGCACATATATGTTGAAATAAATACTTGCGTAAAATAAAAATTATTTACATTACATCTTTTGAAAGTCATTGTTTTTATTTAGTGCTTCGATTCAGCACCATTTTCTTTGGTCAACTTTGATGCCGCCATTGGAAACTTCAAGAGTCTACCGGTTGTCGACGTCAGCAATATGGCAACGCTGGCGGTAAACCAGAGAATATCTGTGCGAGGAGAAATAGCCATAGTAAGTTTGTAGAGAATATCTGTGCGGGAAGAAATAGCCAGAGTAAGTTTGGAGAGAATATCTGTGCGAGGAGAAATAGCCAGAGTAAGTTTGTAGAGAATATCTGTGCGAGGAGAAATAGCCAGAGTAAGTTTGTAGAGAATATCTGTGCGGGGAGAAATAGCCAGAGTAAGTTTGTAGAGAATATCTGTGCGAGGAGAAATAGCCAGAGTAAGTTTGTAGAGAATATCTGTGCGAGGAGAAATAGCCAGAGTAAGTTTGTAGAGAATATCTGTGCGGGGAAAAATAGCCAGAGTAAGTTTGTAGAAAATATCTGTGCGGGGAGAAATAGCCAGAGTAAGTTTGTAGAGAATATCTGTGCGGGGAGAAATAGCCAGAGTAAGTTTGTAGAGAATATCTGTGCGGGGAGAAATAGCCAGAGTAAGTTTGTAGAGAATATCTGTGCGGGGAGAAATAGCCAGAGTAAGTTTGTAGAGAATATCTGTGCGAGGAGAAATAGCCAGAGTAAGTTTGTAGAGAATATCTGTGCGGGGAGAAATAGCCAGAGTAAGTTTGGAGAGAATATCTGTGCGGGGAGAAATAGCCAGAGTAAGTTTGGAGAGAATATCTGTGCGGGGAGAAATAGCCAGAGTAAGTTTGGAGAGAATATCTGTGCGGGGAGAAATAGCCAGAGTAAGTTTGGAGAGAATATCTGTGCGGGGAGAAATAGCCAGAGTAAGTTTGGAGAGAATATCTGTGCGAGGAGAAATAGCCAGAGTAAGTTTGGAGAGAATATCTGTGCGAGGAGAAATAGCCAGAGTAAGTTTGTAGAGAATATCTGTGCGAGGAGAAATAGCCAGAGTAAGTTTGTATTCAAATTAGTTTTACATTTTGCAAATATTAGTATGTTGAGAATACATCATTATATTTAACATATAGCAGTTGCATATCATTTTAATTACTTTTTACTTGGAACTCTTACCTTTAACGAGTTTCTTCAAATGTTAATGTATAAGCATGAAATAAATGTATTTTTATAGGTTCTCTTTTCATCAGCAAGTGTGGCATCTTCAAAAACAAGTATTTACATTACATAAAGCAGTCAAGTACACATTTTGCAATTATTGCAATTGACCAGAACTTGAGAAGTTACATAAAGGGACAACATCAAAAGATAAGATCAATGTAGTATAAAATAGTTTGGAATAAAGATGAATTGAAATTACAGCAAGTTTTGTGTATCCGAAATCTTTTTTTACATACATAAGAGGAGGGGGTAGTAGGGCCTTCATACGAACTCTGTGATTGGCTGTTTTTTAAGGTCAGAATTTTTGAATAGATTCTTTTCGGATCCGGGAATTTTTTTCTCGAATTTTGTGATTTAAATGTCTTTAAAGTTGGGACCTCAGGAAGCAAGGGATTTCAGGATTAGCATCCCTCCACCAAATATCTATATTGGTCAATAAATTTTTCTCAAATTAAATTGAGAAAAGTTGGTGTCTGTGAAAAAACTGGTTGAACTTTTTGATATCCTACATTGAACTTTTTATGTTGCCCCTAATGGTAGAATAGAAATAATTCCTGAAAGCTTTAAATTTGATATAAATACACACATGGCCTTGCTTGAGTTTTTTTTTTATGCTTATGATGTATTTCAACATGATGGCCTGGGACATGTGAAAATTAAGAACAGACCATAGCTTCTATATTTTTTTTATATTTGCAATCATTTTCTGATTAATTATTATATAATTCATACAAGATAAACATACATATAAAATTCACATTGTTTATTTATTGTAAAATAGATTCCATTAGAGCTGGAACCTTCAAAGAAAGCGGAAAATCCCTACAGTGGATTGCGCTTGACCAATCCCATCATGAGGCCTCGCTCATTGAAAGTCAAATTATGGAGGGAGAAGGCCTCAATGACAAATGGTTATTCAGTGGGTGATAAGATCGTTGTGAAGAATTTGAAGGTCGTGGAGTTTGGGGGGGAGGGGGTCAATCTTCCTAAACTCCATGTCGGATACAAAGATAATGGTGAGCTGGATTATTTTCAAGATTTTCATTCCTATGAAATATAAAAACAACTTAAACAAAGTTTTATCTTTTAAAATAACCATAACTTTCACTTTAATACCAATTAAATATATTGTAAAAAACAAATAAATATTAACTGATGTTTCAATAGTTATCAAAAATACCAGGATTATAATTTTATACGCCAGATGATAAATATGTCAAATATACTACTTTGGATTGTACCACATGTTTAAAAATCCAATCTATTAATATATATACTAAAACACATTAATTTTCAGTAACGTTTGGAATTATTATACACAATGTATACTGGATCTCTATTTTTAATTATAAAGTAACTATTAAAAAAAAAAAAAAAAAAAACAAACAACCCCGAAGATCAAGACAGAAAAAATATTTTCCATTCAACTTGCAATTTTACAATTGTATAAAAGTTTATCTGCTGATACTTGTATAAACCACATACCATTGTTTTTTGTCAATCCAATTTAAATTCAATTATATTGCAGAATGACACAGAGTTTGAAGAAACAATAGAGGGACTTATAATTGGTGCATCCTTCATTAGGTAATTAATACATTAAACCAAACCCTTTCATGTCTTTTAAGACAAACAGAAAATAAGAAATGGTAAAATGAACTTGGAAACAAATATTTTGCAATGTACTGGACATCTAAATGAAGCTATGATAATTGCATGTAATCTATTATTTACCTTAAGTACAATGGAGGTCTCCTTTTTGTATCTTTTATATCAAAAATAATGTAGATTATTGACATATCCATGAAATTAGCTCTCAAAGAGGCATTAACCAACATTCAACCATCTCCTAAAAAGTGTTTAAATGCCTTACTGGCAAGAGCTAGCGTACAAAAAAAAGAAGTGAAGAACTGTCTATATATAGACAGGACGTGGGGTGTTTAGCGAAACCCAAGAATTGATGGGAAACATCTTCCCAACCTTTTTGTTTGAAGAAGGCATTACAATCAGATGTACCGTTAACAAAGGGGAACTGACCTACATTGTGGAGCCAAATTGGTTTGCTCGTAAGTCTTGCATATTAAGGTTGTACTATCCACATTTTAGTTTCTTAGAATTTTTGAAAAAGGAAGGTCTCAGATTCATACAAGAAATAAATCTGAAGTTGACAATTTTTTCAAAAGACACAAGTAAACATAGTGTCTGAGAACACAGAAAATGAGACCCTAGTGTGGTGTCAGCAGTGTCAACATTGACCTTCAATGGGTTACTTTTATAAACTGTTACTAGGATGGAGGGTTGTTTATTGGCACTAAAACCACATCTTCCTATATCTTTTGAACATGAATGAAATAATCCTATTATACCTATCAGTCATCAAATTGCTATATATGAGAGTAGAAGGATAAAGGCGGTGGGATATTTAAGAATGAATGAAAGTTACAATATTACAGGTGGATTTTCTATTAAATTTCCATATGTTTAGCAATGAGTCAACACAAGGGTACATAATCCTTAAGGTTAATGATCGTTGATGTGGCCTGTTAATTACGAAATATCATACTGCAATAATATTAAAACAGCCAAGATAATGAAAAATAGATATAGACCATTAGGTACATATATCACAGGGAAAATTTGTGCAAAGTATAATATTATTTATAAATTATTTGCATTATGTAGAAAAAAGAAAAAATGGAGAAAATAAACCCAAGGTTTTTGAAGAAATTCCATACAGTTTAATAGAGGTTTTTTTTCTCTCCTAAGACCAGCTAACATTTATTGTTTACAAAAAGTCCAATAAAAGACCAGCTAACATTTATTGTTTACAAAAAGTCCAATAAAACAACATTTAAATTCCAAACACCACGTGCGAAGCCACTGAAGTCGAGCACACCTTCTTGAATAGGTCCAGCTATACATTTCTTTATACCAATACATTTTTTTTAAGGAAATCATTGCTAACACTGTATGCAATAAGCCTATATATATCGCGCATCGCATAGCCTAACACGAGAGTACAAGGCGAAAGGTTTGGGTTTTCTATAAATTACCATGTCTGGCATTGAATCAACACAAGGGTACATGAGACTTAGAAGTGCTAGTTCACAATTGACATATCCATACATCTAACAGGCTGACCATGTGAAAACAAAAAACGAATATGAACAGTGGTTATCATAGAATTTTACAGACAAATCTGATTAATCAACTTGCTACTATTTCATGTTTATGTGAAAACTGATAAATTTTCAACCAGTACAATGCCGTAGGTTTTCGAAATCAAAGAACCGGTTTTATGATTCGGAATCTTGAATCACATACAATTTTAAGTGGTCACGAATTTAAATCTCTTGCTCTTACATATTATCTTCGTACATACAATTATTATTGTGGTCACGAATTTAAATCTCTTGCTCTAATATCTTATATTCGTACATATAATTATTATTGTTTTATTATTACGTATCCGAAGTTTCTGGAAATTCACTGGCATACAACTGTTAAATGTCCATGCACAACTCATCTATCCAATACAGACAGTTATTTCATTGGGATAATTGAAGAGTATCTGACTTTAATACCGTCATATACGACAGATCAGTTTTCAGTAAAAAAACATAAATACTGAAATCAGAGGAAAATAAAATCGGAAAGTCTCTAATCACATGGCAAAACTATGTAAATTTAAACTGTGTGCCCATTCTCTAGCTATATACCAACATAGAAATGAGTAAACTCATTTGCGTATCCTGTAAAAGACCAGACATGAGGTTGAATACCATTTCTTCTCTGTCTGTCAATGCTATACATCTTTGGTGGATACCTATGTACAAAATAAAAATAAAAATCTTAATTTCAATTTTATCAAATTGCAGTCATCTATAACACTGAAGCATATGACCGCATTTTGAAATATCAGTCTGCCAGTTATAAAACTCACCATAAAAGAGGGACGAAATATACCAGAGGGACAGGCAAACTTTTAAATCGAAAATGAACTGACAACCACTGCATGAACGCATGCGTTTACTAACATTTAATTTTTCAATAAATTTCTTTCTACTGAAGTTTAGAAATATACTTGAAATTTAAGGCAAATTATACTACAAGTTTGTCAGAAAATACTGAATTGATTCGATTTGAAAATTAATTCACATTAAAGTAAATTTACAATACAATATATTTCAAGTTTATCAGAATTTATAAAAAGTTTTTTAGTTGGAATTGAATAACGAATAACTCGAATTTAAAATATTTTCTACTTCTAATTTATGAGAATTTAATTTGTTATGTTTTTTTGCAATTTAAAGTCTAGTTAAATTACATTTGACCCCATCCTTAATGAGAGTTATTTTTATAGTATACATATAGTTAGAAGTGGTTTAAAGCAAATTTGCAAAATATAGCATTAATTTTATATTCAAGTTATTCTATTCTTTTTTCGTCTTTGCATTTGTTCACTGAATTATCGGATAACGAGGAAAGTTACTATACATTACTTTTGTGCAGACATTTGAGACAACAGTAAAAATTTAATCTGAGGTTGGATATATCGCTAATAAATCATTTATTAAAAAAGACTATGTTTGGGTCAAATTTCAAGAAGTTGATACTAATTCTTTACTCCCCTTTCCATTATCATATAACTTCTTTTACATTGCAAATTCCTATTTTCCTCGTACATAATTTAACAATTTTGGGGTTATTAAGAAATAAGGCTTTTGGTTTTCTCAATTTAATTGTTTCATAGTTTTTATGTCGGGGCTTATTCTAGCCGACTATACGGTATAGGGGTTTTCTCATGGTTGAAGGACGTTCTGTACGGTTGCCTATAACTTAAATCCACTTCATCTGAATTTTGATGGATATATATATACAACTCGTCTAAACATCAACCCAACAATGTTAGATCTGTAAATTTGCTTTAACATTGTTGGGTTGATGTTTAGACGAGTTGTATATACATTATGTACACAGCCATGTATCACCATCATTGATGGCGATCCGATGGATACATCTGTTGTAGGGTTGTCACTGACTCAGACGTACTTATATATATATATATAGTTTAATCTTAGTTGTCTCATTGGCAAATATGCCACATCTCCTTATTTTCATAAACATCAAATATGGTGTATTATGCTATTAAACTGTTTAATCAATCGTATATTATTCGGCATTATTTATATTCCTTTGCATTATCAGTACTGTCGGGGTTTTAATTTTTGCAATAAATTAGCATATGTTGTAACTGTTTAGCATACATCTAGTTTTGCTTAGTATGATCCAAAATTGTATCCCTATGTTCGTAGAGTTTACCTCCCTTTGATTGCAAAAGATGCATCCAGGGGAACTAACTGCGTTGCATTTACAACAACGTTTTATTTGGTTATTCTTAAATATTAGATACATGCTAATTGGTTAATTTACCGTTTCTATCTTTCTATTTACTACCACAACAACGCCAGCACATAAACGAATTTGTAATATACAATCAAGGTTAAAAAAATAGAAAAGGTAAAATACTGTAAAATGTTAAGGACATGGCTATTTCCTAAACAGATCATATATCTAGTATTTGTTTATGTAAAGAAAGCAATTGAAAGAGTCTGGCCAATCTTTGAATTAAGAAGCCGAAGAAAAATAAAAATATGAAGCAACTGTAAGATATAATAGTGTCCTGTGAAAATGTGTCCACCTGAACAGTTTTTCATTGAATTTTGGTATTTAATAATGTCCATTGCCATGAAATATTGTCGCTTAAGTGGACATATTTTTACTGCAAAAACCATGAAATAGTGTTAACCACGGACAACTTTCATAGAATCTGCAATTAAATTGTGTCCTCCAAGGGAAGTAATACAAAGGTCATTAAAAAGTTTAATATACTTGATTTTTAATAAAATCTGAACAATTGAAAATTCGGAAACTCGCATGACTGATTAATATACAAATGTTAACAACCATATTATGGTTGGAAATGAATATAGAGACATTAATTCCTTGGAAATACCCAGGTAATGCTAATGACAATGAAAGGAGGAAGTTTGTAAAGTATAAAAATCAAATTTGAGGAACTTTACTATACTTATTATGAGAAGAAGACAAAATAAAATATAGAATTTTGATATAAATAATGTCCATTGTAATAAAATGTTGTCCTGTAAGTGGACAGCAGTTAACAATAATAGTTATAATTACAGGTATGAAATATGGTCCAACTACAGGACAATAGTTAGTGTTTAAATATGTCTATGTCCTTGGAAAATAATACTGAAAAGCATTTTGAACTTAAATCATTATACATGTGCATGTACTTATAAAAAAAATATAAATAAGAAGATAAGGATGGTATACATGTGTACTGATGAAACAACTCTTTTTTCAACGTAACAATGTATTTAAGTTCGCAATTATACATGTAGGTTACAATACGTATAGTTTACAAGGCGATGAATATCATTTAATACTTTATCATATAAAAAATTGTCCGTGTGGACACATTATCCCTGGACAGAATTATAGAATTAAATAATGTCCACGTTATACCTGAGGACATATTTTACATAGGAAATCGTGTCCATGGACAGTATTTACTATGAAATAATGTCCAGTGGACACTATTGCATGAAGAACACTATAAAAATTCTACACAATTCAACCACTACGAGATGTAGAAAATAGTTTTTTTTTTTTTTCCAAATTCCCTTTTTTTTATTTTCGATATCTTATACTATTTATTTCGTATCTGCTAATTCATTTACTGTAGTTGCATACAGATTCCCTTATACAAGTGTGTGTGACAATTTGTCCATGATATTAAAACAAGTATGACAATGATTATAGGGAAATCATAGTGCAATGGTTATGTTGACATGATGACTATGTTAAAGGGGCACTAGCGGTCAAATTCATGTTCACCGATTTAATTCAAAATCTCACATTTTATTTATAACAATGTAAAACATTTATCCAAACTATTAAACGTTTAAATAAATAATTTACATTAATATATTGTCTTCTATAAATTTTTATTTTCTCACAACTAAAAAAAACAATTTGTATAAGTATTAGGATTATACATAAATCCACCAGAGACCAACAGATATGGGTTCATCGCATGACCGTCACCAATGAGCTAATCTCATACACTGTATTGAAATTAAGCCATCAATTACAAGTAATTAAATATAAAACAAAAACAATTAAGCGAAATTGAAAAAGCACGGTCAGAATATACGTAAATAATAAACTAAACGAAAATAAGAAAACCCAAGGACTTGATATTGAAGTTGGACAGGAACGTCCAAGAACCGGTTTTAAAATATCAACAATCCGCTTATATAACTTGGACAGTGTTGGAACAATCGCCGATGTCGGATTTAGGACAATGACTGCTCAATACTTATCTGACATAAAACATACGTCAAGTGCTTGTTTCTAATTGTTCTTACTATAAATATTATCTGAATCAATATTCGTGATTAATGATTGTAATCATACTTGTAACATAAAATGTGTATACGTTATAATATTTGGAGTGTCCATAAAAAGAAGATATGTTGGATAAAAGTTTCTGCTTTAAAAAGCCTCAATCTGAAAAGTCACATACTTTTGATAAAACGGTTCTAACGCGTGAAAATGCGCTATGTTCAATCTATTTAGAAGTAGAATCAGAATAATTTCACTGATCTGACTTCTGACTTCACCATGCGTGATTGAGTATTTAGTACTATTTACACATTTCCTGGGCATTGCCTATTATACTCTAATAAAATTGAGAATGGAAATGGGGAATGTGTCCAAGAGACAACAACCCGACCATAGAAGAAAAGACAACAACAGAAGGTCACCAACAGGTCTTCAATGAAGCGAAATATTCCCGCACCCGGAGCCGTCCTTCAGTTGGCCCCTAAATATTATCTAAACACGAAAGCAGTGCTGGGTTCGTCCTAGTACTATAACCTAGCCTTATAGTACTGAAATGTTAACTGCTTCGACAGTTTACCGTACCCTTTTGTGGTTTTTAAATATTTAGAACTAAATCTCATAGCCTATATCTAATCTATTGAACTGAAATCTTAGGCTAGTATGCTCTCTGCAAATGTGGAAAATCGTATATATATTCGATTCCAGACTGTATCAAACCAAACTCTTGAAAATAGGGTTGCAGACGAATCACAAAGCAGTATACTATATTGTGTACTGATCAGAATATGACTTTATTTTACATCGTAATTGAAAAATGTGTAGATCCTGTCTGAACGTTTAAAACGCGTTGATTTAAAAACAAATATATGCATATATATCTCAGTAACATGGGTTCGAATCCCGGCGAGGGAAGAACAACAAATTTCCGAAAGCAAATTTACAGATCTTACATTGTTGGGTTGATGTTTAGACGTGTTGTATATACAGAATGTACACAGCCATGTATCACCATCACTGCTGATGATCCGATGGATAAATCTGTTGTAGAGTTGTCACTGGTTCAGAAGTACTTATAATATATATATATAAAATATAGACCGCTTACTTCTCTCATAAAGCGAAGGAGACAAAAAAAAACAGGAATAATGATGGACTTTAGCTTTTTTTTTTTAATCATATGATAAAGTTGAGCTGTGACTATTTTGTTTCATAAATGAAAACTAGACAATCTTGCAGAACTATTTGAAAGTTTTAGTAGTCAGTTTATAACAACCGATGACGAAAACACAATTTCCACCCCATTACATTTTGACGTTATGCATTTCTCCGTATATTCTCTACACTCAGGTTGTCATATATCACAGAATTTCATAATCTGGCTAAAATTAGTTCAAGTTGTTATTGTATAAAACTGAACTATCTTATTTTAATACTGAAATCTATCTTTGTTTTTTATTCAACGTCACACGAACATAAAGTTCGAAACCAAGAACTTTTTCTAGAGAACCAATATCACGCATACATGTAAGTACGATTGACAAAAAAATACACCGACTCAAATCAAAAAGGTCGAATCAAAGGACTATATTCGGAAAGGTAACATCAATACGAATAATCTGACATTGATATTTTGACATTGAGACCGAACTTAAAGGTAATATACATTTTGTACAAGTCATGATGACAAGCTCAAAATCATCGTATGTCTTAGGTCTTCTTCAAAAGAAAGTTTTTTTACAAGAACTTCCACACAGGTAAAATGGCAAACACAATATGCCTACATTCTTTGAAAGGGCAGTTATAAAAGAAAGTATTTTTACTTGAATTATCCTATACAACAGTTGCATGTTGCTTTTGATTTAAGTTTCTATTTAACTCTAGATTTTTTTCTTGTATTACAATTGTACCACATCGGTAGTTTCACGGTAAAGAGTTTGTAATTGTCCTATGTACAGGCTTAGAGGTTGTGGGTTTGTTCAAAGAGCAGAGACAAAGTCTTGTAATACTTGGCCACAATCATCATTGGGGTATCTAGTTTCAAAATGTGTCCGGTGACACGGCCAACCATCCAAGATGGCCGCCATGGCTAAAAATAGAACATGGGGTAAAATGCAGTTTTTGGCTTATAACTCAAAACCCAAAGCATTAAGAGCAAATCTGACATGGGGTAAAATTGTTTATCAGTTCAAGATCTATTTGCACTGAAATTTTCAGATGAATCGGACAACCCGTTGTTGGTTGCTGGCCCTGAATTAGTAATTTTAAGGAAATTTTGCTCACTTTGGTTATTATCTTGAATATTATAATAGATAGAGATAAACTATAAACAGCAATAATGTTTAGCAAAGTAAGATTTACAAATAAGTCAACATGACTGAAATGGTCAGTTGACCCCTTTAGGAGTTATTGCCCTTTATAGTCAATTTTTAACCATTTTTCGTAAATCTTAGTAATCTTTTACAAAAATCTTCTCCTCTGAAACTACTTGGCCAAATTAATCCAAACTTGGCCACAATCATCTTTTGAGTTAGTAGTTTGAAAAATGTGTCCGTTGACCCGGCCACCCAACCAAGATGGCCGCCATGGCTAAAAATAGAACATGGGGTAAAATGCAGTTTTTGGCTTATAACTCAAAACCCAAAGCATTAAGAGCAAATCTGACATGGGGTAAAATTGTTTATCAGGTCAACATTTATCTGCATTGAAATTTTTAGATGAATCGGACAACCTGTTGTTGGGTTGCTGACCCTGAATTGTTATTTTTAAGGAAATTTTGCTGTTTTTGGTCATTATCTTGAATATTATTATTGATAGAGATAAAGATAAACTGTAAACAACAATAATGTTCAGCAAAGTAAGATTTACAAATAAGTCAACATGACCGAAATGGTCAATTGACCTGACCCCCTTAGGAGTTATTGTTCTTTATAGTAAATTTTTAACAATTTTCATAAATTATGTAAATTTTTACTAACATTTTCCATTGAAACTAATGGGCCAAGTTCATTATAGATAGAGATAATTTTAAGCTGCAAGAATGTTCAGTAAAGTAAGATGTACAAACACATCACCATCACCAAAACACAATTTTGTCATGAATCCATCTGCTTCCTTTAATATTCACATAGACCAAGGTGAGCGACACAGGCTCTTTAGAGCCTCTAGTTTCATATGGAAACATTACAATTACTCTGTGGTTAAAGTTTGTCAAACATTCTTTCTTAAACTATCTACAATTTGTAGCAAAAATGGACAAAAAGATTGTTTATGGTTAAAGGTAATATCTAGAAAAAAAAATTTGTACCTTTTATTCGGTATTGTACTTATAAGTAGATTTAGTTTTTCTGCCAGTTAACATTTATACATACAGTCTGCAGTTAAATTTTTTAAAGCGTTGTTAGATTCATAAACTATCCGATTCTATGGATTTACAGCAAAAGTAGGCGAGTCTCTAGGTTCCGCAGAACCCTTACAATGCATTTTATTTTTTTTTAATTTGAAATTTCATATTACTAAGTCAATGTATGCTTAATTTTTTTTAGTAAACAAATTGTTAATATACATTAACTTACTAGATGAGCTGTTAGTAGAATTGTGTCTCTTCCCAGGTCTGGCTTGAAACGTCCAAATAGGTGTCTTGCCAACCTGGGAAGGTCCATTTCTCCAGGATCTTCTCCTGTTTCACTGAGTAGCTGTTAATAGTTATAAATTGTATTATGCTCCATAACAAGATTCCAAAGAGCAATTTCAAAATAAGCATGATTTAAATAGAATGGTGAATGTGTCGGTGGGAAACAGCTATAGATATTGCCCCAGCTTGCATATCATATAAAGTGACATAAATGAAGAACATAAAAGTTACCCTACTCAAATTTGTACTTGGAGCTTTGTCTTGTGTGTAAGTTTCGTAGAATTTGCTTCATGTAAACTTAATTTAGAGAACAGAAACGAAAAAGTCAGTATTATTTCATTTGTCAGGGGCATAACTCTAGAAAATCAAACTTGATTACTATTTTTGGTAATAAGCATTGTTTAAGAATTTCTTGATGAGTTCTTTTTTAACAAATGTAAATTTATGAAGTTAATTTATTATCTTCTTATAAATTATTGTGCATTATT
The DNA here is from genome assembly GCA_019925275.1 of Mytilus edulis. NCBI lineage: Eukaryota > Metazoa > Mollusca > Bivalvia > Mytilida > Mytilidae > Mytilus > Mytilus edulis. The sequence continues at coordinate 6,128,041 of JAHUZM010000015.1, read as the reverse complement.
ATTTTATTTTGAGCTTGACTTGGTTCCTGAAATCTACAAATTTTCTATATGCAAATGAGAAACAAGATTTCAGGACCAAGTCAGAATCTTGTTTTACATCATAACTCCTTTTGTACTGTAGTATCTTTCTCTGAAAAAAAGATATTACATTTTATAGCTTGCATCTTTTATTAGCAAACTGGTTACAGGAAATTAAATTATACACGTAGTAAAACACAATAAATATCCCCTTCTATTCCAAATTCATATATTTTTTAGTTTATCAAAACAAACTCTGGCATAAAGCTTAAAATGTAATGGTTGAAGATACATTTTTAAGCTAGAGACATTGGTTGATCTTATAATTTAAATTAAATTGTGATAGTAAAATCAAACAACAATTAACATCTTCAACATATCTCCAAAGATATTTATGTACTTTACCATCAAAAGAAAACATATATCCAAAAAAAATATTGAATACCTTAACTACAAACTTTCAGTAAAAGAAAACTTTTACGTGAAAATTTATTTATTTTGTTTGTTATACCCTTGACATTAATGTTTAAAGTGACTTACTGACCCAAATTTCCTGTATTCTAATTACTAAATGAAAATATTTCATATGCCTTATAAATATATAGCAAGTTTCAATTTGGCAAGTTAAAAAGGAATATTCAAATTTGTAATTTAAGGGAGTACGCTGCTCAGGTTGATGTAATTAGAATGCTTCAAAATGGCATAAAAAACATATTTTCATGTTTAATTAAGAAATCCATGTCAAAATTGTTTTTTATCGTACAATCAGAAAAGGGAGGTACAATGTAATTCTTCCAAATGCTCAACAGCTTACAAATACAATATGTCTTAGATGGATACTGTCTTATTTGCATTCAAATCAATTTTATTCTTATTTATCACATACAATTATCTACATTCAAACTGAATATTGGTCATTAATGTTAATCCTTTGAAAAAATATAAATTATAATGTTGTGACAGTCTGTTCTTTTACCTGTTAATGATAAATTATTGAAAGTATTTGTTTTAATTTTTTTTTCAGTGCATGCTATTTTACCGACATATATTCCCAGTTCAAATTTCAGTAGAAGAACAATAGTATTTTTAAGTTATTACTGATAAATAGTTGTTTTCACTTATTTTTTCAAATAAAGTGGTTGAAAATGGTCTTCAGATAAAGATGGTAACATATAATTTAGTTGACTGGCAGAACAATAAACTTTATCAGTGATGATTGAATTGATTGGTCATGCAATCTGTTACAACTCACACTCTTTTTAAATGTGTTGTACCAAAACATAAAAGATTAAATATTCCCGACTTTCGATATACAGAGTTATCGGTCGTTATCGGAGTTGTCTTTCTTCCGTGAAGGTGACGACATTTCCTTCTCTTCCGTAACGAGTGTAAACAATCAGTAAACTAATGAAAATAGAAGACATAAATGATAAAACTACTGTCGAGGACTTTTTAACTTTGACGAAAAGTGATTTAGTACTATTCATGCGATCAAGCAGTGCAAAGATATCTGGGAATAAAGACGAACTTGCACGAAGAGCCTTTGAAACTAATCAAACAAACAATGGTGTGACTGCGTCACTGTCGACAGTTCTTGTTTCTCAACACTCTTACACTAATGACAATGTTGATATTCCCCCTTATAATGAACTAAACCCTGGGTGGACTAGTGATCTATCTTTGCTGCCACTTGTTTCCCATCAGGATGTGGAATCCTTTCTCATTCACAACAGTCACAAAACTGGGGACAATGAGCAAATGTTATGCTATCGCCAGTTCATCCGTGGATATAACTTTTTTAAAGAGAACTATGTTCATGACTGAATGATAAACAGTATTGATGATGATTGTGAAAGTTGTTACATCATATCAAAGTGTTACCCTTCCATGAAACAACAGGGACCATATCAACAATGGATTTTAATTTAAAAAAAAAACACCTGTTGTAGTTTTCAAAGCCAACTGTAGTTGTCCAGCTGGGTATGTATGTTTTTTTTATTTAACACTTTCATTATAAGTTGGGCCTTATAAGTTTTCACTTAATGAACAATTTTACCCCAGTCAGATTTGCTCTCAATGCTTTGGTTTCAGAGATATAAGTCAAAATCTACATTTCACCCCTATGTTCTATTTTTAGCCATAGCGGCCATTGGTTGGATGGCCGGGTCACACCACACATTTTTTAAACTAGATACACCAAAGATGATTGTGGCCAAGTTTGGATTAATTTGGCCCAGTAGTTTCAGAGAAGATTTTTGTAAAAGTTAACGACGACGGACAACGGACGCAAAGTGATAAGAAAAGCTCACGTGACATTTTACGCCAGGTGAGCTAAAAATGACGAAAAAGTTGTTAAAATTGACTATAAAGGGCAATAACTACTTAAGGTAGATGGGGTGTCTAAATTATAATCCATAGTATTTTTTAATAATTTGCTAAAATGTTGTTTATATCCAGCTTGTGTAAAACATTGAAAAAAAAAATGGGTCACCGGACTTATTTTCACACTACAGGTTGTGCAAAATTTTCAAGATTTTGTATATATTATGCATGGAAAACCTAATTTTCCGCCATAAAACGAAAACCACACCATAGAATTTTGAGATAAAATATGAGAAGATAGCTCCAATATTATGCTTTCAGATAAGAAAAAGAAAAAATGGGGTCACCGGGCTCGTTTTCTTGCTACGTGTTAAAATGGGTAAATTTCTAACACATCTGCCCTTGCATTTGAGTTGCCTTCTATTTTTTGACAAAGTTGGTAAAAAATAAATAAAAAACAAACATGGCATATTCTATATTATAATGAAAATTCTTACACATGAATTACCTACTACTCTAAAAATTTGCACATTTTATCATAGAATTAGACCTCATTTTCTAGTATTTCAAAATCCAAGATGGAGGAAGACACCCTATCTATCTTAAGGGGTTGACAATTTTGGTCATGTTGACTTATTTGTAGGTCTTATTTTGCTGAACATTATTGCTGTTTAAAGTTTATCTCTATCTATGATAGTATTCAAGATAATAACCAAGAACTGCAAAATTTCCTTAAAATTACCAATTCAGGGGCAGCAACCCAACAACAGGTTGTCCAATTTGTCTTACAATTTCAGGGCAGATAGATTTTGACTTGATAGACTTGATCAACAAGTTAACCCTATGTCAAATTTGCTCTAAATGCTTGGTTTTAAAGATATAAGCCAAAATATACATTTACCCCTGTGTTCTATTTTTAGCCATGGCGGCCATCTTGGTTTGATGGCCAGCTCATCGCACACATTTTTTAAACTAAATTGATTGATTGTTGGTTGCTTAACGTCCAATGGCAAATATTTCATGCATATTCATGTCTATTTTAAACTAGATACTCCAATGATGATTGTGGCCAAGTTTGGTTAAATTTGGCCCAGTTGTTTCAGAGGAGATTTTTGTAAAAGTGTACGGACGACGGACACCGGACGCCAAGTGATGAGAAAAGCTCACTTGACCTTTCAGGTCAGGTGAGCTAAAAAAAAAAAAGGAAATTTATTATTACAAAAATTTCAAAAACGTTAACCACAGAGTTATATTTGTGGATGCCGACGACGACGTAATGTAGGATCGCTATGTCTAGCTTTTTCAACTCAAAGGCTTTCAAAGTCGAAGGCTCGACAAAAATGAATTATAATTTTCTATCGGTATGTACATCTACATGGTATGTTCTTATTTACAAAGTTTCATATTATCTTTTGTGTTTTAAACAATTTGCGATGACAAAAACAGGACTGACGGACGGACGTACAGACATACAAACGGAGGAACAGACGAACGGACGGACAGGTCAATAACATTATACCCTCCGCAACTATGTTCTCAAAAGCGAGTGCATAAATAAATAAGTGTTATAGTTTATTAACAAGTTTCTCCATAACCTTTGTGTTCTTTTGAAACATTTTTCAAGTGTGTTCCTCGACATCAGATTTGTGGGCTTTTTTGCAAGATTTTTTTGTTGATTTTTTGGCAGAGCTGGTCGATTCTCTTCCAGTTGTGATGTTGGTGGTGATGTCTTCACTATCTACAGCACCAGTATTCGACCCCATTGTCAATACTGGTGTTATAGATGGGTCGTTCAGCATTAAATCATCAAGATCTGACTCAAATAGGAACGGTCTATGTTTTCTATTTCCGGTCAAACTACACTGTCTCTTGTAAGATTTACAGGTTTTCATTAGTGTGTTCCATTTTTCTCTGCACTGATCTTGCGTTAGTTTTGTGGCCATGGTTTTGTTCAACTTGACGGACATGTCCAACCAGATTGGTTTTTTGTTGTAAGCCAGTTCTAATTTTTTCCAATTATCTGTTATCAATTGAATAAGATATCTAGTTACCCGTTCTCCCCACTCATATGTGGAATTAGCTTCAGCAGCCACTGTTGGAGGGATACCCTCGTCTGAACGTTCTGATAGGGAAACAATATTGGTTGCATTAGGTAAATGTGTTGTGTTGTTTTGCCCTAAGTCCTTGTGACTGGAATTTTTACAAGACAGCGTGTTTCATTTTGTTTTTACTTTACTTGGTTGTTCATTTTCTATCAAAGGTCTGCGTTCTAAAATATTGGATTGAACGACGGTTTGTTTGTCTGCTTTTGGATGAGTTGATGGCATTACCATACCTCGAGTCGAAAAATTGGGTCTGTTGGAGCAGGAGCATCATCTGGTACATATTGTCTAATCAAATGACACCAAAACAAAATAAGTTTGAAGAAATATTTCAGTTTGACATATAAACCACAGTAGCTTGCATCTAAGGATATTCATCTAAGTTCTGTTACAAAAAGTTCATCAAAATCTCTATTTCATTATCAAAGTCTGATTTAATAGAAATAAGAACAAACGAAGAATCAAAGAAGCCTAACTTAGTTAGGAATGGTGATCCTTTTATGAATGATGCTCTGTATTTCAAATGGAAAGAATACATGTTGTTATCTGCAGTAGTTTTAGAGAAGATTTTTGTAAAAGTTAACGATGGACTATGAAGGATGCCAAGTGATGAACCAGGTGAGGTAAAAAGTATCTCCAAGGATGAAATTAATTGGAAAATGTATTGTTGTGTGCGTTTTTAATTTCTTAAAACATTTCAAATGAAGTTTATTTGTAGAACAGTTATGTACAGGTATTACAAATTTTATTTTAAATAGTTAATTGAACTTGAATAACCCAATTTTATACTTGGTGCATTGAATTTGGGTATACATTCAATAAGATACTAACATCAAGGCCTGTGGCTTCTTCTAAATGATCAGCCCTACTATGTGCATCACATATCTGAATATGTAGAGCCCTGCAATCATATAAAATAATTAAATATAGTACTCCTTAAAATCTTAAACAGTAAAAGAAAATGCATATATGTCCTGCAATTTCTTTCCATAACAAGGTAATCTTCGAAATCAATATAACCCTCAATAGTACTCTAATTATCACAAGATTAATTGATTATTGGTTGCTTAACGTCCAGTGGCAAATATTTCATGCATATTCAGGACGAGAACAAGTTCACAATAAATACTATAGGTAGGTCTTGAAGTAATAGAGGCCATCTGGGATGATGGTCGGGGAAATTTGGACTGCCACTGGAAAATGAGGGTATATTGGATAGGGACAGAAATTTTGCCTTGCAACAGGCCACCTACGGACCCCCCAAAGAGTTGCTGCAAGGGTTCTTAACGTGCAAAGAGCGTGGCACTCTCTTCACACGAGGAATCGGATTTAATGTCCCCAATCTGACCGGACGTGACTGCGAACTTGATACATACCGCACAGCCAAACGGACGCCCCACTTCGGCAAGCGTTTTGCTGCCGGTCGGAAGAAGACCAAGTGACCATATTTCTATTCCCCAGTCACCCTTGGGGGCAATTATCACAAGAATAGAAGCAATCAATTTACGTAGCGGTAATTTATTTAATAATGTTCCATTTACAAATATTGTTGCATTTTTAAAAGAAATTGGAATTTATTATAGAATATAAAAATGTTATTATATTTAAGTCGTTTTGATACAACCGCAAAAATTGAAAAAATTTTGGTCGTATATTGGTATAAATGTTGGCGTCGTCGTCGTCGTCCGAATACTTTTAGTTTTCGCACTCTAATTTTAGTAAATGTAAATAAAAATCTATGAAATTTTAACACAAGGTTTATTACCACAAAAGGAAGGTTGGGATTGATTTTGAAAGTTTTGGTCCCGACATTTTAGGAACTAGAGGCCAAAAAGGGCCCAAATAAGCATTTGCTTGGTTTTCGCACTATAACTTTAGTTTGAGTAAATAGAAATCTATGAAATTTTGACACAAGGTTTATGACCACAAAAGGAAGGGTTAGGATTGATTTTGGGAGTTTTGGTTTCAACAGTTTAGCAATTAGGGGTCAAAAAAGGGCCCAAATAAGCATTATGCTTGGTTTTCGCACAATAACTTTAGTATAAGTAAATAGAAATCAATGAAATTTAAACACAAGGTTTATGACCACAAATGGAAGGTTGGGATTGATTTTGGGAGTTGAGGTCTAAACAGTTTAGGAATTAGGGGCCAAAAAAGGGCCCAAATAAGCATTTTTCTTGGTTTTCGCACCATAACTTTAGTATAAGTAAATAGAAATTTACGAAATTTAAACACAAGGTTTATGACCATAAAAGGAAGGTTGGGATTGATTTTGGAAGTTTTGGTCCCAACAGTTTAGGAATAAGGGGCCCAAAGGGTCCAAAATTAAACTTTGTTTGATTTTATCAAAAATTGAATAATTGGGGTTCCTTGATATGCCCAATCTAACTGTGTATGAAGTTTCTTAATTTTTGGTCCCGTTTTAAAATTGGTCTACATTAAGGTCCAAAGGGTCCAAAATTAAACTTAGTTTGATTTTAACAAAAATTGAATTCTTGGGGTTCTTTGATATGCTGAATCTAAAAATGTACTTAGATTTTATACGACCGCAAAAATTGAAAATTTTGTGGTCGTATATTGGTATGACGTTGGCGTCGTCGTCTGCGTCGTCGTTGTCGTCGTCCGAATACTTTTAGTTTTCGCACTCTAACTTAAGTAAAAGTGAATAGAAATCTATGAAATTTTAACACAAGGTTTAGGACCACAAAAGGAAGGTGCGGATTGATTTTGGGAGTATTGGTCCTTACATTTTAGGAATTATGGGCCAAAAAGGGCCCAAATTAGCATTTTCTTGGTTTTCGCACTACAACTTTAGTTTAAGTAAATAGAAATCTATAAAATTTTTACACAAGGTTCATGACCACAAAAGGAAGGTTGGGATTGATTTTGGGATTTTAAATTTAAACAATTTAGGAATTAGGGGCCAAAAAAGGACCCAAATAAGCATTATTCTTGGTTTTCGCACAATAAGTTTAGTAAAAGTTAATAGAAATCAATGAAACTTTGACACAAGGTGTATGACCACAAAAGGAAGGTTGGGATTGATTTTGGGAGTTTTGGTTTCAACAGTTAAGGAATTAGGGGCCAAAAAAGGGCCCAAATAAGCATTATTCTTAGTTTTCGCACAATAACTTTAGTATAAGTAAATAGAAATCAATGAAATTTAAACACAAGGTTTATGACCATAAAAGGAAGGTTGGGATTGATATTGGAAGTTTTGGTCCCAACAGTTTAGGAATAAGGGGCCCAAAGGGTCTAAAATTAAACTTTGTTTGATTTTATCAAAAATTGAATAATTGGGGTTCCTTGATATGCCAAATCTAACTGTGTATGTAGATTCTTAATTTTCGGTCCCGTTTTAAAATTGGTCTACATTAAGGTCCAAAGGGTCCAAAATTAAACTTAGTTTGATTTTAACAAAAATTGAATCCTTGGGGTTCTTTGATATGCTGAATCTAAAAATGTACTTAGATTTTTATACGACCACAAAAATTGAAAATTTTGTGGTCGTATATTGGTATGACGTTGGCGTCGTCGTTGTCGTCGTCCGAATACTTTTAGTTTTCGCATTCTAACTTTAGTAAAAGTGAATAGAAATCTATGAAATTTTTTCACAAGGTTCATGACCACAAAAAGGGCCAAAGTAAGCATTATTCTGGGTTTTCACACCATAACTTTAGTATAAGTCAATAGAAATCTATGAAATTTAAACACAAGGTTCATGCCCAGTAAAGGAAGGTTGAGTTTGATTTTCGGAGTTTTGGTCCCAACAGTTTAGGAGAAAGGGGCACAAAGGGTCCAAAATTGAACTTTGTTTGATTTCATCAAAAATTGAATAATTGGGGTTCTTTGATATGCCGAATCTAACTGTGTATGTAGATTCTTAATTTTTGGTCCCGTTTTCAAATTGGTCTACATTAAGGTCCAAAGGGTCCAAAATTTAACTTAGTTTGATTTTAACAAAAATTGAATCCTTGGGGTTCTTTGATATGCTCAATCTAAAAATGTACTTAGATTTTTTATTATTGGCCCAGTTTTCAAGTTGGTCCAAATCGGGGTCCAAAATTAAACTTTGTTTGATGTCATCAAAAATTGAATAATTGGGGTTCTTTGATATGCAAAATCTAACTGTGTATGTAGATTTTTAATTTTTAGTTCCGTTTTCAAATTGGTCTACATTAAGGTCCAAAGGGTCCAGAATTAAACTAAGTTTGATTTTAACAAAAAAATGAATTCTTGGGCTTTTTTGATATGCTGATTCTAAACATGTACTTAGTTTTTTTTTTATGGGCCCAGTTATCAAGTTGGTTCAAATCAGGATCCAAAATTATTATATCAAGTATTGTGCAATAGCAAGAAATTTTCAATTGCTCAGTATTGCACAATAGCAAGAAATCTTCAATTGCACAGTATTGTGCAATAGCAAATATTTTCAATTGCACAGATAATTGCGCAATAGCAAGAAATATCTAATTGCACAATATTGTGCAATAGCAAGAAATTTTCAATTGATTGGAGTTATCTTTCTTTGTCCAGAATAGTAGTTGAACAACTTAAATCATTGTTTTATACAATATACAATGTATATTCACTTTTACTACCAACTGATAAATTAAAACAATCTTTACCATTCAGTGATAACAAGCACCTTTTGTCACATTTTAATATTTTATGATGTATTTAAATGAGTAGTTTGGTTCCTTGAATCGGACTTCAAAAATGTGTACAGGTGTAACATGTATAAAATTAATTTCTAGTGTACAAAGAGTTCTGCTAGTTCAATTTTGTAAACCTCTGCAAAATTTTCTCTACCAGAAGGTGTATCATCTATGTGAATTCAATATACTGCACATTTTGTATTCAATCATTCCATTAAAATGGCTTGTTTTAAAATCTGAGTGATACATTGCGTGATAGTGGATTCACTGAGGCCGATGTTGCAACACCTAGAATGGAAGACAACCCTAATATGATGAAAATCAAATGTTCAACTTGCACATGCTTGATCTCCGATCGCAACTTCAACTGTTTTGGGTACTGCAAAACTTTGGCAGAGGTTGATGCTCCCTTGTCTTACTAGTACTTTCCTCAACTTCCCGGCTGTTCTTGATATGAATGTTGAACCCACATCAGAGAAATCACATGTAATACATTCCAGTTCTTGAAGTCTTGTTGTGGTTCTGTAGTTATATAGCTCTTGCTCTGGATCAAACTAGCAGATCAACTCCACAACTAAAAACCCAAATTCCCCTTGTATACACACTTATCTAACCATTCATTCTGACACATTCCATGGATTAGTGAAGAAAGCAAGATTATAAACAACAACATTTTGAAAGCCATATTTGTTCGCGAAAATTCTTTAGTTAATGACATGTTATTACAAAGCATTATGGGATATGTATCATTTCGGTTCTTTAAGTCTTTATTATTTTTTCTTTGTTCATTTCACTGTTATGACTGTCCTGGTTTAATCTCGGTATACCTGCTTTTTCTATTCTTTCATTTTCATTTCCTAGTATTTCATCCAACGGTATTTTTCGACCCAAAACAACTACTTCTTTTACAGAAAATGAGCCCTCTTTTGTAACTGTTTTAGTCAAGAATGTTTTTGGAGCTATTGTCATACCAACTTTTATTGTGCCGTCATTAACTTGTGTTCTAACTACTGCTCTCAGTTTCTGGCTGATCTAGGAAGTGGCATGGTGACTAGTTTTTATATCCCCCGCTTTTAAAAAGGGGGTATACTGTTTTACCTCTGTCCGTCCGTCGGTGAATACTTTCGTCGTATTTTTCTCCGGAACTACTATACCAGGATTTCTGAAATTTGGTTTCAGTGTTTATTTAAGTCAGCTGCTATACCGTGTGATGCATTTTCAGATTCATCACTCGACAACTTCATGTTAACCAACAACTTGCATCATTTTACACATGATGGCCAAGTTGAAAATTTTCGTCGCATTTTTCTCGGGAACTACAATGCCAGGATTTCGAAATTTAGTTTCAGGGCTATACCGTGTGATGCGTTTTCAAATTCATAACTTGACAACTTCCTGTTTACCGAACATACATATTTTAACACTATTGTCATTATCCACTTGCGGCGAGGGTATCATCAGTGAGCAGTAGCTGACAGTTACAGATGTTAGTAAATTTTTCTTTGCTATATTGACCCTTCTTATGAAGTTACACCCATTTAGCCTTGACTGGGTATTAAATCTTCCAATATTTTATTGCTTAGTATTTCTGTACTAGTAATTGTAATTATTCTTGACGCTTGATTTAAGGTATATTTTTAAAAGGGGGTAACCGGGGGCACCAAACTATAAAGTCTGCATTGACCAGAATTGTAGCCTTTATAAGGGGCGACTGTGACCCGGGTCGTCTTTCCCTAAACTCGCTTCTTAAATTGAAGGGAACTACAGGGTCTTTAAATTTAGTTAACTTAAAATAACAAAGTTCGTTCTTAAACTGATTGCAATTTAAGGTATGAAAAAAACTTATGATTGCATCACAATGATAACATGTAATACAAATATATAAATGGTATGTACAATTTGGAAATTAATATGGCGTTCATTATCACTGAACTAATATATATTTGTTTAGGGGCCAGCTAAAGGACGCCTTCGGGTGCGGGAATTTCTCGTTACATTGAAGACCTGTTGGTGACCTTCTGCTGTTGTTTTTTCTATGGTCGGGTTGTTGTCTCTTTGATACATTCTCCATTTCCATTCTCAATTTTATACCTCTTATTTTTTAAGATTTTCTTCCAATATCTTGATGCTTGGTTTAATAGAAATTTCTTCAAGTGTGATTGATTCCTTCCTATTATCTTTATTTTTTTCAGAGCATTCTTTTCCTTTTACATCTTTTCTACACCTTTTTAGTGTTTTCCTTCAAATTCATTAAAAGAAATGATTCATCTGAAATGTGTGATTATTTGTAACTCTTTTCAAGGTCTTATAAACTAAATTTCAAAGACAGAAAAAATACCCTTCGTTTTTGTTTCTTCGGCTTGGAGTTTAATGAAGTGGTTATGAAATCTAGAGGAGTAACATCTGGCCTTTTTCCTTATATACTGTCATGACTGTTGGTTTGTGTAATCCGCTCGTCATCATTACATGCAAAATAATGGAACTTTGTATTTGTCAAACATACTCTCACTAATTCTGATATTAGATACATGTAACATTTTGGAATAATTTCTCTGTGAAACAAATGTCTATCCCTCTTCGTACCAACAATTTCTGGGTAGATTGAATAAGTTTTTCTCCCAAGTACTGAGGATAAGGCAAGAACATAATACATTTCTCCCATGCTCATGGGTGAGCTAATGACAGAGTTTCAAGAGAATATTTATCAATAAAAGAGGGACGAGGTGCTATAGATAATAGTATTGACAGTAAAAACAGACCTGTCATTGGTTTAATAATGTTTTTCCTACATTTGCCTATAAATTTGATAACTTTTTTTTATAATTTTAGAAATCGACGGTATTCTATTGATAATTATATTGACAGTAAAAACAGACCTGTAATTGGTTCAATAATATATTTTCTACATTTGCCTATAAATTAAATGACGTTTTTGATAATTTTAGGAATTATATTGCCAGTAAAAACAGACCTGTCATTGGTTTGATAATATTTTTTCTTCATTTGCCTAACATTTGATATTTTGTTTGATAATTTTAGAAATCGACCATATTCTATCAATAATTATATTGAGAGTAAAAACAGACCTGTCACTGGTTTAATATTTTTTCTACATTTGCATATAAATTTTATAACTTTTTTTTATAATTTTAGAAATCGACCATATTCTATAGATAATTATATTGACAGTAAAAACAGAACTGTCATTGGTTTTATAATATTTTTTTGTACCTTCGCCTAAAAATATGATAACTTTTTTGATAATTTTAGAAATCGACCATATTCAATAGATAATTATATTGACAGTAAAAACAGACTGTTTTATAATATTTTTTTACATTTGCCTAAAATTTTATACCTTTTTTGATAAAATTAGAAATCGACCATATTCTATAGATAATTATATTGACAGTAAAAACAAACCTGTCATTGGTTTACTAAATATTTTTTCTACATTTCCCTAAAAAATTGTTATCTTTTTTGATAATTTTAGAAATCGACCATATTAATAGATAATTATATTGACAGTAAAAACAGACCTGTCATTGGTTAAATAATATTTTTTCTACATTTGCCTATAAATTTAATAACTTTTTTGATAATTTTAGAAATCGACCATATTCTATAGAGAATTATTGTGTCAGAAAAAACAGACCTGTCATTGGTTTAATAATATTTTTTTATACATTTGCCTATAAATTTGATATCTTTTTTGATAATTTAAGAAATCGACCATATTCAATAGATAATTATATTGACAGTAAAAACACACCTGTTATTGGTTTAATAAAAAAAAAAATCTACATTTGCCTATAAATTTAATAACTTTTTTGATAATTTTAGAAATTGACCATATTCTATAGATAATTATATTGAGAGTAAAAACAGACCTGTCACTGGTTTAATATTTTTTCTACATTTGCATATAAATTTGATAACTTTTTTGTATAATTTTAGAAATCGACCATATTCTATAGATAATTATATTGACAGTAAAAATAGAACTGTCATTGGTTTAATAATATTTTTTTGGACCTTCGCCTATAAATATGATAACTTTTTTGATAATTTTAGAAATCGACCATACTCAATGGATAATTATATTGACAGTAAAAACAGACTGTTTTATTAAAAAAAAATTAAATTTGCCGAAAATTTTATACCTTTTTTGATAAAATTAGAAATCGACCACATTCTATAGATAATTATATTGACAGTAAAAACAGACCTGTCATTGGTTTTATAATATTCGTTTGTACATTTGACTATCAATTTGATAACTTTCTTGATAATTTCAGAAATTTACCATATTCAATAGATAATTATATTGACAGTAAAAACAAACCTGTCATTGGTTTACTAATATTTTTTTCTACATTTCCTTAAAAATTTGTTATCTTTTTTGATAATTTTAGAAATCGACCATATTAATAGATAATTATATTGACAGTAAAAACAGACCTGTCATTGGTTTAATAATATTTTTTCTACATTTGCCTATAAATTTGATAACTTTTTTGATCATTTTAGAAATCGACCATATTCAATAGATAATTATATTGACAGTAAAAACAGACTGTTTTATAATATTTTTTTACATTTGCCTAAAATTTTATACCTTTTTTTGATAAAATTAGAAATCGACCATATTCTAAAGATAATTATATTGACAGTAAAAACAGACCTGTCATTGGTTTAATAATATTTTTTCTACATCTGCCTATCAATTTGATAACTTTTTTGATAGTTTTAGAAATCAACCGTATTCTATTCATAATTATATTGACAGTATAAACAAGTCTGTTATTGGTTTAATAATATTTTTTCTACATTTGCCTATCAATTTGATAACTTTTTTGATAATTTTAGAAATTGACCATATTCTATAGATAATTATATTTAGAGTAAAAACAGACCTGTCACTGGTTTAATATTTTTTCTACATTTGCATTTAAATTTGATAACTTTTTTTGATAATTTTAGAAATCGACCATATTCTATAGATAATTATATTGACAGTTAAAATAGAACTGTCATTGGTTTTATAATATTTTTTTGTACCTTCGCCTAAAAATATGATAACTTTTTTGATAATTTTAGAAATCGACCATATTCAATAGATAATTATATTGACAGTAAAAAACAGACTGTTTTATAATATTTTTTTACATTTGCCTAAAATTTTATACCTTTTTTGATAAAATTAGAAATCGACCATATTCTATAGATAATTATATTGACAGTAAAAACAAACCTGTCATTGGTTTACTAATATTTTTTCTACATTTCCCTAAAAAATTGTTATCTTTTTTGATAATTTTAGAAATCGACCATATTAATAGATAATTATATTGACAGTAAAAACAGACCTGTCATTGGTTAAATAATATTTTTTTACATTTGCCTATAAATTTAGTAACTTTTTTGATAATTTTAGAAATCGACCATATTCTATAGAGAATTATTGTGTCAGAAAAAACAGACCTGTCATTGGTTTAATAATATTTTTTTATACATTTGCCTATAAATTTGATATCTTTTTTGATAATTTAAGAAATCGACCATATTCAATAGATAATTATATTGACAGTAAAAACACACCTGTTATTGGTTTAATAATATTTTTTCTACATTTGCCTATCAATTTGATAACTTTTTTGATAATTTTAGAAATTGACCATATTCTATAGATAATTATATTTAGAGTAAAAACAGACCTGTCACTGGTTTAATATTTTTTCTACATTTGCATTTAAATTTGATAATTTTAGAAATCGACCATATTCTATAGATAATTATATTGACAGTTAAAATAGAACTGTCATTGGTTTTATAATATTTTTTTGTACCTTCGCCTAAAAATATGATAACTTTTTTGATAATTTTAGAAATCGACCATATTCAATAGATAATTATATTGACAGTAAAAACAGACTGTTTTATAATATTTTTTTACATTTGCCTAAAATTTTATACCTTTTTGATAAAATTAGAAATCGACCATATTCTATAGATAATTATATTGACAGTAAAAACAAACCTGTCATTGGTTTACTAATATTTTTTCTACATTTCCCTAAAAAATTGTTATCTTTTTTGATAATTTTAGAAATCGACCATATTAATAGATAATTATATTGACAGTAAAAACAGACCTGTCATTGGTTAAATAATATTTTTTCTACATTTGCCTATAAATTTAGTAACTTTTTTGATAATTTTAGAAATCGACCATATTCTATAGAGAATTATTGTGTCAGAAAAAACAGACCTGTCATTGGTTTAATAATATTTTTTTATACATTTGCCTATAAATTTGATATCTTTTTTGATAATTTAAGAAATCGACCATATTCAATAGATAATTATATTGACAGTAAAAACACACCTGTTATTGGTTTAATAAATTTTTTTTCTACATTTGCCTATAAATTTAATAACTTTTTTGATAATTTTAGAAATTGACCATATTCTATAGATAATTATATTGAGAGTTAAAACAGACCTGTCACTGGTTTAATATTTTTTCTACATTTGCATATAAATTTGATAACTTTTTTGTATAATTTTAGAAATCGACCATATTCTATAGATAATTATATTGACAGTAAAAATAGAACTGTCATTGTTTAATAATATTTTTTTGGACCTTCGCCTATAAATATGATAACTTTTTTGATAATTTTAGAAATCGACCATACTCAATGGATAATTATATTGACAGTAAAAACAGACTGTTTTATTAAAAAAATTTAAAATTTGCCGAAAATTTTATACCTTTTTTGATAAAATTAGAAATCGACCATATTCTATAGATAATTATATTGACAGTAAAAACAGACCTGTCATTGGTTTTATAATATTCGTTTGTACATTTGACTATAAATTTGATAACTTTCTTGATAATTTCAGAAATTTACCATATTCAATAGATAATTATATTGACAGTAAAAGCAAACCTGTCATTGGTTTACTAATATTTTTTCTACATTTCCTTAAAAATTTGTTATCTTTTTTGATAATTTTAGAAATCGACCATATTAATAGATAATTATATTGACAGTAAAAACAGACCTGTCATTGGTTTAATAATATTTTTTCTACATTTGCCTATAAATTTGATAACTTTTTTGATCATTTTAGAAATCGACCATATTCAATAGATAATTATATTGACAGTAAAAACAGACTGTTTTATAATATTTTTTTACATTTGCCTAAAATTTTATACCTTTTTTTGATAAAATTAGAAATCGACCATATTCTATAGATAATTATATTGACAGTAAAACCAGACCTGTCATTGGTTTAATAATATTTTTTCTACATCTGCCTATCAATTTGATAACTTTTTTGATAGTTTTAGAAATCAACCGTATTCTATTCATAATTATATTGACAGTATAAACAAGTCTGTTATTGGTTTAATAATATTTTTTCTACATTTGCCTATCAATTTGATAACTTTTTTGATAATTTAAGAAATTGACCATATTCTATAGATAATTATATTTAGAGTAAAAACAGACCTGTCACTGGTTTAATATTTTTTCTACATTTGCATTTAAATTTGATAACTTTTTTTGATAATTTTAGAAATCGACCATATTCTATAGATAATTATATTGACAGTTAAAATAGAACTGTCATTGGTTTAATAATATTTTTTTGTACCTTCGCCTATAAATATGATAACTTTTTTGATAATTTTAGAATTCGACCATATTCTACAGAGAATTATATTAACAGTAACAACATACCTGTCATTGGTTTAATAATATTTGTTGTACATTTGCCTATAAATTTGATAACTTTTTTTATAGTTTTAAAAATCAACTGTATTCTATTCATAATTATATTGACAGTAAAAACAGACCTGTCATTGGTTTAATAATATTTTTTTCTACATTTGCCTATAAATTTGATAACTTTTTTGATAATTTTAGAAATTCACCATATTCTATAGATAATTATATTGAGAGTAAAAACAGATCTGTCACTGGTTTAATATTTTTTCTACATTTCCATATAAATTTGATAACTTTTTTTGATAATTTTAGAAATCGACCATATTCTATAGATAATTATATTGACAGTAAAAATAGAACTGTCATCGGTTTAATAATATTTTTTTGTACCTTCTATAAATATGATAACTTTTTTGATAATTTTTAGTAATCGACCATACTCAATAGATAATTATATTGACAGTAAAAACAGACTGTTATATAATATTTTTTAAAAATTTGCCTAAAATTTTATACCTTTTTTGATAAAATTTGAAATCGACCATATTCTATAGATAATTATATTGACAGTAAAAACAGACCTGTCATTGGTTTTATAATATTCGTTTGTACATTTGACTATAAATTTCATAACTTTCTTGATAATTTCAGAAATCGACCATATTCAATAGATAATTATATTGACAGTAAAAACAAACCTGTCATTGGTTTACTAATATTTTTTCTACATTTCCTTAAAAATTTGTTATCTTTTTTGATAATTTTAGAAATCGACCATATTAATAGATAATTATATTCACAGTAAAAACAGACCTGTCATTGGTTGAATAATATTTTTCGACATTTGCCTATAAATTTGATAACTTTTTTGATAATTTTAGAAATCGACCATATTCTATAGAGAATTATTGTGTCAGAAAAAACAGACCTGTCATTGGTTTAATAATATTTTTTCTACATTTGCCAATAACTTTGATATCTTTTTTGATAATTTTAGAAATCGACCATATTCAATAGATAATTATATTGACAGTAAAAACAGACTGTTTTATCATATTTTTTTACATTTGCCTAAAATTTTATACCTTTTTTGATAAAATTAGAAATCGACCATATTCTATAGATAATTATATTGACAGTAAAAACAAACCTGTCATTGGTTTACTAATATTTTTTCTACATTTCCCTAAAAATTTGTTATCTTTTTTGATAATTTAAGAAATCGACCATATTAATAGATAATTATATTGACAGTAAAAGCAGACCTGTCACTGGTTTAATATTTTTTCTACATTTGCATATAAATTTGAAAACTTTTTTTGATAATTTTAGTAATCGACCATATTCTATAGATAATTATATTGACAGTAAAAATAGAACTGTCATTGGTTTAATAATATTTTTTTGTACCTTCTCCTATAAATATGATAACTTTTTTGATAATTTTAGAAATCGACCATACTCAATAGATTATTATATTCACAGTAAAAACAGACTGTTTTATTAAATTTTTTTTTAAATTTGCCTAAATTTTTTTAAACCTTTTTTGATAAAATTCGAAATCGACCATATTCTATAGATAATTATTTTGACAGTAAAAACAGACCTGTCATTGGTTTTATAATATTCGTTTGTACATTTGACTATAAATTTGATAACTTTCTTGATAATTTCAGAAATCGACCATGTTCAATAGATAATTATATTGACAGTAAAAACAAACCTGTCATTGGTTTACTAATATTTTTTTCTACATTTCCATAAAAATTTGTTATCTTTTTTGATAATTTTAGAAATCGACCATATTAATAGATAATTAATTGACAGTAAAAACAGACCTGTCATTGGTTTAATGATATTTTTTTCTACATTTGCCTATAAATTTGATAACTTTTTTGATAATTTTAGAAATCGACCATATTCTATAGAGAATTATTGTGTCAGAAAAAACAGACCTGTAATTGGTTTAATAATATTTTTTTCTACATTTGCCTATAAATTTAATATCTTTTTTGATAATTTAAGAAATCGACCATATTCAATAGATAACTATATTGACAGTAAAAACAGTCCTGTCATTGGTTTAATGATATTTTTTCTACATTTGCCTAGAATGTTAAACCTTTTTTGATATAGGTAATTATATTGACAGTAACCAGACCTGTTATTGCTAAAATAATATTTTTTCTACCTTAGCTTAAAATTTTATACCTTTTTTGATAAAATTAGAAATCGACCATATTCTATAGATAATTATATTGACAGTAAAAACAAACCTGTCATTGGTTTACTAATATTTTTTCTACACTTCCCTAAAAATTTGTTATCTTTTTTGATAACTTTAGAAATCGACCATATTAATAGATAATTATATTGACAGTAAAAACAGAACTGTCATTGGTTTAATAATATTTTTTTCTACATTTGCCTATAAATTTGATAACTTTTTTGATAATTTTAGAAATTGACCATATTCTATAGATAATTATTTTGAAAGTAAAAACAGACCTGTCACTGGTTTAATATTTTTTCTACATTTGCATATAAATTTGATAACTTTTTTTTATTATTTGAGAAATCGACCATATTCTATAGAGAATTATTGTGTCAGGAAAAACATACCTGCCATTGGTTTAATAATATTTTTTTCTACATTTGCCTATAAATTTTAAAACTTTTTTGATTTTAGAATTCGACCATGTTCTACAGAGAATTATATTAACAGTAACAACATACCTGTCGTTGGTTTAATATTTGTTCTACATTTGCCTATAAATTTGATAACTTTTTTGATAGTTTTAGAAATCAACCGTATTCTATTCATAATTATATTGACAGTAAAAACAAACCTGTCATTGGTTTAATAATATTTTTTCTACATTTGCCTATCAATTTGATAACGTTTTTGATAATTTTATCAATAGACCATATTCTTAAGATAATAGTATTGACAGTAACAACAGACATGTCATTGGTTTCATAATGTTTTTTCTACATTTGCCTATAAATTTGATATCTTTTTTGATAATTTAAGAAATCGACCATATTCAATAGATAATTATATTGACAGTAAAAACAGACCTGTCATTGGTTCAATAATATTTTTTGTTCCTTTGCCTATAAATTTGATAACTTTTTGATAATTTTAGAAATTGACCATATTCTATAGATAATTATTTTGAAAGTAAAAACAGACCTGTCACTGGTTTAATATTTTTTCTACATTTGCATATAAATTTGATAACTTTTTTTTATTATTTTAGAAATCGACCATATTCTATAGATAATTATATTGACAGTAAAAACAGACTGTTTTATAATATTTTTTTACATTTGCCGAAAATTTTATACCTTTTTGATAAAATTAGAAATCGACCATATTCTATAGGTAATTATATTGACAGTAAACCAAACCTGTCATTGGTTTAATAATATTTTTCTACATTTGCCTATCAATTTGATAACGCTTTTGATAATTTTATAAATAGACCATATTCTTTAGATAATAGTATTGACAGTAAAAACAGACCTGTCATTGGTTTAATAATGTTTTTTCTACATTTGCCTATAAATTTGATATCTTTTTTTGATAATTTAAGAAATCGACCATATTCAATAGATAATTATATTGACAGTAAAAACAGAACTGTCATTGGTTTAATAATATTTTTTGTTCCTTTGCCTATAAATTTGATAACTTTTTTGATAATTTTAGAAATTGACCATATTCTATAGATAATTATATTGCCTATAAATTTGATATCTTTTTTGATAATTTAAGAAATCGACCATATTGAATAGATAATTATATACACAGTAAAAACAGAACTGTCATTGGTTTAATAATATTTTTTGTACCTTTGCCTATAAATTTGATAACTTTTTTGATAATTTTAGAAATTGACCATATTCTATAGACAATTATATTGACAGTTAAAACAAACCTGTCATTGGTTTACTAATATTTTTTCTAAATTTCCCTAAAAATTTGTTATCTTTTTTGATAATTTTAGAAATCGACCATATTAATAGATAATTATATTGACAGTAAAAACAGACCTGCCATTGGTTTAATAATATTTTTTCTACATTTGCCTATAAATTTAATAACTTTTTTGATAATTTTTGAAATTGACCATATTCTTTAGATAATTATTTTCAGAGTAAAAACAGACATGTCATTGGTTTAATAATGTTTTTTTCTACATTTGCTTATCAATTTGATATCCTTTTCGATAATTTAAGAAATCGACCATATTAATAGATAATTATATTGACAGTAAAAACAGAACTGTCATTGGTTTAATAATATTTTTTCTACATTTGCCTATAAATTTGATAACTTTTTTTTTATTATTTTAGAAATCGACCATATTCTATAGATAATTATATTGACAGTAAAAACAGACTGTTTTATAATATTTTTTACATTTGCCGAAAATTTTATACCTTTTTTGATAAAATTAGAAATCGACCATATTCTAAAGGTAATTATATTGACAGTAAAACAAACCTGTCATTGGTTTAATAATATTTTTTCTACATTTGCCTATCAATTTGATAACGCTTTTGATAATTTTATAAATAGACCATATTCTTTAGATAATAGTATTGACAGTAAAAACAGACCTGTCATTGGTTTAATATTTTTTCTACATTTGCATATAAATTTAATAACTTTTTTTTATTATTTTAGAAATCGACCATATTCTATAGATAATTATATTGACAGTAAAAACAGACTGTTTTATAATATTTTTTTTACATTTGCCGAAAATTTTATACCTTTTTTGATAAAATTAGAAATCGACCATATTCTATAGGTAATTATATTGACAGTAAAACAAACCTGTCATTGGTTTAATAATATTTTCTACATTTGCCTATCAATTTGATAACGCTTTTGATAATTTTATAAATAGACCATATTCTTTAGATAATAGTATTGACAGTAAAAACAGACCTGTCATGGTTTAATAATGTTTTTTCTACATTTGCCTATAAATTTGATATCTTTTTTGATAATTTAAGAAATCGACCATATTCAATAGATAATTATATTGACAGTAAAAACAGAACTGTCATTGGTTTAATAATATTTTTTGTTCCTTTGCCTATAAATTTGATAACTTTTTTGATAATTTTAGAAATTGACCATATTCTATAGATAATTATATTGCCTATAAATTTGATATCTTTTTTGATAATTTAAGAAATCGACCATATTGAATAGATAATTATATACACAGTAAAAACAGAACTGTCATTGGTTTAATAATATTTTTTGTACCTTTGCCTATAAATTTGATAACTTTTTTGATAATTTTAGAAATTGACCATATTCTATAGACAATTATATTGACAGTTAAAACAAACCTGTCATTGGTTTACTAATATTTTTTCTAAATTTCCCTAAAAATTTGTTATCTTTTTGATAATTTTAGAAATCGACCATATTAATAGATAATTATATTGACAGTAAAAACAGACCTGCCATTGGTTTAATAATATTTTTTCTACATTTGCCTATAAATTTTATAACTTTTTTGATAATTTTTGAAATTGACCATATTCTTTAGATAATTATTTTCAGAGTAAAAACAGACATGTCATTGGTTTAATAATGTTTTTTTCTACATTTGCTTATAAATTTGATATCCTTTTTGATAATTTAAGAAATCGACCATATTAATAGATAATTATATTGACAGTAAAAACAGAACTGTCATTGGTTTAATAATATTTTTTCTACATTTGCCTATAAATTTGATAACTTTTTTTTATTATTTTAGAAATCGACCGTATTCTATAGATAATTATATTGACAGTAAAAACAGACTGTTTTATAATATTTTTTTACATTTGCCGAAAATTTTATACCTTTTTTGATAAAATTAGAAATCGACCATATTCTATAGGTAATTATATTGACAGTAAAACAAACCTGTCATTGGTTTAATAATATTTTTTCTACATTTGCCTATAAATTTAATAACTTTTTTGATAATTTTTGAAATTGAGCATATTCTTTAGATAATTATTTTCAGAGTAAAAACAGACATGTCATTGGTTTAATAATGTTTTTTTTCTACATTTGCCTATAAATTTGATATCTTTTTTGATAATTTAAGAAATCGACCATATTAATAGATAATTATATTGACAGTAAAAACAGAACTGTCATTGGTTTAATAATATTTTTTCTACATTTGCCTATAAATTTGATAACTTTTTTGATAATTTTAGAAATCGACCATATTCTATAGAGAATTATTGTGTCAGGAAAAACAGACCTGCCATTGGTTTAATAATATTTTTTCTACATTTGCCTATAAATTTTATAACTTTTTTGATAATTTTAGAATTCGACCATGTTCTACAGAGAATTATATTAACAGTAACAACATACCTGTCGTTGGTTTAATAATATTTGTTCTACATTTGCCTATAAATTTGATAACTTTTTTGATAGTTTTAAAAATCAACCGTATTCTATAGATAATTATATTGACAGTAAAAACGAACCTATCATTGGTTTAATAATATTTTTTCTACATTTGCCTATCAATTTGATAAAGTTTTTGATAATTTTATAAATAGACCATATTCTTTAGATAATAGTATTGACAGTAAAAACAGACATGTCATTGGTTTAATAATGTTTTTTCTACATTTGCCTATAAATTTGATATCTTTTTTGATAATTTAAGAAATCGACCATATTCAATAGATAATTATATTGACAGTAAAAACAAACCTGTCATTGGTTCAATAATATTTTTTTCTACATTTGCCTATAAATTTGATAACTTTTTTGATAATTTTAGAAATTGACCATATTCTATAGATAATTATTTTGAGAGTAAAAACAGACCTGTCACTGGTTTAATATTTTTTCTACATTTGCATATAAATTTGATAACTTTTTTTTATTATTTTAGAAATCGACCATATTCTATATATAATTATAATGACAGTAAAAACAGACTGTTTTATAATATTTTTTTACATTTGCCGAAAATTTTATACCTTTTTTGATAAAATTAGAAATCGACCATATTCTATAGATAATTATATTGACAGTAAAACAAACCTGTCATTGGTTTAATAATATTTTTTCTACATTTGCCTATCAATTTGATAACGTTTTTGATAATTTTATAAATAGACCATATTCTTTAGATAATAGTATTGACAGTAAAAAACAGACCTGTCATTGGTTTATTAATGTTTTTTCTACATTTGCCTATAAATTTGATATCTTTTTTGATAATTTAAGAAATCGACCATATTCAATTGATAACTATATTGACAGTAAAAACAGAACTGTCATTGGTTTAATATTTTTTTGTTCCTTTGCCTATAAATTTGATAACTTTTTTGATAATTTTAGAAATTGACCATATTCTATAGATAATTACATTGCCTATAAATTTGATATCTTTTTTGATAATTTAAGAAATCGACCATATTGAATAGATAATTATATACACAGTAAAAACAGAACTGTCATTGGTTTAATAATATTTTTTGTACCTTTGCCTATACATTTGATAACTTTTTTGATAATTTTAGAAATAGACCATATTCTATAGATAATTATATTGCCTATAAATTTGATATCTTTTTTGATAATTTAAGAAATCGACCATATTGAATAGATAATTATATACACAGTAAAAACAGAACTGTCATTGGTTTAATAATATTTTTGTACCTTTGCCTAAAATTTTATACCTTTTTTGATAAAATTAGAAATCGACCATATTCTATAAATAATTATATTGACAGTTAAAACAAACCTGTCATTGGTTTACTAATATTTTTTCTAAATTTCCCTACAAAATTTGATATCTTTTTGATAATTTAAGAAATCGACCATATTAATAGATAATTATATTGACAGTAAAAACAGAACTGTCATTGGTTTAATAATATTTTTTCTACATTTGCCTATAAATTTGATAACTTTTTTGATAATTTTAGAAATCGACCATATTCTATAGAGAATTATTGTTCAGGAAAAACAGACTGCATTGGTTTAAAAATATTTTTTTCTACATTTGCCTATAAATTTATAACTTTTTGATAATTTTAGAATTCGACCATGCTTACAGAGAATTATATTACAGTAACAACATACCTGTCGTTGGTTTAATAATATTTGTTCTACATTTGCCTAAAATTTATACCTTTTTTGATAAAATTAGAAATCGACCATATTCTATAGATAATTATATTGACAGTAAAAACAGACCTGTCATTGGTTTAATAATATTTTTTCTACATTTGCCTATAAATTTAATAACTTTTTTGATAATTTTTGAAATTGACCATATTCTTTAGATAATTATTTTCAAGTAAAAACAGACATGTCATTGGTTTAATAATGTTTTTTTTCTACATTTGCCTATCAATTTGATATCTTTTTTGATAATTTAAGAAATCGACCATATTAATAGATAATTATATTGACAGTAAAACAGAACTGTCATTGGTTTAATAATATTTTTTCTACATTTGCCTATAAATTTGATAACGTTTTTGATAATTTTAGAAATCGACCATATTCTATAGAGAATTATTGTGTCAGAAAAACAGACCTGCCATTGGTTTAATAATAATTTTTCTACATTTGCCTATAAATTTTATAACTTTTTTGATAATTTTAGAATTCGACCATGTTCTACAGAGAATTATATTAACAGTAACAACATACCTGTCGTTGGTTTAATAATATTTGTTCTACATTTGCCTATAAATTTGATAACTTTTTTGATAAAATTAGAATCGACCATATTCTATAGAAATTATATTGACAGTAAAACAAACCTGTCATTGGTTTAATAATATTTTTCTACATTTGCCTATCAATTTGATAACGTTTTTGATAATTTTATAAATAGACCATATTCTTTAGATAATAGCATTGACAGTAAAAACAGACCTGTCATTGGTTTAATAATGTTTTTTCTACATTTGCCTATAAATTTGATATCTTTTTGATAATTTAAGAAATCGACCATATTCAATAGATAACTATATTGACAGTAAAAATAGAACTGTCATTGGTTTAATAATATTTTTTTGTTCCTTTGCCTATAAATTTGATAACTTTTTTGATAATTTAGAAATTGACCATATTCTATAGATAATTATATTGCCTATAAATTTGATATCTTTTGATAATTTAAGAATCGACCTATTAAAAATTATATACAAGTAAAAACAAACTGTCATTGGTTTAATAATATTTTTTGTACCTTGCTATACATTTGATAACTTTTTGATAATTTTAGAAATGACCATATTCTATAGATAATTTATGCCTATAAATTTGATATCTTTTTGATAATTAAGAAATCGACCAAATTGAATAGATAATTATATACAGTAAAAACAGAACTGTCATTGGTTTAATAATAATTTTTTGTACCTTTGCCTAAAATTTTATACCTTTTTTGATAGAATTAGAAATCGACCATATTCTATAGATAATTATATTGACAGTTAAAACAAACCTGTCATTGGTTTACTAATATTTTTTCTAAATTTCCTACAAAATTTGTTATCTTTTGATAATTTTAGAAATCGACATATTAATAGATAATTATATTGACAGTAAAAACAGACCTGTCATTGGTTTAATAATATTTTTTCTACATTTGCCTATAAATTTGATAACTCTTTGATAATTTTAGAAATTGACCATATTCTTTAGATAATTATTTTCAGAGTAAAAACAGACATGTCATTGGTTAATAATGTTTTTTTCTACATTTGCCTATAAATTTGATATCTCTTTTGATAATTTAAGAAATCGACCATATTAATAGATAATTATATTGACAGTAAAAACAGAACTGTCATTGGTTTAATAATATTTTTTCTACATTTGCCTATAAATTTGATAACTTTTTGATAATCTTAGAAATCGACCATATTCTATAGAGAATAATGGTGTCAGGAAAAACAGACCTGCCATTGGTTTAAGAATATTTTTTTTCTACATTTGCCTATAAATTTTATAACTTTTTTGATAATTTTAGAATTCGACCATGTTCTACAGAGAATTATATTAACAGTAACAACATACCTGTCGTTGGTTTAATAATATTTGTTCTACATTTGCCTAAAATTTATACCTTTTTTGATAAAATTAGAAATCGACCATATTCTATAGATAATTATATTGACAGTTAAAACAAACCTGTCATTGGTTTACTAATATTTTTTCTAAATTTCCCTACAAAATTTGTTATCTTTTTTGATAATTTTAGAAATCGACCATATTAATAGATAATTATATTGACAGTAAAAACAGACCTGTCATTGGTTTAATAATATTTTTTCTACATTTGCCTATAAATTTGATAACTCTTTTGATAATTTTAGAAATTGACCATATTCTTTAGATAATTATTTTCAGAGTAAAAACAGACATGTCATTGGTTTAATAATGTTTTTTTCTACATTTGTCTATAAATTTGATATCTTTTTTGATAATTTAAGAAATCGACCATATTAATAGATAATTATATTGACAGTAAAAACAGAACTGTCATTGGTTTAATAATATTTTTTCTACATTTGCCTATAAATTTGATAACTTTTTTGATAATTTTAGAAATCGACTATATTCTATAGAGAATTATTGTGTCAGGAAAAACAGACCTGCCATTGGTTTAATAATATTTTTTTCTACATTTGCCTATAAATTTTATAACTTTTTTGATAATTTTAGAATTCGACCATGTTCTACAGAGAATTATATTAACAGTAACAACATACCTGTCGTTGGTTTAATAATACTTGTTCTACATTTGCCTATAAATTTGATAACTTTTTTGATAGTTTTAAAAATCAACCGTATTCTATAGATAATTATATTGACAGTAAAAACAAACCTGTCATTGGTTTAATAATATTTTTTCTACATTTGCCTATCAATTTGATAACGTTTTTGATAATTTTATAAATAGACCATATTCTTTAGATAATAGTATTGACAGTAAAAACAGACATGTCATTGGTTTAATAATGTTTTTTTCTACATTTGCCTATAAATTTGATATCTTTTTTGATAATTTAAGAAATCGACCATATTCAATAGATATTTATATTGACAGTAAAAACAGACCTGTCATTGGTTCAATAATATTTTTTCTACATTTGCCTATAAATTTGATAACTTTTTTGATAATTTTAGAAATCGACCATATTAATAGATAATTATATTGACAGTAAAACAGACCTGTCATTGGTTTAATAATATTTTTTCTACATTTGCCTATAAATTTGATAACTTTTTTCATAGTTTTGGAAATCGACCATATTCTATAGATAATTATATTGACAGTAAAAACAGACCTGTTATTGGTTTAATAATATTTGTCCTACATTTGCCTATAACTTTAATAAATTTTTTGATGATTTTAGAAATCGACCATATTATATAAAGAATTATATTTACAGTAAAATAATACCTGTCATTGGTTAAATAATATTTTTTCTACATTTCCCTAAAAATTTGTTATCTTTTTTGATAATTTTAGAAATCGACCGTATTCTATTGATAATTATATTGACAGTAAAAACAGACCTGTCTTTGGTTCAACAATATTTTTTTACATTTGCCTATCAATTTTATAACGTTTTTGATAATTTTAGGAATCGACCATATTCTATAGATAATTATATTGACAGTACAAACAGACCTGTCATTGGTTTAATAATATTTTTTCTTCATTTGCCTTAAATTTTATACCTTTTTAGATAATTTTAGAAATCGACCATATTCTATAGAGAATTATATTGCCAGTAAAAACAGACCTTTCATTGGTTTAATAATATTATTTCTACATTTGCCTATAAATTTGATAACTGTTTTGATGAATTCAGAAATCGACCGTATTCTATTGATAATTATATTGACAGTAAAAACAAACCTGTTACTGGTTTAATATTTTTTGCTACATTTGCACATACATTTGGTAACTTTTTTAATAATTTTAGAAAATCGACCATTTTCTATAGAGAATTATATTGACATTAAAAACAGAACTGTCATTGGTTTAATAATATTATTTCTACATTTGCCTGTAAATTTGATAACTTTTTTGATAGTTTTAGAAATCGACCGTATTCTATTGATAATTATATTGACAGTAAAAACAGACCTGTCCTTGGTTTAATAATATTTTATCTACATTTGCCTAAAATTTTATACGTTTTTTGATGATTTAGAACTCGACCATATTCTGTAGAGAATTATATTCACAGTAAAAACAGACCTGTCATTGGTTTAATATTTTTTCTACATTTGCCTATAAATTTAATAACGTTTTTCATAATTTTAGGAATTATATTGACAGTAAAAACAGACCTGTCATTGGTTTAATAATATTTTTTCTACATTTCCCTATAAATTTGTTATCCTTTTTGATAATTTTAGAAATCGACCATATTAATAGATAATTATATTGACAGTAAAAACAGACCTGTCATTGGTTTAATAATATTTTTTCTACATTTGCCTATAAATTTGATTACTTTTTTGATAATTTGGAAATCGACCATATTCTATAGATAATTATATTGACAGTAAAAACAGACCTGTTATTGGTTTAATAATATTTGTCCTACATTTGCCTATAAATTTAATAAAATTTTTGATGATTTTAGAAATCGACCATATTATATAAAGAATTATATTTACAGTAAAATAATACCTGTCATTGGTTAAATAATATTTTTTCTACATTTCCCTATAAATTTTATAACGTTTTTGATAATTTTAGGAATCGACCATATTCTATAGATAATTATATTGACAGTACAAACAGATCTGTCATTGGTTTAATAATATGTTTTCTTCATTTGCCGAAAATTTTATAACTTTTTTGATAAATTCAGAAATCGACCGTATTCTATTGATAATTTTATTGACAGTAACAACAAACCTGTCATTGGTTTCATAATATTTATTCTACATTTGCCTATAAATTTGGTAACTTTTTTGATAATTTTAGAAATCGACCATATTCAATAGATAATTATATTGACAGTAAAAACAGACCGTTTTATAATATTTTTTTACATTTGCCTAAAATTTAGTACCTTTTTGGATAATTTTAGAAAAAGACAATGTTCTTTAGAGAATTATATTGACCGTAAAAACTGTCATTGGTTTGATAATATTTTTTCTACATTCGCCTATAAATTTGAAAACTTTTATGATAGTTTTAGAAATCGTGAATGGTCAATGTACGGCCTTCAACAGTTGGATTTCATCCTCGTTAAAAACTATTCAATTACGAGGTCTTACTTTTTCTTATACATTGATTGATTGATTGTTGGTTGCTTAACCTCTAGTGGCAAATATTTCATGCGTATTCAGGACGAGAACAAGTTCACAATAAATACAATAGGTAGGTTGATACAATAGAGGCCATCTGGGATGATGTTCGGGGAAATTTGGACTGCCACTGGAAAATGAGGGTATATTGGATAGGAACAGAAATTTTGCCTTGCAACAGGCCACCTACGGACCCCTTAAAGAGTTGTTGCAAGGGTTCTTAACGTGCAAAGAGCGTGGCGCTCTCTTTACACGATTGATTGATTGATTGTTGGTTGCTTAACGTCCAGTGGCAAATATTTCATGCATATTCAGGACGAGAACAAGTTCACAATAAATACAATAGGTAGGTTGATACAATAGAGGCCATCTGGGATGATGGTCGGAGAAATTGGACTGCCACCGGAAAAGGAGGGTATATTGGATAGGGACAGAAATTTTGCCTTGCAAAAGGCCACCTACGGACCCCTCAAAAGAGTTGTTGCAAGGGTTCTTAACGTGCAAAGAGCGTGGCACTCTCTTTACACGAGGCATCGGATTTATCGTCCCCCTTCTGACCGGACGTGACTGCGAACTTGATACATCCCGCACAGCCAAACGGAAGCCCCACTTCGGCAACCGTTTTACTGCCGGTCGGGAGAAGACCAAGTGACCATATTTCTATACCCAGTCACCCTTGGGGTGGTTTTCTTATACATATTGTTATAATAAAACACCCATGCAACCACGCATCCCATACTGCATGATAGGACCCGACCCAAATAATTTCGTGTTTCGGCAGTTAAGCTTGGAATGGTCATTTTAAGATGCATTATTTGAATATAATCGAATATGAAAATTATTCGTTTTTATTGAAATATTAATATTTTAATTCTTCTTCAATAGATCTAGTTATACTGACAGATCTGCCATCATCAGGGGTCCAACTGTCAATTCAATGTTAACTTTTATTTACTAAGCATATCTCCAATACTTTAATGTTGCGACACGCAACTATTGGTGCTGTATTGAATATTTATACACAGTCTTCATCGAAATGTACTAAATGCCAGTGTTTTCATTATACGTTTCTTTATTTTACGTATATATGGATTATATTTAGCTATTAAAACTACTTTGCTTCTCTTTAGATTTGTTTTGTTGTAATAAATCAGTACGGTCAATTGATAAAGCATCAGTAATACTATCATCTATTTCAACGTTATCATAACCCCTATCTAATAATTTCACTTTGAAATTAGTTAGATTGTTTATTAATTTGTTATGGTCACTTGTATTTCTAACTTGCCGTATTGCTTCGCCTTTAACAAATCCTCTGAATACATGCTGTCATTAGCTATTTCTGTGCAGAAACAGATAAGAATTTGTTTCTTTAAAATACATTTCGAGGTCAAGAATGCCACATGTTGTAAATCGTTGACCTTTAATGACATCAACATCCAAGAACGATATTTTATCGTTTTTGATTTCATAGGTGAACTTTAATAAGGGGTTATAATCATTTGCTAGACGAAAAAAATCTATAATTTCATCTGATGTTCCATCATATATTATGAATCCATAGTCTCTATATCTGCCATGATATAATATATTGTCTTTATATTGAAATGCAGAAATCATTTGATTCATTATTGCAAACACAACAGGTCACAGATTTCCGGTGAAGGAACTGCGCCAATTGCCGGACCTAATATTTGTTTGTAAATTTTCCAATCAAATTCAAATACATTGTTTTCGAAATTGTTTTTAAAAAAATGTATTAATACATTGACTGGTGGAGTATTGACTTTGAAGTGTGAGTTGTCAAAAATGTCATAGGCTTTTAACCGCACTCAATAACGTTTCTTAGATATTTCTAGACTTGCATGCAGGGCAATGCAAGTATAGCTACTGATACTAGTAAGAACAACAATAACCGCATGTTACATTCTGATCAACATGTTTTAATATTTCTGTGGTACGGATACCATGCCGCTAACTAAGTCAATGATCAACCTAGTGAAACTCAACTTAACCAAAGTCAACCTAACCATGTCCAATCTCACCAAAAATCTGTCTGATTCCTTAAGAAAAATTATACCCAAGCAAGGGGCAGATAACTCTAATTGAGAAAAAATTGTATAAAATAAACCAAATACGGCTTTTGAAGGAACTTTTTTTTGGAGGCCTGACTTCAAATCTTATAGCACGGTATGTAGGTATACTACAAGATGGAAGAAATGTGGAACAAGATATTTAGGAAGCTCAGCAAAAAAAAATCCTGTACGGGAGGGTAAATGATGGTTTAGAGAAGGAAAAGGAAATAGGATTATCTTCTCGTCAGACTTTGATTTGTGCGAGATGCAGTTATATATCGGATAAGTATAGCCTAAACGAAGAATTAGAAAAAAGAAAAACAGCCAGAAAACCATATACATTAGATGCAGCTGCAGATGTCGAACGAATGGTTAAATGAAGGCACCAGTAGAATCCTGTTTTTCATCTGAGGAAGTCTAAAACTACCAATCTCATATCAGCCTATAACGAAACCGGTCTCTTTCATATTTTACAAGATATGCAAGACGCAGAAAATGAAAAGGAATCGTCAAAACTACAGAAAGTACATTGAAGATTGTTGCTGCAGAAATGCAACATTTTATCTACACAATAAAATCGATTCTATAAAAGAAAAATAATTAGGGTCTCGTTAACATCATTTTCCTACCAACAAAACTGAGTTCATCAATAGGGACTATAAAATCAATTATACGTCTACTGCCCGTTATCCTGTTCCTACCAGTAAATTGGGTTGTCTTATTTATTTCATTTCTTGCTTGCTTGAAGTCCGCTCCAATACACGAGAGCTAATATAATCTCGCTATCGTTCATATGATTTCAGATTCCAATAGTCATTTCGTGTCTTTCATCTTCACTTATTTTATCTGCACATCCAAATCTACATTTACTGCAGGCACCATTTTTTATTGATCTCGCCTTTACAGTTTTTCCGGTATCACTAACATACTCCATACCACTGACATTTAATCTTGCGAATATTTTTCATCCAACTTTCACGATTAGTTTTTTTCTTTCTTGATAGCCTCTTCTTCTTTGGAGACTGATATTTTGCCTGCTTTCTTGGTGTAATAATTTCAGAATCACATAGAAGTGGAAGCATTATTATTTTCATTCGAATTCGAGTTTGTCAACTATCTTACTGGCGCAAAAGTTCTATCTCATTACACATGTTGTCTTCGACGGAATTTAAAAACTCACCATTAAAATAAACAATTTACTACATGTATAATTTTGACAATTTTAGATCTTCACAATTTCTTTATTTTCAGTTATTAGTCATATTCTAATGTCTTTTCAGTGTTCTTCGAATATAAAGTATTATCACAATTTCCTTAATGTCTTTCGTGCATAATTGATTTTCTCTGTAACGGCATCATTGATCTGACCATTTTGCATGCATCTGTTGTGTTTTGTGCACCAAGCAGTAACATAATCTGAAGGAAAAAAAATGAGGACATAAATTAAAATTACCCTGCATTATTGGTTAAATTAAAATGAATTTACCAAATTTGTTTATGTTAAACAGGTAAATTGTGTGCTTTATAAGTGTTTTTTAGTATCCCTTCATTGGTTTATTTGGT
Organism: Mytilus edulis; assembly: GCA_019925275.1. NCBI lineage: Eukaryota > Metazoa > Mollusca > Bivalvia > Mytilida > Mytilidae > Mytilus > Mytilus edulis. The sequence goes on along the minus strand of JAHUZM010000015.1, from coordinate 6,094,198 downwards.
CATGTGTATTCCAATATATATTTTGTATTTTTTTCACTATTTTGACATATTGACTTGAATTTACTATTTTTACCATATCATTCAATATACAACAGAAACATCTACAACTTGTTATTATAAGATTAAACTATAGAAAATAAAAGTTGTTAAGCATGTTTTAAAAAGTAAAAACACAAAAATACTGAACTCCGAGGAAAATTAAAAGGGAAAGTCCAAACAAATCATTGATTGATTGTTGGTTGCTTAACGTCCAGTGGCAAATATTTCATGCATATTCAGGACGAGAACAAGTTCACAAGGCCATCTGGGATTATGGTCGGGGAAATTTGGACTGCCACTGGAAAATGAGGGTATATTGGATAGGGACAAACATTTTGCCTTGCAACAGGCCACCTACGGACCCCTCAAAGAGTTGTTGCAAGGGTTCTTAACGTGCAAAAAGCTTGGCGCTCTCTTTACACGAGCCATCGGATTTAACGTCCCCTTCTGACCGGACGTGACTGCGAACTTGATACATCCCGCACAGCCAAACGGACGCCCAACTTCGGCAAGCGTTTTACTGCCGGTCGGGAGAAGACCAAGTGACCATATTTCTATACCCCAGTCACCCTTGGGAAGACATCAAACGAATGGTTAACAACTGTCATATTCCTGACTTGGTACAGGCATTTTCTAATGTAGATAATGGTGGATTGAACCTGGTTTTATAGCTAGCTAAACCTCTCACTTATATGACAGTTGCATCAAATTTCATTACATTGTCAACGATGTGTTAACAAAACAAACATACTCAAAGAGTAAAAATGTCAAAAATAGGGGTACAGCAGTCAACATTATGTTATCATTTTAATCACTATAAAAACAACAAATGTAACGAAGAAGCACAAAAACGCATACATCAAATTTAACATCCTCATTTTGCTTATCTTATACGATTTTATTTATCTATGTAAAGTCTACCAATAAAGGGTGGAAGGTTTTCATTACTGGTGTCAATTGCGCGTATAATTTTAAAGTATAATTGAAATCAAGGGCATATAATTATAGTGAATTTAATTTACTAGGACTTAGGAAGAAAATAAGACCTGTGGGCTGTGACCTCCTATTTCAATTTGCTAATTTGGATTTTATGTGCACATTTGCAGTCTACTTAAAAAGCATTAATACAGATTTCTTTCGTATAAAACTACTGACGCAGAGTCTGATAGTGCGCCCATTCTTTAGTCCTATCAGAAAACGTTTTGAGAAGATATATTTAAACTGAAAAGTTTATCAACTAATAAATGGAGTCTTAACTGCAATTGGTGTAGATTCTATTTATTTGTTTAGCATTCATGATTTAATATGTGAATGTTATTCCAGATTTTAATGATTTTAATAAAAATTTCAAGATCTTTTGTAAAAGCTTATAAAAAAATTAAAACTGTTCAAGCAAATCATACATGGGACACTCACAGGGGAAGGTAAAATAAATGAAAAGGTACATGATATAAATTGGATCTTGGTCAAAGGAAAAAGCATCTATTGACAGTTCCTGTACTTTAAAACATTGCTTGTCTTTCGGTAAATTAAAAACATGGTGTATGTAAAGAAACTCCACACGATTGTCAAATATTGATTGATTGATGGTTGCTTAACGTCCAGTGGCAAATATTTCATGCATATTCAGGACGAGAACAAGTTCACAATAAATACAATAGGTAGGTTGTTGTAATAGAGGCCATCTAGGATGATGGTCGGGGAAATTTGGACTGCCATAGGAAAATGAGGGTATATTGGATAGGGACAGAAATTTTGCCTTGCAACAGGCCACCTACGGACCCCTCAAAGAGTTGTTGCAAGGGTTCTTAACGTGCAAAGAGCGTGGCACTCTCTTTACACGAGGCATCGGATTTAACGTCTCCCTTCTGACCGGTCGTGACTGCGAACTTGATACATCCCGCACAGCCAAACGGACGCCCCACCTCAGCAAGCGTTGTACTGCCGGTCGGGAGAAGACCAAGTGACCATATTTCTATACCCCAGTCACCCTTGGGGTTCGATTGTCAAATACTTCAAGATCATAGTCTGCACTAATGACTTGTAAAATCACAGAAAATGATTTTGTCGTTATATGTATCAAACTAATCTACCCTAACTTATCTTTATTTGTCCTCACAATTTGAATAAATTCCTTTTTGTTTACAGTTCAGTATATTCCTAAAATTTGTGAGGTTTTCATTGTTAAATTTAATTTCACTTCGCACTAGTCAAATACCATCTAACGTTCATACGTAAAGTGACTAAATTATTGTTATTCACCCGAAATACAGTACGTTGCAGGAAAAGGGAAAATAAGTACAAACTTTAAATATGAGAGCGATTGTTGCTGCGGATCAATTGTTTAATTTTCTTTTCATATGGTCAAATAAATGAAGTGAAGCGACGGCATAAAATTTCAATAAAACTTAAATTATTTCTTTACAGGTTTAGTACCACATAGTTACAACGACAAAGTTATTTTCAAGTTACCTGTGTGACAAACTCACATGTGCATTGTATTTTCATTTGTGTAGACTTGAACACTGAACGACTCTTTACGAATAGCATGGTGAGTGAACAATCTGAGAAAATTCAAGCAGATTTGTTGTTATAGGAGGATTTTTTTGACAAATTCTAAACGGGAACAGTGCTCTTAAGCCCACCAATTATAAACAAGAACAAATTTTTTAACGTTCACAGTTCGTTTTATGTTATAAAATTATTATTGCATGACATACCATCAGAATCAATCAATATCAAACGTCATACAACGGGCAGTGTTGAGGATGGGAGTATATGTCTTCGATTCAGATTTCATCTTCACTAATCACCCTAACGAAAAAGCTTAATTTTGATTCCAAACACCTCTCGGGTGTCTGGGAGTAAACATGAGGCCGATAAGGTCTTTCTCAATCATCATTAAACCATAAGGGCTTTACAAAAAAGTGAACATGTGTGTTCAGAATGGCAACCTTTTATATGATGCCATATGTAGGGATCCTGTGTATAATATTCACGGGTAGACACACCCATCAATCAATCCTCTAGAACATATCGAAGTCGAAGTTAACACATATAAGAATTGGAAGCAATTTAATATCCTTATTGACTCTCCGACCTGCAGTAAAACGCTTGCTTCAGTACGGCGTCCGTTTGGTCGTACGGCATGTACAGGTTAGCAGGTTAATAACTGCTGAGCCTACCCATGTTCCTTTAAAAACTCTTCCAAAAGCTCCTTTTCCAATCTCATCTTCCAAGCGAAAGGATAAGTCGTTCAGTTTAATTATTGGAATTGTGGATATAGTACGCTTCTGTAATGAAGAAAATTGCTGGTTGCTTTTTTTGGGGTCTATAACGGTTACTATACGGGACGTGTATGTTTGTCCATGTACTGAAATGGTGCAATGATATTTACCTTCTTCCTCTTTTAACTTACCATCGTCCATTCCAAAAATCTCTTCAGGCCCATGGAAAATACGATTAATCGTTTGTGAAAGCGTGAGCTTAGATTGTGGAAAGCTATAGTTCACACCTAATTCTGTCTCTTGCTCACTAGGCAAACTTATTGATGTTTCTTTCATCGACAAACAGTTTTTCTGCAACTATAATTGTTTTTACATTGAACCCAAAATCTAAAGGATCGAAGTTATTATCGAGGTCTCTGGCTGTTCCTGACTTGTATTGTAGCAGTATCCATTCCTTGGCTTGACTTCTTCCTGTGGTAGTATTGTTGACACAGATCCCCAATATGATCTCCTGTTCATGGCATACTTTATCAAGAGATGTTTAGTCGAACCACTTTCGTCTAGTGGAACGAAACAATACATTGTAAGTCAAGTTATTTATTTTCAAACTACCACAGAACAAACCATTTATTTTATGTGATTTTCCAGCTGAGTTATTTATTTTCAAAATCCTCCTCTTTTAACAAATCATGTTATAATACGAGTTGCTTAATATATACGATGCAGTCCGGATCTTCTTCTATCTAAGGCTTTGTTCGTGTATATTTATTTCTTATTATATATAAATAAAAAGCTTCATGTATGTAGATTATATTAAATTGATAGAATCCTTTTTGGAAAATGACGCAGTCATTGTTCCAGTACTGGCGACCTGAACTTCATTACATTTCTCTGCCTACCGCGCTTGGTTTCGTATTTACTATTTTCTATACAAACTGGAATCTGCTTGTGTTATCATTAATTATGCATGAGAGGTCATTGTGTAGTAATCAGCCAGGAACCAGTTTACAAACTAACTGGTTTCTGCTTGTATTCCACTACACTCGGACAAAGTGTTGTAGTTTGACTGGAACCAGTTTAGAATTTGTAAACTACAAAACGTAATCGGTTATTATTCATTCCGTTTTGGTGTTTCATACCGACTTTTATGGTTTGAATAAGCTTAAGACCCTTCAAACATTAATGTGATAGGTATATTAAAGACTGTTTTACAAAAGGATGGAACTGTTTTGCTTTCAAAGTCGTACTATAGTGATATCTGTTATGTACGGATTTCCACTCTCACCGGTTAATTTCTTTTTTTACACGTGCTTTTGAAACTTCCTGTTTAAACATCTCAAGTTTTAAAATTGTTTTTTGAGTGAATTTAACTTATTTTAACAATCATGAAGCGTTCCAGAATCATTTTCAAGCAGTTTCTTCTTCTCTTTGATGATGGAAAATAGGTTTTTCTCAAGAAAATACCGCAAACGATCGCAGAGGAATTGAAACGTACAAGTCAAGTCGGCACCTGGTTAACATTGGCATCTAGTCAAATCGGCACCTATTTGACGTCAATTCGGCATCCAATAATATTTGTTATAATATTTTCTATTCAATTAATTAATAACTGTTACCAAGTACATAGTGAATATGTTGTTGTGTATTTAGGTAAACAACGAAACCAAAGTGAAATTATGTTGTTGTGTATAAAGGTAAACAACGAAGCCCTTACCCAAGCTGTTGTTTTAACAATTAGACAATTATTAAAAAAAAATGGAAAACTATGAGTCCCTTTCAATAAATCAAACTTTCATGCCAAATAATAAGCAAATTTAAGGTGTTTTTTTTCAGTAAAGTTTAAAAAGCATTAAACAAACAATCCTGTAAAATGCTCAACTGGTTTAAATAATGCATAAAAATATCCAATATCTCATGTATTAGTCCAAATAATTATGACGTCTGGCAAGGCTATTTTATTTTTTTTCTGTGACGTCTTCCTACGAAGTTCGTAGGAAGGCGTCCCAGAAAAAAAGTAACATAGCCTTGCGGTCATAGAAAGGTGTCCCAGAATAAAATTAAAAAAGCCTTGCCAGACGTAATAATTATTTTGACTACTCATATATATATCATTAAAAATACACCAAAAATGTCATTTAGTTGAGAAAAATAAATATATACAAAATGTACAATGAACACCCAAAAATGTGAAAGTTAGTATTTAACTCTTTTTGCTTAAATACTGAAAAAAATTCTGGCAACCCCTTACTTATTTTTACTCTTTTTGCTTAAAATACTGTTAAAATATATATTTAACATGGGTGACGAATTGACTATATCAGGTGTCGATTTAACCAGGTGCTGATTTGTCCAGGTGCCAATTTAACCAGGTGCCGGTTTGACTAGAATTCTTTGACAAATGTTTGAAATTACCTGAGTTTCATTAGACCTTTGATAACAGTAACAAAAAGATTATTTACTTAATATTTTGGTATCAGGTCTGTTCGCGCCCAATACACTTTCGGACCTTGCAGGTTCGCACCTCGCACGTTCGCACCCAAGGTCCGTTCGCACTCTACTCATTCGCGCTCAATTTTAATTCAAATTCAAGTTGAATAATTGGAAAATCATGATTGTTGTTTTAAATTGCTTTGGTGTAAATACTGAATGTATTTATAGCTTGGTACATGTATGAGTAAAACATTGAAGATTTTAAAGGAAAAACACAAAAGATAATTGTTTTTAACAGCTTGGTCCCTTTGATCTGAAACAACGAAACAATGAAATATAGGAACCAAAATATAGCAATCCACTATTATAACCAAAACATGATAAAATCTATTCAACACACAGAAAAAAACATAGTCAGAATCTCACTTCATTTTGAAAGAAGTCAATGAAACAAAGTTATAGCAATACACTAACCAAAACATGATTAAGAGTTATTCAACACAAAATAAAACGTTGACAAAATACCACTTTAATTAGAAAAGATTATTATTATTTTTAACAATACGCTATCCAAAACATGATTAAGATTTATTCAACACAAATAAAAATGCTGTCTCACTTTATTTTGAGACAATGACAACAATTATACTTATAAGAAAACACTTGCTTACAGAGTTGTTAAACACAAAACCAATTAAGATTGGGTGATAACATTGAGGGTGTGAAAGTGAAAGGGGGCGAACGGACCCGGATTCAGACTATGTACCAGTGAGAAATATACAAGCCTTTCTACGGTATTTATTTGTACAATTCAGGTAGTCTTGACCTATTCATTTGTCTTAAAAAACAGCCAGTTGTCACCTTCACTTCACACACACACATATATACTAATATCAATTATATGCTTACGAGACATGTTGCATTGTTAAACTAATTACGGTATGTGAAAATCAAGACTTGCATAAAAACTATCCCAATATTAGAGACAGTGGCGTCATTTTTCTTCAGAGCTTTCAGCTCTTTGATTAATAACATTTTGTTCATCATTAAGGGTGTTGGCTATTGTCAATAACGCATGAAAATCAACAAAAGGCATATGTTGCGTACAATATTTCTATGTAGGCACACATATTTGGAATTTTTTTAAGTTTACTTTTAACTTTTGACAGGTCTAGTTGTTGAATGTTGTCAAACATTCATTGCGACATCTAACATACAGGTATTAGCGTTGTTCTTAATAAATACATCAGAAACAAATTATAAATCGGATATCTTAACATTATTTTGAGTGTACTATGTTAAAAATATATTTCAATACTGTGCGCATATTGATAGTTATAATTTTAGCGAATAAATAACTTCGTGGGATAAAGCCGATTGATTTCTAATAAAATATTACCAAATAGACAAATTTATCCTCTTTGACGGATTAACCTTCGGATATTTCTTTCCATTTTCATCAACTGCTTTTTTGCCACCAATTTTTACAACCCCTGTGTCTATCCTCCACATCATAAATAGGATTGTTTGCAGAGGTGCTGACCAAGTGTTGTTACTTAGTTGCAGATCCACCATCCAAGCTGGCAGCCAGAATTGCACTGGGAAGGTGTAAAAGGCAATACAGAGATACGAGATACAGCGATACAAGATACGAGATACGAGATACAAAATAACTGAAAATTATATAATAATTAATTAAAGCTAAAAAAATGTATATTATGGAAATACATGAAACTTGTTAATGCATTAATCATTGATATTAATGTTTTTACAAATTTCAGTTATTCTAATACAATGGCATAAAGAGGACAGTCTTATGCAAAAAAAAATAATTTTAAATTCTCTATGGTTCATTTGAAAAAAATTATATAAAATTGCTTATTTGGTGACAGATCTTGCAAGATAAAAACTTGCATTGATAAATATCTATCAATTATTTCAGTTATTTTGAATTGAAGAATCATATTTATCTTAATGACATAATATGTATACATTTAATTGTTGTTATCAGAATTAAAAAAAAATGTTTTATGTTTTTCAATATTTAAGACACAACCTTGTAACACTCATGAAATGTAGCATATCAAATTAACAAACCATAGGTCCCTTTCAAAAATAAAAAAATATACTGACAATTTGTTGAAAGTGTATGTGGAAAAGGTAATAAAATTGCATTTTTATCAGTAAACTTTTTATCACAATGTCAGCAATTAAACAATTTTGAAACAGTACAGAGGTTAATAGTGTCACTTTACATCTTAAAAATATAATAAACTGAGGTTATGGGAATGGTTCCAATGTTGGACAATAAATAAGCCACTGCTAGATACTGGTTCAGCAAAGCAACATGTCGAAGAAAATTTTTTTAAAGAAAACTTATGCAGAAGCCCTTAGGGGTTTACCAGAACGAGAAATGAAAGGTAAGTTTTTTTCTTATTATTAGACTTTTACACTGTGAGCTATTGTCATCACTTGAAGTCTGTCGTCTGTGTCATTCCTTAAGTTTTCATGATTTGATATTTGTTTTGAGAACCACTAAATATAATTTCACCAAACTTTGCAGATATGTTCCTGTCAATGTCCTTTTTAAGTGTTGTTAATTTGTTCCTGAAAGGTGAATAAACATGTGAGCCCTGGGGGGTCATCTTGACCCCTCCTGTTTGATAATTTGAAAACAGTTGAGATCCCCACCCCTTAACTATATATTTTCTTGTATGGGACAATTAAACAAATCAAAAGTAATATAGGTGGAGCCCTGGGGGTCATCTTGACCCCCTCCTGTTTGATAATTTGAAAACAGTTGAGATCCCCACCCCTTAACTATATATATTCTTGTATGGGACAATTAAACAAATCAAAAGCAATATAGGGGGAGTTCCCGGGTCACCCCCACCCCCATTGTATTTGATAACTTGTAAACGGTCCAGATCCCCACCCCTAAACCATATATATTCTTGTATGAGACAATAAAACAAATCAAAAGAAATATAGGGGAGTCCCCAGGGATTACCCCACCCCCTCCAGTTTGATAACTTGTAAATGGTCGAGATCCCCACCCCAAAATCATAAATATTCTCGTATGGGTCAATAAAACAAATCAAATGAAATATAGGGGAAGTCCCCGGGGTAACCCTTACCCCCTCCTGTTTGAGAACTTGTAAATGGTAGAGATCCCCACCCCTAAACCATATATATTCTTGTATGAGACAATAAAACAAATGAAAAGAAATATAGGGTAGTCCCCAGGGATTACCCCACCCCCTCCAGTTTGATAACTTGTAAATGGTCGAGATCCCCACCCCAAAATCATAAATATTCTCGTATGGGTCAATAAAACAAATCAAATGAAATATAGGGGAAGTCCCCGGGGTAACCCTTACCCCCTCCTGTTTGAGAACTTGTAAATGGTAGAGATCCCCACCCCTAAACCATATATATATATTCTTGTATAGGACAATAAAACAAATCAAATGAAATATAAGGAGACTCTGAGGTCACCCCCCCCCTTTTTTAAAGTCAAGATCCCCACAAAACTTTCATTAGAAAACATAATCATTTCAAATTTTCATTGTCATCAAATCCTTTATAAGCAAGTGTGATCGGACAGTTTTAATGGGAAAAAATATAGGGGTAGTACCACAGGGTTTATAATTACAGGGGCTTTGTTTGGGAGACTTTGTAACAGCATCCTGTTACAATTGTGTATTTTTATTTTTTTAATTTTAAACTTTTTTCCATTTTTTGGCTAATTCTTGGTATATTATATAGTCTGAAAACAGATTTACTAAGTATTGTGCAACAGAAAAAATCTTCAATTAAAAATAAATTCAAATATTTTAACCAATTTCAAGTTTGTTGACTACTTTTACTCTATGTCAGAAACCTAAAATGTGTCAAATATTTAATTAGGGACGGACCATTTAACTTGCAGGGGGGGGCATGGTTTTTTTTTCTGGTCAGAATTTTTTTTTGCGCGCTTCGCACACAAATTATTTATTTTTGGGAAGTAGCGCAACAAATCATTTTTTTGCAAATTTGACATTATTTTTTATGCTAAATATCCTCTGTCAGAATATTTTTTTGTCCCCTTGCTGGCCAAATTATTTATTTTCTCAAAATTCAGAATCAAAATATTTATTTACGAAAAAACCATGCCCCCCCCCCCCCCCCCCCCCCCCGCAAGTTAAATGGTCAGTCCCTTACAATTCAAATTCAGACCTGTATCAAGCTTGAATATTGTGTCCATTCTTGCCCAAACTGTTCAGGGTTCAACCCCTGCGGGCGTATTAAGCTGTGCACGGCAAAGCACATTTTCAGATCATGTTAATTAGCAACAATTTTAACACAAATCTGAAGAAATATTTTATGATTGTATCATATTAATTCCATTCCTCTCTCTTTCAGATGAACCTTCATCACCACCTGACAATACACCTGAGAATACACCTGACACAGAAATTGATGAAATAATAACTATATGGTCATCTCCTGAAAAGTCTCCATTTAAGGATGCCATAACCATAGAGAGCGATTCCAGTGACTCTATTTACAGACCACCATATAGAAAACGTGTAAAAAGACAACTACCAATGTTGTCAAGCAGTGACGAGTCATTACCCAGTCTTGAAGAGATATTAACAGAAGACAATGTTTGTAAATTAGTTGAAACCACCAAAACCAAAAAGGTTCAAGATTTCACAAGCTATCCAGGTGAATTGTTTAATGATCTGTTTGAGTCTTTTACAACTGTAAATAGAGGTTTGAACGTTGAGGAAATATTTGAGGTTATTATTAATGCTGAAAAATATCCACACAGTGTATCTGTTCCCCAGTATGTACAAAAACCAGCTGCTTTCATCATCAACAGAGAGAACTTAAAAGACCCACGCGACATTCGAGCGGATGGAAATGGTGTCTGGCGTATAAGAAACAAGGCAAAACGCAGATACAGAGTAGACCATACAGGCAAATTACAACTAATGAAAACAACCGAGGTAACAAACAGATCTTCTTATGAGCTTTGGAGAACATATTCCTTTCATAAAGAAACACCAAATTTCCGCCGGCTTATAATAGAGATTCATGGATATCCACATGCCATTCTGCAGTTCTATTTTTCTGGAGATATAGAACCAGTTGTACTCAAACCTCATGGGAATGCTAAGTCAAAGCATGCAGCACCTTACCGTAGAGTGGCTCCAAGCACACTGAATAGAATGATTGAACTTAGTAAGTCAAAAACATCAGCCAAATCAATCATGAAAGGCGTCATTAATGAAAACGGTGGTATAGAATCTTGTGGACCTAGTTCCTATCCTAGGAATGAACAACAGGTCAAAAACATAAGAAGGACAAATAAAGAGGAGATGGATGAGGCTACAGAAGTTCTTCACATGTATGACAATCAAGAACAGCCTTTCATACGAAAATTTGATGTCAGGCCAGACTTCATAGTTGTGTTAGCTTCTAACCAGCAATTACATGATTTAAAAAGATTTTGCACAACACATCCATGTAGTATAGTAGGTATTGACCCTACATTTCATTTCGACAATTTTGATGTAACAATAACAACATACAAACATCCACTTTTGCAAGACATTACCCCAGGTAAACATATGATTAACAGAAGTCCAGTATTTGTAGGACCAATATGTGTTCATAAGAAGAAGGAAACTACTACATACTTTAATTTCTTCTCCACCCTGATTTCTGCAGAGAAAGAACTGAAATGCATCAAAGCGATTGGTAGTGATGGAGAAATAGCACTGACAAATGCCGCATTAATGGCGTTTGAAGGACATACACAGTTAAGGTGTTTCAACCACATGAGGAAAAATATTCAGAACAAATTAATCAACATGGGTGTATCTCTGCACAACAGGTCACTGATACTGGCAGACATATTTGGGAAAAGTGAAAGTGCATCAATTAAAATTCTGGGGTTGGTAGATAGTCTGACACATGCTGAGTTTGATATCAAAGTTAATTCTTTGAAGGACAAATGGGAAAATATGAGTCCAGGTTTCTTGAAATGGTTTAAGACATACCAGGAAGAAACCTTTAAACAAACAATGATACAAACTATTAGATCTGAGGCTGACCTTTCATCCTTGGAGTGGTATACAACCAATGACAATGAAAGCATCAACAATGCTATGCAAAAAGTCTGTGGGAAGAACCTTACACTGCCTAAATTTATCACAGAGGCTAAAGATTATGTTGAATCACAGGAAAATCAACTAAAAATGGCAATTGTACAGGAAGGAAATTACCGATTCAAAGGGGAATATCAGCATCTGGAAGTTCCAATGCAGACATGGGCAACCTGGACATCTGAGCAGAGGAAAAGACATATTGCAAAGGTTAACAGATGTAAAGTACAGCAGAAAGAAATTGTAAATGTTGTAGCAGAAAAAAATCAGAACATTTGTATTAGTCAGCCAGCTGAGTCCTGTACATTTTCTGATGTTCCAGCATCAGTTTTAACAGATATGTGGTCAAAGGCAGGTGACATACTATTAATTGAGCATGCAGTTTGTAAGGTTCCTGGACAGCAAGACTCACGACGTGTGACCAGTATGTCTAATAGTAAAACAAGCCACTATGTTGAATACACAAGAAAATCAGGTCTAGTTTCATGCGATTGTTACATGTACAAACTGTACAAAATATGCCAACATGCAGTTGCTGGGGCTGAAGACATTGGAGTGTTAAACTTGTTTATAACCTGGCGCAACAGGAACAAAAATAACTTCACATTGACAGCAGCAGTCAACAGCACACTACCGTCTACTGCTGGGAAAAAGCCCACTGACAAGTCTACATGGAAAAGACACAAAACATCTAATGCAACAGCAACAGTGACAACAGTAGATGGTATTGTATTAGATCAAAGTGCAGAAAGCAATTACATTTTTCGCTTTCTAAGGAACACACGCATAATGGTGTGTTATGGTTGCGGTAAGAAATTCAGACAAAACATAATGGAGGTACCGGAAGAACCGCAAGATATAGTTATTGCTAGGAAGGAATTCAGACAGTATGTAAATGAAGCAGGGTTGTTAAAAATGTCATTCAAGAAAGAATTTGTTCATTACCATACTAAGAAAAGGTGTGTACTACACAAAGATCCATCTTTTGAGCCTCAAAGTATTGTTATTTCAACTGATATCAGGAGCTTACTACAAGAAAGCCACAAAACTCTAATCAAACATGAGCTAGGAATTTCATTATAAACATGTTTATTAACTAAATTGTTAATTACACAGTGCATAGAAAAAGAAGGCAATATTACATCACTTCCTAAACAACAAAAGCAGTACTGAGATTATGACCAATGTATATGATAATGATGCAAACATGTTATTTTATTGACCAGATAATGGTACTGATGTGACTGAACATGTCAAGTACATTCTGTTTTTACAAATTTCAAATATCCTTCACTTTGTATCAGATTTATACATTAAACAAAATGTTTTTTCCAAACTTTTATTAGTCATATAGTCAAAGGTTACAGGGGCATCAAATTTTTCTCTTGTCCTTCGTATTCTTCTTCCCGAATTCCTATGACGATAACTTGTCATTGATGGAATCTCAATGTACATTATAATGGTAAGAAGATGTGGTAGTGCAAATGAGACCAATTTCCTTGGCAGACGGAATGTAGTTAAAGTATCGTTCGTTTTTATAATTTATTGTCTTATGGAAGAGTTATTGGACTTTGGTTATCTTGTTCTTATGATTTACTTTTATTCAAGCTCTTATAGTTTTCGTGATATGCAAAACTGAGAAATGAACTAAAATGTTATATTTCAGGGTCAATAGTTCAAAAAGACCTGGTTTGTCAGATTTTTCTAAAATTGTCAGTCTTGTTCTGCTGATCCCGCAACCAGCAATGTTCAATCATTAAAGGGCTAAACACTCCTACAAGTTTTCATCACACAGGTTGGGACCAATGAAATTATTAGTAGAAATTAAAAAATGATGATTTAACATAATTTATAATATTTTATGAGAAATTATCCCCAAAAAATTGGAGCTTTCTGTAATAGAATAAAAGAATGGAAGCAGGGAATGTGTCAAAGAGACAACAACCTGACCACAATATTCAACACAGCGGGAACTCATGTACTCATAGGCTAGTTTGACCAAGCTCCAAATGTACACAAAAACATTACAGATGAACTAAACTAAAAAAAAACATGCAAGACTTGCAAAGGCTAGAGGTTCCGGACTTAGGACAGGTTAAAAAAAGGCTGGGTTTAACATGTTTATACCCATGTTAGCCAAGTTTTATCATTGTGCATCTAGATAGCTGTAATATATGGATGGGGTTAAATGAATAAAGAATAATGCTCTTCAAAAAATGAAGATTAGAGAATAACGGCAAACAAAATGAAGATTAGAGAAATGTGTGGTATAAAAATATAATGAATATTGAATAATTAATAATTAATAAAAGAAAACGCTAAACGTTAAATGTTTACAGAATTTCCCCTTCTTAAAATTTAAAGAAAATTATCAAAATTATCATTGTAAATTATATGTTTAATAGCATGTGTTATTTATCGTCATGTAGTCAAATTCACTGGAAAGAACTGGTGAAAACTTGGACATGTTACTTCAAGAAACTTTAACATTTAAATCATGCAGAATACACATCAACACAAAATCAAAAGAAAACCTTGCTGTTCTCATTCATTTTAAAGAATGTTTTTACTATTTTTTAAAGATTAAAAATAACATGGGAAAAAATAAGATAATAATGCGTAAAAAATCACTTTCAAAAAATAGATTATTTTTTTTCGCCGAGCGCAGCTAGATACGACTGCAGAAGTCCAATCCTCTGTTTTTAGACTATAGACAAAGAAATAGCAAAATAAATTGTGAATAATCCTTAAATTTAAAAAAAAAAAAAAAAATTGCCCCCCCACCCCTAAAAATATTTTACCCCCAATTTTTTTTCCAAAAAAACTGGTAATTTCGTAAATCTGGAAGAAAAAAAAGTTTGGCCCCCCATTTTTTTTTACCCCCCCCCCCCAAATTTGTTAAGAAATTTTATATTTGTAAAATGTGGTACAATTTAAGAGATATCCATACACTTTAACACATGTTATAGTCTGAAAACTAGAAAAATGCTTGTTTTGGGCCCCTTTTTGGCCCCTCATTCCTGAACTGTTTTGGCAATTACCCCCAAAATCGATCTCAACCTTCTACTTGTGGTATTGAACCTTGTGGTATTGAACCTTGTGGTACAATTTCATAGCAATCAAAAATTTTATTCACAAGTCATTGTCCAGAAATTAGAAAAATGCTTGTTTTGGCCCCTTTTTGGCCCCTAATTCCTGAACGGTTGAGACCATTACCCCCCAAAACAATCCAAACCTTCCTTTTGTGGTATTGAACCTTTTGTTTAAGTTTCATAGAGATCCATTCACTTAAACTAAAGTTATTGTCCGGAAACCAATCTGTCTACGGACGACGACGACGTGATATATAGCAATATACGAACGCAAATTTTTTGCGGTCGTATAAAAAGGGGTGAAAATTAAATGTTTACAGAATAACAGACCCCCACCCCCACACTCCAGACCCTTATAAATAAGTTTTAACCCAATTGTTACATGGTAATTTTTATGATTGTGAAAAAAAAATAGTTAACAGATAACTCATTAAAGCATAATTTCACAAAGATGAATGAGATAAAATTCCACAGAAGTATTTGTGTGTGTCATTTTAACTCCAGTAGAAAACAGAAAGTCTTTTAAAAATTATAAGGTACACAAAAACATAATTGTTATAGTGAATATTAATATGACTTTATTATTTTTAAATAAGATGACAATAAACAAATGATTAAGAAATCAATTTAAAAATCTATGTTGAAATAGTCTACATTTATATAATTAACAAGATGTTTATCTGTTTTAAATAAATAAATCACTAAAGAATTTTTATATTTGACCATGGTAGTATCAAATTATGGCACAGGCCAATAACCTCAAATAAAATTAAAGTGTATAATCTTCAGAAGCTTTTATTTATTGTAATGCTTGTGTTTTAAATTGATGTTGACAAATTTATCTATTAGTTCCCAGAGTTTACAATTTTAACAGTTTGTCTAAATGAAATTAGTGTAGTTCAACACACTTGACTTATTTTTTTCATATTACTTATAATTGTTTCTCATATCTCGTATCTCGTTTCTCGTATCGCTGTATCTCGTATCTCGTATCTTGTATCTCTGTATTGCCTTTTACACCTTCCCGAATTGCACTTGGTTTAAAATAGGACCCTATGAGAAATTCATACAAATATCTCCTTTTAGAGAACCACAGAATGCAATGCAATATTAAACCAAATTTGACCTTAATCATTATTCAAGTATCTGATATGATTCATTTTTTTTTAGCTTTCAAAAGCCTAAGTAGAGTCAGCTGAGCGACACAGAGCGTCTGGTATTACATTAAAACAGTGTTAATGCACCTCTCCATACCATGAACGACAAGTTTATTATTTTACCTGTGTGACGTACAAAATGTAATTGTCATGCCAGGTTTATTCACACGATTATCGCAAATACATAAAGGAGTGTCACCTCCGCGTGTTACCAACGAGTTAAAAATCGTGTATGGCATGTGCCGATTGAAAAGTTACCGAATTTGATTCTAAATCATATGGGTCATTTTCAAAAAATGTCGAATTTCAGTACACCCATGCTAAAATTTTTATTTCTAATGGAAATTTCAGTTGTAATGGTTTAAATGAAAGCTTGTCGGATTTGTGATTCAGAACATCAATGATAAACACACCTTACATCTATTTTGATAAGATTAAACTGCATTTAAGTCCGATTTTGGGGGTATTTGTGTGCGTACATTGTCAGAAAAACACATTTCAAATGATTTTTTTCCGATTTTCTGATCGCCTTGGTAACTGCAAAAGGGACTTTTTAAGAACGTTAATTATAATTCTAATCTATGTCTCAATTTTTTACTGCAAATGAATTTACTTCAACCCCTGAACAAACTAAAGGCTCTAAAAAGCATGTGTCGCTCACCTTGGATATGTGTTTATCAAACAAAGGACACACATAAAATGTGGGGACTATCTTTAACACATCCAACCCATCGAACTAGAGATAAAGGATACAACAGATACAGCGAAGTCTGCTTCATATCTTGACTTACATCTAGAATTTGACAATGAGGGTCGGTTGAAAACAAAACTTTACGACAAACGAGACGATTTTAGCTCCCCAATTGAGTTTTTTTCATTTCTATGTAGCAACATTCCAGCAGCGCCTGCATGCAGAATATATATCTCCCAATTGATACGATATTTCCGCGCCTGTATTTCCTATCATGATTTCCGTGATAGAGGGTTGCTGCTAACAAGGAAGCTATTAAACCAAGAGTTCCAAATGGTGAAGTTGAAATCATCCCTTTGTTAATTTTACAGACGCCATCACAAGTTGGTTGACCGTTATGGAATAACCATTTCACAGATGATACAGGATAAGTTTCTTACGTCGTTTCTACAATACCCTTCTCTTTTCATGAATGTGATTTACTGAATTGGACTATTTACCGGGTTTGTAATCACATAATATTGTTCAAGATAATAACCAGAAACTGCAAACTGCAAAAAATTACCAATTCAGGGGCAGTAACCCAACAACCAGTTGTCTGATGTGTCATGAAATTTCAGGACAGATAGATCTTTGACCTGGTAAACATTCTAACTCTGTCAGATTTGCTCTAAATGCTTTAGTTTCAGAGATATAAGCCAAAAACTGTTTTTTACCCTATGTTCTATTTATAGCTATGTCAGCCATGTTGGTTAGATGGCAGAGTTCGGACACATTTTTTTGACTACAAACCCTAGTTTGGTTGAATTTGGCCAAGTAGTTTCAGAGGAGGAGATTTTTGTAAAAGTAAACGGCTGACGACAGAAGCCAAGTGATGAGAATACCCAACAGATTAAACAAGTGGTCTTTTCCTCCTCTGAATAATGTTATAAACGGAAACTTGATTTTTTTCCAATCAATGTTTGACAGGGCTTTTTCTTTTCTCATTGCATTGAGGCAGTCTACTTTCCCCGGTACCTTCATCATCACAATAAACCTTGAACTTGATATTTCTTTTGGAGACCAAGTGTGTCGTTCTGAAATGAGAGTTAAAACAAAACATTATTTATTAATATCAGTTACTATTAAGATTATCAGACTAAGATAACTGAAAGTGCTGTGAGTATTTCTGACCATAAGTGACTAAAAAGGCTAATTACCATGATTACATGTATGATTATTCCATCAATAATGGAAAGCGCAGTCGTTTTGTTTTTTGCAAAATATATCGGTAAGAAACCAGAATTACCTTTTTATAGCGGATGACCGTGAGGGCATTCCGGTGTAATGCTGTAGCCTAGATTTCCATTACGTAACTTTCCTGTTTGATTTTAAATCGATCTATAAACATGATGAATACGCAGACATCATGGAGGACAAATTAACATTCATTATCGCTTGTTATCAATTAAAACTGTTTTTAAAGGGCTTTTACATGTTCATGGTCCAGCTCTCTAATTTTTTATTATTATTTCTTTCCATCTGGTATGCTTTTTACTCTTTTTGTCTTTAAGTTGTTTATCATATGCAGGCGAAGTTATTATATCAATAATTGTTTTGTTAAACAGTCGTCACTTAAAAGATGGTATAGCTTCAAATGAATCTGATGAGCTAGCACCATGCAGGTCAAAAGGACATCAACTATAATTTGGATTTTCACAAATTGACAATGCCTACTTATCATGCTATCATTTAAAAGTTCTTGTGTTAATATGGATTAATAAACTATCAATATGCTTTAATCTAGAATTTTAGTTTATTGAAGGACCCTTTGTCTGATTTTAAGAATATAATTTAAATTGTTAAAAAATAATTTGAATTAGCTCTCCGCGATATAGCCTTGTTGTGCTAATGCGGGGTAAAGCAACCCACAATAAATTAATCAATGATACCCGAGGTCGCAAGTATCACACATAAAATGGCTGTGTTTCAAAGTAAGTGTATCGAGGTACCAGGATTATAATTTAGTACGCCAGACGCGCGTTTCGTCTACATAAGACTCATCAGTGACGCTCATATCAATTTTTTTTTTTAAACAAGTAAAAGGTTGAATTATATTAAAGCATTTAAATAAAAATACTTTTTTAACCAGATGCTCCGCAGGGCGCAGCTTTATACGACCGCATAGGTTGAACCCTGAACGGTTGGGGCAAGTATGGACACAACATTCAAGCTGGATTCAGCTCTAAATTTGGATTGTGATGAAATAGTTGACACAGCATAGGTTTTGGACACAGAATGAATGTGGTCTAATGAACTTAAAATAATTTTTTTGTCTTTGAACAATTACTATGCTGTTGAATTTTAATCCTCTCAAAAAAATGTTTGAAGAAATTTTCTTTTTATTTATGAAATTTGAAATGAGAAAATTAAACCCCCACCATTTTTTTTCACATCCCCCTTTCCCTTTTTTCAAAACTGATCTCAATTCAAATTTCTAATGGAGTTTGCAACAATAACTACTCATTTAAATACATCATAAAATATTAAAATGTAACAAAAAGAGCTTGTTATCACTGAATGGTAAAGAGTGTTTTAATTTATCAGTTGGTAGTAAAAGTGAATATACATTGTGCATTGTATAAAACAATGATTTAAGTTGATTCAACTTCTATTCTGGACAAAGAAAGATAACTCCAATCAATTGAAAATTTCTTGTGCAATTAGATATTTCTTGCTATTGCGCAATACTGTGCAATTGAAAATATTTGCTATTGCACAATACTGTGCAATTGAAGATTTCTTGCTATTGCACAATACTGTGCAATTGAAGATTTCTTGCTATTGCACAATACTGTGCAATTGAACATTTTTTGCTATTGCACAATACTGTGCAATTGAAGATTTCTTGCTATTGATGAATACTGTGCAATTGAAAATTTCTTGCTATTGCACAATACTTAATATAATAATTTTGGATCTTGATTTGAACCAACTTGAAAACTGGGCCCATAATTAAAAATCTAAGTACATGATTAAATTCAGCATATCAAAAAAGCCAAAGAATTCAATTTTTATTAAAATCAAACTTAGTTTAATTTTGGACCCTTTGGACTTTAATGTAGACCAATTTGAAAACGGGACTAAAAATTAAGAATCTACATACACAGTTAGATTTGGCATATCAAAGAACCCCAATTATTCAATTTTTGATGAAATCAAACAAAGTTTAATTTTGGACCCCGATTTGGACCAACTTGAAAACTGGGCCAATAATCAAAAATCTAAGTACATTTTTAGATTCAGCAAATCAAAGAACCCCAAGGATTCAATTTTTGTTAAAATCAAACTAAGTTTAATTTTGGACCCTTTGGACTTTAATGTAGACCAATTGGAAAACGGGACCAAAAATATATAAGAATCTACATACACAGTTAGATCCGGCATATCAAAGAACCCCAATTATTAAATTTTTGATGAAATCAAACAAAGTTCAATTTTTGACCCTTTGGGCCCCTTATTCCTAAAAACCTGTTGGGACCAAAACTCCCAAAATCAAACCCAACCTTCCTTTTATGGTCATAAACCTTGTGTTTAAATTTCAAAGATTTCTATTTACTTATACTAAAGTTATGGCGCGAAAACCAAGAATAATGCTTACTTGGGCCCCTTTTTGGCCCCTAATTCCTAAACTGTTCAGACCTCAACTCCCAAAATCAATCCCAACCTTCCTTTTGTGGTCATAAACCTTGTGTTTAAATTTCATTGATTTCTATTTACTTATACTAAAGTTATTGTGTGAAAACCAAGAATAATGCTTATTTGGGCCCTTTTTTTGGCCCCTTATTCCTAAACTGTTTGGACTAAAACTCCCAAAATCAATCCCAACCTTCCTTTTGTGGTCATAAACCTTGTGTCAAAATTTCATAGATTTCTATTTACTTAAACTAAAGTTATAGTGCGAAAACCAAGAAAATGCTTATTTGGGCCCTTTTTGGCCCCTAATTCCTAAAATTTTGGGACCAAAACTCCCAAAATCAATCCCAACCTTCCTTTTGTGGTTATAAACCTTGTGTTAAAATTTCATAGATTTCTATTCACTTTTACTAAAGTTGAGAAAACTAAAAGTATTCGGACGACGACGACGACGCCAACGTGATAGCAATATATGACGAAAAATTAAAATTTTTAACGACTTTTATTAGATAGGCAAAAAAGCATATACACCTTGGTTGTAGTTTGTCATCAAGGTTGTCACCAGTGTTGTCCATCTGTGTGTTGTCATCAGGGATGTCCTGTGTGTTTTGAACAGCGTTGTTGTTCTGTGTGTTGTCATCAGGGATGTCCTGTGTGTCGTCCATCTGTGTGTTTTGAACAGCGTTGTTGTTCTGTGTGTTGTCACCAGGGGTGTCCTGTGTGTTGTCAACTGTTGTTGTTCTGTGTTGTCATCAGGGGTGTCCTGTGAGTTGTCATCAAGGTTCTCCTGTGTGTTGTCACTAGTGTTGTCCATCTGTGTGTTGTCACCAGGGGTGTCCTGTGTTTTGTAACCACTGTTGTCACCAAGGGTGTCCTGTGTATTGTCACCAGTATTTTCCATCTGTATTGTCACCAGTGTTGTCCATCTGTGTATTGTCACCAGTGTTGTCCATCTGTGTATTGTCACCAAGAGTGTCCTGTGTGTTGTCACCAGTGTTTTCCATCTGTGTATTGTCACCAGTGTTTTCCATCTGTGTGTTGTCACCAGTGTTTTCCATCTGTGTGTTGTCACCAGTGTTTTCAATCTGTGTATTGTCAC
This sequence comes from Mytilus edulis, assembly GCA_019925275.1. Classification (NCBI taxonomy): domain Eukaryota; kingdom Metazoa; phylum Mollusca; class Bivalvia; order Mytilida; family Mytilidae; genus Mytilus; species Mytilus edulis. The sequence goes on along the minus strand of JAHUZM010000015.1, from coordinate 6,072,633 downwards.
CAAGAGTGTTCTGTGTGTTGTCACCAGTGTTTCCCATCTGTGTATTATCACCAAGAGTGTCCTGTGTGTTGTCACCAGTGTTTTCCATTTGTGTATTGTCACCAAGAATGTCCTGTGTGTTGTCACCAATGTTTTCCATCTGTGTATTGTTAGCAGTGTTTTCCATCTGTGTGTTGTCACCAGTGTTTTCCATCTGTGTATTGTCACCAGAGTTTTCCATCTGTGTATTGTCACCAAGAGTGTTCTGTGTGTTGTCACCAGTGTTTTCCATTTGTGTATTGACACCAGTGTTTTCCATTTGTGTATTGTCACCAAGAGTGTCCTGTGTGTTGTCACCAGTGTTTTCCATTTGTGTATTGACACCAGTGTTTTCCATTTGTGTATTGTCACCAAGAGTGTCCTGTGTGTTGTCACCAGTGTTTTCCATCTGTGTGTTGTCACCAGTATTGTCATCAGGGGTATCCTGTGTTTGACACGCTCTTTCTCAACTTTATCATTTCATTTGACTTGAACAATAGTGATTTAAACTATTGCCTGCTTTACATGTCTACTTACATTTAATACAATATATAGAAAAATAGAACATTAGAGTTCTTTATACAACACAAGGTACTTAACTTGCATTTTAGAAAAATTGAGTTTCCTTAAAATTACCAATTCAGGGGCAGCAACCCAAAAACTGGTTGTCCGATTCAATTGAAAATTTCGGAGCAAATATATCTTGACTTGATAAATAATTTTACCCCATCTCAGATTTGCTCTAAATGCTTTGGTTTCAGAGTTACAAGCCCAAATCTACATTTAACCCCTATGTTCTATTTTTAGCCATGGCGGCCAGCTTAGTTGGTTGGCCTGGTAAACGGACACATTTTTTAAACTAGATACCCTAATTATGATTGTAGCCCAGTAATTTCATAGGAGAAGATTTTTGTAAGTTAACGATTAGAACATAGGGGTAAAATGCAGTTTTTGGCTTATAACTCAAAAACCAAAGCATTTAGAGCAAATCTGACATGGGGTAATATTGTTTATCAGGTCAAGATCTATCTGCCCTGAAATTTTCAGATGAATCAGACAACCCGTTGTTGGGTTGCTGCCCCTGAATTGTTAATTTTAAGGAAATTTTGCTGTTTTTGGTTATTATCTTGAATATTATTATAGATAGAGATAAACTGTAAACAGCAATAATGTTCAGCAAAGTAAGATTTACAAATAAGTCAACATGATGGAAATGGTCAGTTGACCCCTTTAGGAGTTATTGCCCTTTATAGTCAATTTTTAACCATTTTTCGTAAATCTTAGTAATCTTTTACAAAAATCTTCTCCTCTGAAACTACTGGGCCAAATACTTCCAAACTTTAACTGAATGTTCCTTAGGGTATCTAGTTTGTAAATTGTATCCGAAGTTATGATCTATCAACAAACATGGTCGCCATTGCTAAAAATAGAACATAGGGGTCAAATGCAGTTTTTGGCTTATAACTCAAAAACCAAAGCATTTAGAGCAAATCTGACGTTGGGTAATATTGTTTATCAGGTCAAAATCTATCTGCCTTGAAATTTTCAGATGAATCAGACAACCTGTTGTTGGGTTGCTGCCCCTGAATTGGTAATTTTAAAGAAATTTTGCTGTTTTTGGTTATTATCTTGAATATTATTATAGATAGAGATAAACTTTAAACAGCAATAATGTTCAGCAAAGTAAGATTTACAAATAAGTCAACATGACGGAAATGGTCAGTTGACCCCTTTAGGAGTTATTGCCCTTTATAGTCAATTTTTAACCATTTTTCGTAAATCTTAGTAATCTTTTACAAAAATCTTCTCCTCTGAAACTACTGGGCCAAATACTTCCAAACTTTAACTGAATGTTCCTTAGGGTATCTAGTTTGTAAATTGTATCCGTAGTTATGATCTATCAACAAACATGGTCGCCATTGCTAAAAATAGAACATAGGGGTCAAATGCAGTTTTTGGCTTATAACTCAAAAACCAAAGCATTTAGAGCAAATCTGACGTTGGGTAATATTGTTTATCAGGTCAAGATCTATCTGCCCTGAAATTTTCAGATGAATCAGACAACCTGTTGTTGGGTTGCTGCCCCTGAATTGATAATTTTAAGGAAATTTTGCTGTTTTTGTTTATTATCTTGAATATAATTATAGATAGAAATAAACTGTAAACAGCAATAATGTTCAGCAAAGTAAGATCTTCAATTAAGTCAATTTGACCAAAATTGTCAATTGACCCCTTAAGGAGTTATTGCCCTTTAAAGACTTTTTTCACAATTTGTTCATCATGTTGACTTACTTTAAAAAATCTTCTCCTTTGAAACTGCTGTATCAATTTCAGCCAAACTTAGGCTAAATGAGTTTCAGAGTATCTAGTATAAATTTTATATTTTATTTCCTTGTATGTCAAGAAACATAGCTCCTATGGCTAAAATAGAACATAGGAGAAAATGATTATTTTTTTTTGGCTTTTGAAGAAAATAGGACGATCCAAAAAACATTTAAATAAATTGAAAAGCCAAAATAATCATTGATGAGAGATTTAACCAAAAGAATTAAGGTGAGCGATTCAGGCTCTTGAGAGCCTCTTGTTTTTATGTTATTTCGAAGTCAGAAAAAATATTATAGTTATTTCTTATAATTTAACTCGAAATTCCATTTTAAACGGGAGTAAACCATGAAAAACAAGAATGTGTCCACAGTACACGGATGCCCCACTCCCACTATCATTTTCTATGTTTACTGGACCGTGAAATTGGAATAAATTCTCTAATTTGGCATTAAAATCAGAATGATCTTATTAAAGGGAACATGTATACTAAGTTTCAAGTTGATTGGACTTCAACTTCATCAAAAACTTTAACCTGAAGTGTAACAGACGGACGAACGAGCAGACGGACGGACGAACGGACGCACAGACCAGAACACATAATGCCCCTCTACTATCGTAGGTGGGGCATAAAAATTGATGACGTCACAGTCGCATGACAAAATGTCTGGGCTGATAAACAACACGAAGTCAGCCAATCAGAGGACGCATTACATCCAAAATTAAATTATATTTAAATGATACAAATCTGTAAATAAATTTAGTATTTAGGTAGGTGAGATCCAGATAAACGAATACATGAAATGGCGTATTTTTTCTTTTTGTTGACAAGTTCTCTATAGAATATTCATCTGGCTGAAATTATAATTATAATTAAATGGAATTTTTTTCTGAGCTAACAAATTGAACCTCGTTATTTTAGTATTATAGATAAGTGTAAACAAATTGTATCATTTTATCATTACTAAGCTTAATACCAGTTCATCTGCATACATGCAAGAGATATTATTATCATTTCTAGATTGCTCCTTCTATGTCTTCGTGGAGTTGAAGGCAATCTGATGTTGATTTTATTTGTCGGTAAATTATGCTATCGTCAGCAAAAAGCCTGATTTGACTGTGATGTAAATAGTCAGGTAAGGCATTGATATATATTAAAAATAGTATTGGACCTAATACAGTTCCCTGAGGAACACCTGATGTAACTGGTATTTTGTCAGAGGAATGGTTTTCTAGCATAACTGTTTGTGTACGATTTGTAAGAACAGATTTGATCAAGTTTGCCAGTTTGCGGCTTGATCTGATACACCGAAAAATGTAAGCTTTTAGGTTGCAGTCTTGAAAATAAAAAAATAAAAAATGCTACATAGAATTTTTTTTTCATGTTCATATCATGAATGTACTTATGTGAAATTGTGATTTAATCCAAAAAAAAGAGGGTCTTCCCACGAAGAATAAAAAGTTACGTAATCCTGAAGTCAAAACATTTTTTTTCTACTTTCTGTTTGCTATTTTTACTAGGCCGCACCACTTCCAGTCAACATGATATCCTTCCACTTTCCTGAATTGATATCCTCCAAAAGATGCAAGCTTTTTTTAAAGTCTATGTATATGTTTCAATTCAGCATAAACCTATAATCAAACAGAAAAAAATGAGTTCAGAAAAAAATTCAGAAAAAAATGCACTATTTTGTTTCCCTCCATGTTTTGACATGCACCGGAAACTGGAGTTGTAATACAAGACTGGTACCTATAATAGTAAACGGTAGTGTAGAACCTTGTCAAAGGCTTTTGCGAAATCCATGATGATAAGATCGGTTTGAATGTTTTTGTAGTTATTTGAACATAGTTGGTGAATTAGTGATAATTTTTGGGGATTCGTATGATGTATTTGCCCTGACGCTGTGTCGCAAGTAATAAAGTCTGTTGTTGGATTCAAGGGTGTTTCATAATGTTGCTTGCAATTCTGTGCTCTTATAATTTGCATGAAATACATGTTAGTGAAATTGGACGATAATTACCAGGATGATGGTTGTCTCCTTTTTTCGAAAACAGGTGTTACATTTGCGTGGTTCCAATTTTGAGGTACTTTTCCTGTATGCATTGATTTTGTATAAATTACATTAAGAATGTCTGTGCATATGCTGATGCTCCATTTCTACGTGATTGTGCTGCACAGAAGAAACCAACTTTTAAAAGTTTCAGCTTTTATAATGCTGATTCGAATTTTAACATTTGGTTAATATAATGGATTCATAGGCAAACAACATTCTATTTCTGAGGATAAAGTTGTTTTAGATGGGAGAATTGTGGATATTTAAAGATGCATATTTGAGGTATAGGATTTTTTTTTTGTAAAAGAGATGTTGGCCTCACGTTTACAATTTCCGTTGCGCCTAGCATATGCAATGACCTCAAGGTCAGAGCGTACAATTTTTAGAAGTTGACTGTTGACATTTTTTTCACCTGGGCAAATGGGTGTTGCTGTTGGTCGGGCATTTACAATTGATGGTTTACGTATCATAAACTATAATTCTAATCTGCTAAATGAAAGCATCGCTCAAAGGTATATGATTTCTATTATCATGAAAGTTTGAGGCCAGTGCAAAATTTGGAGTGCTGCAAATCTTTGTATGAACTTGGTATTACAGAAAATGTAAATGCTTTCGAAGATGGAATGGATAATGAAATATGAAAATGATCGGGATGACAATTACTTCAGTTTTGATGACGATTGGGACGTTATGTTAATCAAGATGGTGCGTTAAATGAGCAGCAAATGCATGCACCTTGGAGACATGTCCATTTTTTATTAAAACCGTTTTTGATATTTATACTAATACATAAAGGTTTATTACAATCCTTTATTTGTGTGTATTATTTAGTGACATCTCATTGTTGTATACATTGGTTTTTGACATTTGCTATGAAAAAAATTCCCCGACTGATAAGGGAGAGACAGTTTAATTTCTCAACTATGATGACACCAAGTTTTTACACAGTGTAGGGAATACAAGATTACATCAGCTCTGTGTGTACTGTATTTATTTTTCCAGAAACCTGCAAGATGAATAATATATTAAATTAAATCCAATAAAGGAAATTTGCCATATACCACACCTCTGAAAGTGAAAGTTATGACAGTGTCCCCGACAAAGAAATACAAAAAGGAGGGAAAAGATAAATCCTGGACAATTATGGGTCTTGCTGTCAGCAAGCAACCAAAGCTATTGTTTACGATGTGGAAAAGCTTAGCTCCATGAAGACAGGAAATTCAGTCATGTTTAGAAATTATATCTGCAGTGATGAAACAATAATAACAGAACTAGTCGCCAAGAACTTCTAGAGTACAAAAATAAGAATAAAGCAGCTAACAGAACACCCCTTTTACTCACTTACCATCCATTGTTCAGAAGCAGTGGAAAATTATAGAAAATGATTCAAATCTAAAAAAAGTATTTTCATCACCACCAGTCATGGCCTTCAGAAGACCTTAAATCATCCGTGACAAATTAGTGACATCTGTATTAGCAAAGCAGCCTAATCCATCTCCCGGTTGCTACCAACAATGTGGTCGAAGGAATTGTTTGTGTTGGAAAGCTGCCAATTAAAGCAGTTCTTTCATCAGCTCCGTTACTAAACAAAATTATACCATCTACTCTAATTCTAACTGTAAAACGGAGAACTCAATTTATATATTAACATGTGACACTAATTGCATTCAGAATGTGGGAGAAACAATGGACAAATTTAAAATTCGGCTCAATAACCATCGTACAAAACCAACAACAACTGTCCTCTCACAAGACATCTTCGTTCAACGAAACATCCTTTTGATAATGTTACTTTCCAAATCATAGAAGTCAAAACCAAGTCGGACACCACGACGAGAAGGAGAAGAGAAAACGTTTGGATCCACCAACTCCACACTTAAGAACCTAAAGGTCTAAACGAAAAAGGCGAGAAAAGATACAGGAAAGATAAAGAATAATTAAATACAAAACATCGTCCTTTTTATCCCGTATTATTAGCCAATGTACGTTGCTAACTTCAACTACTAATTGAGAGGGTTAGCGCTATAGAACCAGGTTTAATCCACCATTTTCTACATTTGAAAATGCCTGTACCAAGTCAGGAATATGACAGTTCTTGTCCATTCGTTTTTGATGCGTTTTGTTTTTTGATTTTGCCATGTGATTATGGACTTTTCAAATTGATTTTTCTCTGAGTTCAGTATTTTTGTGATTTTACTTTTTATGTATTTTCAACTAATCTTACATATTGTTACAGTTATTGCAATTGAAAATTCAAAGATAGTCAAAGAGGGACGAAAGATACCAAATATATGCTTCAACTGTTTCGGCCATCGAGGAGCGACACAACTGGAAGTAGAAGAAGGTAACAGCAGGTGAGAACCTGGACAGGCCAAGATGTTACTCAGACGTGAATGCAACCAGAAACCCGTCATCGTCAGAAAATTATCCTTCTGCACTATTTTTTTCAAAGGTCAAAATATACGGCTGTGCGGCATATTTTCAACATTAATATGCCCCGAACTTCCGAGAGTTTAAACTAACACTAAATTTCTTGACTACCGCTATCTCGACTGTAGGGTTACCACAGATTTCAATGTAAACAATATTCACATGTATATTTACTGGTAACATTCACAAGTAATGTCTCTATGAGATGCAACCTAGAGATCAGAACTGGGAACCAGTATGTAAACAAAATTAATTATCTATGAATATTCCGCATCTCCCCAACAGAGGCGTGGTTTGAGAAACAGCTGTAATTACAAAGTGCAACCTATAGATACTACGAATATGTCAAGACAAAATAGTTCTAGGTAGAAAACTGGATAGCATTGATGATTCAGATGTTCTGAGTGGTGACACGAATAATATAATGGTAGAAAGGGATACTATATTAAAGTCCGCAAAGACAGAGATGGACGAAATACACAACCTTCGTCTATGTCTAGAAGTGCAGTTCTATGTCGAGGTGAGCGTTAATCAACGTCAGTTGGATAATTATATGTAGTTTCTTATATATGTCGTGTACATTTTATTATTTTGTACAGGTTATTACTTGTACAAAAAGTTTGTAAGAGTAATTACTTGTATGGCATCATACAAGTTATTACTTGTAAAAATATAATTGTATCAGTAATTACTTGTACATTTTTGTTGAGAAAAAGATAATAACTTGTACATGACAATATCTTTGATTTTTATTTGTTTCTTCTTTTGCCTAAAATGTTTTATTCAAAACCTCCTTTCTGTGGGTTTGTCAGTCCGGATTTTTTTCTTCATTTGTGTCAACTATGAGCATGTCTTACTGCTAGTAGTCTGTTGTTATTTATGTGTTATCGTCATTTTGTTTATTTGCCTTGGTTACATCTTCTGACATCCGACTCGGTCTTCTCTTGAACTGAATTTTAATGTGCGTATTGTTTTGCGTTTACTTTTCTACATTGGGTAGAGGTATAGGGGAGGGTTGAGATCTCATTGTTTAACCCCGCCGCATTTTTGCGCCTGTCCCAAGTCAGGAGCCTTTAGCCTTTGTAAGTGTGGTATTATTTAATTTAATAAATTATTGGTGTTAAAATTAAACAAGGCAAGGCACATATTTCATGCATATTCAGGACGAGAACAAGTTCACAATAGATACAATAGGTAGGTTTTGTCAAAATAGAGGCCATCTGGGAAAATGTGGGTATTTTGGATAGGGACACAAATTTTGCCTTGCAACAGGCCAAATACGGACTCCTCAACGATTTGTTGCAAGGGTGGTATCACCAGCCTAGTAGTCAACACTTCGGTGTTGACATGGATATCAATAATGTGGTCATTTTAATAAATTTCCCGTTACAAAATTTTTAATTTTTCGAAAAACTAAGGATTTTCTTATCCCAGGCATAGATTACCTTAGCCGTATTTGGCACAACTTTTTGGAATTTTGGATCCTCAATGCTCTTCAACTTTGTACTTGTTTATTTATCTATTTTATTGAATTCTGTTTCAAATTTTTTTTTTTAAAGATGGGTCAGGAGACCAAACAATGTCAAATGTTTATTTAAAGAGACAAGGTATTGACCAAAATCCTATTGAAAAGATGAGAGGGAGTCGTTTTAATGTTCAGTTTCACAATGCTGGCGGAATTTTCTTTTTGAAACATGTTATTTTAAATTATCTTTTAGTAAAAAAATGGCTTTAAATTATACACAAGTGTCTCCAAAACAAAACTTTAATTAGTATATGCCAAGCTTTGGGAATGATATGTAAAACCATAACAGGTCCACATTGGAAAGCAGCTTCCGAAAAGAAAACACCGATTGAAATAGGACATTTATACTGCCATGCGCGTAGCTACGTTTACGTCAAAACGCCCGGGCGTACACTTGAATTTTGAAAATAAAACAAATAATCGACATAGAATAAGAAAAACTGGTCAAAACCACATCAGCCTTGTGCTTTTTTTTTTTTTATTGTAATTTTGAATAAAAAGGGACTAAATTTACTCAAATAGATCATTTAATCAATTTAAAGTCTGAATCTACTATGAATTCTACGTATTTTTCTTATATTTAAAGCAATTCACTATCTGGTCAGATTCGATATGCTGTTTGTATTTTGTCGAGCCTGTGATTTATGTCCCAAAAGCGAGACACAGCGGTGTCAATATTTAGGTTCCGAATGTGGATAAAGTCTTTTAAATGACTCTCCGTGAAATTTTACGAAAGTTGAACAGAAACTGTTTATGATCAAAAGAGTATTCAGAGCAACATAATAATGCAATTATATCTTTAATTTTCTCGCATTTTAAGGACAAAATGTATTTCTTTCTGCAATTAATAAATGGTCGCAATTTGGGCTTACATTTTGTTATTTCTCAATTACCATAACTACTTGTCGAACCTTCATCGAATGTTATGAAAATACCGAAGAAGCTTTTTCTATGACTAATGTCTAAAGCTAAAATTTTGAAAGCATTTGTTTTCGTTCATTTTTCTGTTCTTTTCTGATAGACAGATAGCCGGACTCTTCTTTACGCAATTAATTGTTTTACATGCTCAATTTAAAACCTTCATAGATTGTCTTGAAATATTCCAGATCAAGAAAAATATATCAAAAGAAAATTTAAGATTTTTTTTTAAATCCCTTTAAAGAAATGATAAATTGATTCACTTTTTGGGGGAGAAATCCTAGATGTTCCAGAATTTTTTATATTGAACCTCTTAGAATTATTTTTTTTCGTGTTCATTAAAAGGTGCTTTTGTCGATTGTATGCTCACTCACGGCACCCTTTAAACTTATTTAAAAGTTATCTTTGTTTGGACGTTTTCTCTAAAACAAATGACCATTAGGCTAGCTTCCAGTTTAACACAATGAATAAGTTAACATATTACAAAATTTAACCAAAACAAATAAACCATTTAGATTCAAAAGTACATGTATGTTGCTATCAATGATTTTTTACTGACAGGAATCATTACGGTATCTTATTCTCGATAGCTTTGGGGGGCTTCGTCCCATTCGAACCTACTACCAGCAGGTGCTTTAACATTGAGCGGTTGGCACCCCTCATATCCCTCGCCAAGGTTCAGGCGTACACGTAAAAATGACCCAGCTACAACACTGAATAGGACATATACAGTATTTTTATAGGTCGCTTCAAAATGTTTGGCTGTTCCCGTTTCCTCCTCGAGGAGTTTGTACATTGCATATTTGATAAGTTTAAAAACTACGAGCAGGGTAAATATATGTTGTTTCATAAAAATATATAATACAAGTTTATGTTAGTTGCTTTAATGTATATATTTTAAAGGATAACGATGGAAATTACGTTAATATAAACAGTAAGTTCGTGCGCAAGTGTCAAACATATTTTGTGCTCATTGGAACACGGCTTTGTTTACAAAGCGTAATAAGGACGTCATATGAGAATTAACCTTCATATTAATAAAAAATAATATAATATAAAGTGTGATCTCGCCTTTTGCATTTGCGTAGATCTGCATATCATTTTGTTTTATATTGTTTCACATGCGTAGATTTTGTCTTATATTTGCGCCCATCGGCATTTCATTTTTTTTAATCTTTCACTTGCGTAGATTTTGTCTTTGCGGCGATTGTGTAAAGGGTAATTAGATACTAGTAGGTGAAAGTTAGTTTTATGTTCTATTTATGGGCATTTTGTTTTCTGGGCTGTGCGTCCGTTCGCCCGTCTGTCCCGCTTCAGGTTAAAACTTGTGGTTAAATTTTTGGTCAAGGTATGTTTTTGATGAAGTTGAAATCCTAGTCCTTTCAACTTAAAACTTAGTACACATTTCCTTATTGTATGATCCTTCCAATTTTAATATCAATTTTTCAAAAATGTCAAAAATTGAGTATTCAGAAGGTTATGCCAATAACCAATTATTCCTAGAAGTTTTGACATACTGGCAACGTATGGATGTAACTGATGTCTGAATGATTCTTGTACGATCTTGCAATGAATTAAAATGTATTTACACTGCTTATTTGACAAAATCGTATAGTAAAAATAAAATTATGACAAAGTATCATTGTCATTTGTTTCATTTCAAATTTTCTTAAGGAGAAATGATAATCATTTCACCTAATCTCACTGAAGCTTACAGCTAACTCTATGTAGATCAACACTTTGGTTAGGTTGCTTGCTTTGTTTGTATATTTTGTATATTATATTTTGATATACCGTTCAGTTGAATTTAAATATCATATATACAGGTTTACATACCTATAAATGAGGATGTCAATCTTAATTACAAAGCTTGAATAAATATTTATACTAAGCAAGGAAGCCAACCAAAGTTTTACCCTACAGGCAAAGCTGTAACTGAAGGCAAAACATATTAATAAAATAAATACTCAAGAGAATGTGAATTAAAATCAAATTTTTTGGTGTTTGAAACTTAATTGTTGTAAATTTAATTTATGACAAATACAATTGCTTAAGAATATCCAACATAAAATCCCTCCCTTTTTTTCATTTAGCTTTAACTATGACCGGAAAGATTGAAAACACATTTCGATTTTCAATGCCAACAACAACCTTGTCTTTGTTTTTCTTTCCAAAACGAGCAATTAAGATTTATCATATTTTATCCTGTTGGAGAAATCTAACTTTTTAGTTTTCCACGGAAAATTATATCTAAATTAATTTTTGAATTAAAAACTTTGTCTATTTTATATTTGTTGTATCGTTTATTTAAAACACGAAAGGTAGTAGTAACAGGGATTATATCTTATGATGAATGTATTACGTTTTGGAATCAAATCTTTAATTCGTATATTATACCTATGATTTTGATTTCCTTATATTTTAAGGACTAGTATTCAGAAATAATGAATTCACAAATTCGTCTTAGTCGGGAAAAATAACTCCGGTCATGCTTTTGTGTGTCCGTCTGTCAACAATAGCGAATGAGTTCGTATATGGTTATATTTTAAATTAACTGTTTACAAAATTTAGAATTTTTTTAATACTAAGGCTTTGCTACCTCTGAGTTCGTATATGGTTATATTTATAAATTAACTGTTTACAAAATTTAGAATTTTTTTAATACTAAGGCTTTGCTACCTCAGGCATAGATTACCTTAGATGGATTTGGCAAAACTTTTAGGAATTTGGTCCTCAATGCTCTTCAACTTCGTACTTTATTTGGCCTTTTTAACTTTTTTGAATTCGAGCGTCACTGATGAGTCTTTTGTAGACGAAACGCGCGTCTGGCGTATATACAAAATTTAGTCCTGGTATCTATGATGAGTTTATTTACGGCAAACTTCAGAAATTGACGCGGAAAAAAACCCACATCTAGTCTAGAATAGTCAAATACTCTGTAAGTTAACCAGTGCTATCTTTCTTTTTTTTATTTTCAATAATTTTGCTAATGGGGAACAGAGGACAAAAAAAGACTTTCATAACAAAATCGGCGTGAAAGGTTATTTCCAACAATTTTCCATTCCGACGGATGGTGTTTCTGAAAGTTAATTGTGCGGCAACAACATCATATGATCTGATACTGATACATACATTTAATCTCTTGTATTACCAAATAATAAAGTAGGTGAATATATGTTATTCTTGGAAATTTAAAGTGGATTTCAAACGTCCAATTGCGATATTTTTTTTCAAATAGTGCGCCAGGAAGGAAAGTTTGTACTATGTCGTCAGATGTAATGTTCTGAAGAAAGACAACTCTTTTCTTCAAAACAAATGAGAATAAAACATGAAAATTACTCATAACTTTTTTGAAAGGTCGGTGACACACTTTTTTTTGCTTATTTTGAAGAGTACACATGGCACTTTCCTTCTTGAAATTTTTTATGAAGAAATCACTTGTAGATACTTTTTAATACTGGAAACGTTTTTCATTTTTCGTTTTATTTTTGGCGGGAATGAAATAAATCATATTTTTCAAGATCAAAACAATATGGGTCTTAAACTCATGAACCTGTACTTGATAGATACAAATCTACTGTTTAACGTGAAACAAGAATTATGCATGTAGGTTTGATATAAAGTTTTTTTTTAATAGTTTAGATAACAAGCAAATATTATGTCAATATTCAGGAAAACACGATACAGAGGTTGCTATAGTGATAAAACGAAGTCGGTGACCCCCATTTATTTTTATCACATTTTGTTCCTCAAATTATGAAATACCTTCACATAAAGTTTTCAGGGAAAATCACTGGAAGAAATGAATAGGCTGTTTGGTCTTTAGATATTTATCTTTAAATTTTCTATTGTGATACGTGTATGAGAACAAATGTATAAAGAATAAGGTTTCTGACTTTCCGGTCATTATTGATTTTCGATCAGCACTGTGTTGGCTATAAAAATATAGTACGTGCATGCAATATTTTAATATCTTTTGTTTATAAACAAAAAAATAATCAAATTTATAAATACGAAGAGCATAGGGCTTTTAATTTTTTAGTATTAAGGAGGCTCGAGGGTATAAAAATTTCAGAAAAAAATTAAACATTTGTTTTTCATTACAAATTTTATTTATTACCTTTTGTAGTTGATACTTTATCATATTGTACAAAAAACATTCAAAACTATTAATTCGTGTTGGCCCCAGATGACTTTTAAAATGTATACATCATTGAAAAAGTTCCAAATTATCTCCTTTTGGTGTAAAAATGCAATTTTTTTACTTTAAAATTGAAATATTTCTTTTAACTTCATCGGTGACCTATATTTTTTAATACAATTTCGATATATGCTGTACTTAAACTAAATTATTGTAAAATTTGAGCGATTTCTGTAATAAATTTCTTTTTTTATTTCGATATTACCTTTATTTCTCCTATTAGGTCAACAGAAAAAAAACAACACTTTTACAAAGATGTATGCTTCTTTCGAAGGCAGATTGTGAGCGCAAATGAACGGTGACCCCATTAGGAAATTAGAGAAAAGGACAGACACGTGCAACCTTTCCCCAAAAGTAGGATTGTGTTTTCGATAAGATTGTTTTAGAAAAAAATGTGTATTAGATACAACAGGAAAAAGGGGGTAACCCAACCCTGGGCCCAGTTTCACGAAGCTGTCTTGGGACTAAGACATGTCTTAGGATGGTCTTACGACATATCTTAGTCCTAAGTGGGTTTCACAAAGCGGTCCTTAATTAGGACATCTCTTAAAGTTGGTCATAAAGTAAGGATAACGCGAGAGGTGTCTTATGATGGTCTTAGGATAGTTATACGTTTATTTATATAAATAACACTCATTTTTTATATTAATTTTGAAAAAAAATAATCTTATTATTATCCAATTATCTATTCTCCTGTTCCTGTAAAACATATATACATTGACGGATTATCAGGATTTGTCAACAATGAAAATTCGATGTATTGATATAAAAATTGAACGATTGTATCTCTTAATCTTTTATAACCAATAAAGTCGAAATTGAATTCAACTCACTTGTACCAAAACAATGTCATAATTTTATATTCTTTTTTCTTAATTTTGCATTGAAAATTTCATATTCATATTTATATTGATGTATTGTTTAAAGATTATTTTTTCATATTTATTTTGTAAATTATGTCATTATATTAATCAATACGTTTAGAATAATTTATGGTAAGACATACTACATTTACCTGATTTTTTTCCCGTAGATCATATTTATATTTGAAAATTTAAAGAGCTTGCGACAGGTGTAGGATGTCTTAGCTAAGATGATCCTAAGACAGCTTCGAGACGAGGTCTGAGATATGTCCTAGGATAGTCATAAGAGGATCATAAGACATGTCCTAAGATATGTCTTATGACATGTCTTAGGATAGCTTCGTGAAACCGGCCCCTGGTGTCTTATTGATTCCCAGTCAAGGCATATCAGTATGTTACGGTGGCAGAATGCGGCCATGAAAGAAAAAAAAACTTATGTTGTTCCCTCAAGATACTATGTCGTTCCCTCAAGATGCTATGTCGTTCCGACAAGATAGTTATCTCGTTCCCTCAAGATACTATGTCGTTCCCTCAAGATAGTAATATCGTTCCTTCAAGATAATTATCTCGTTCCTTCAAGATACTATGTCGTTCCCTCAAGATAATTATCTCGTTCCCTCAAGATAATTATCTTGTTCCTTCAAGATACTATGTCGTTCCCTCAAGATAGTTATCTCGTTCCCTCAACATAGCAATACAATTATATTGATTTATTCTTTATTTCCAACTTCGAAACGGTGGAGTAAAGACGTGGCGTTACTTCCAATTCACTTTTTAATCAAATGCGGAACAATGCAAGAACGAGAAATTAAGACCACCGACACGAAACACGGAAAATAAATAAGGGGAAATACGAAGCACGCACATCGAACCAAACACGAGAAAACGAGAAATACAACACCAAATCGCGAAAACACGTAAAATGAAAAGGCCGAAAACGTTGCACGAAAATAACCCTTTACCACCCTCTTAGAAAAGAAAATTAAAAATGAGCCACAAAATGTTTTATCATCTCCTATTCCTGGATTTCTAATACATTAACCTAACTGTTTGTGTTGTACATGTGCATATGTATGTAATCAGTATCTTCCTTAGATTTAATTTTGAAATGTTAAAAGGGTGAAAAATAATTCCTTTTCTGTGTATCCATGGCAACATTCTGCATTTATTTACCATAAAATATTGCAAAAAGGGGGTAAACATGCATGTCACATATCCCCCAAAATTTGGATCAAACTAGAACTTCAATGCCTTTGAGTGATACCTTTTTAGAAACCGTTTTCATAAATCTTCCTAATGATCAAATAAAGAATGGGTGTCTTTAGCCTAATTTTTTCGTTAAATCTAATCACAAAGTTCGTGCGACAAAAAGTTGGAAAAAAACATTACAAAAATTGCCGGACCAATGTATGGTATGAACATACAAATACGGACTGGCATACAGAAAACAGCCTATATTACATACATTATATGACCTTGATGTTCATATAAACCCAATACGAAGGCTATTTTAATACTCAGCTATCTAAAAATGAATTTTATTGCACACTAGCTCTTATATTTGAAAAATCCTCAGGGCCAAAATGCGAAACTACACATCTAACTGTGGAGTGCTACCTTTACTGGGACTCCAGGATCGGGTGTTTTTGAGCTCGGGATTTCGGGATTGACCCTTTCGGATCCGGGAATTCTTTTTTTCGGATTACGGGACGTCGGGATTTACTTTATTTAAATTCGGGATTTCGAGATTTCGTGTTTTTACGCCTGGGATTTCTGGATCAGGACCCCTCCTATCCCCTCTCAGTTATTCTCTTTAAATACAGAATTATTATATCATTATTATTATGTAAATATTCTACTTTTGGGATCTGGCCACGTCTACAGTTCCGCTTCGAAGGGCGAAATGAATCATATATCAATACAATTTTAAAATCTTGAGGGAACGAGATAACTATCTTGAGGGAACAACATAGTATCTTGAGGGAACGACATAGCATCTTGAGGGAACAACATAACATCTTGAGGGAACGACAGTATCTTGAGGGAACGAGATAACTATCTTGAGGGAACAACATAACATCTTGAGGGAACGACATAGTATCTTGAGGGAACGAGATAACTATCTTGAGGGAACGACATAGTATCTTGAGGAAACGAGATAATTATCTTGAGGGAACGAGATAACTATCTTGAGGGAACGACATAGTATTTTGAGGAAACGAGATAACATCTTGAGGGAACGACATAATATCTTGAGGGAACAACATAACATCTTGAGGGAACGACATAGTATCTTCAAAGGAACGAGATAATTATCTTGAGGGAACGAGATTACTATCTTGAGGGAACGAGATAACTATCTTGTGGGAACGACATAGCATCTTGAGGGAACGACATAGTATCTTGAGGGAACATTATAATTTGTTTTTCTTTCATGGCCGCATTCTGCCACCGTAGTATGTTCATATATCTCCGTTATAGTATAACATGAAAATAATGCATCCAAGCAAGTTTGATATAGTATTTTTCCGAATGCGTTTTGTCTCCATAAGCATAAGGTAAATGGGGTTAAATCATCAATAATTATTTCACTTTGATTTCAGGCTTATTCCTCATAGTTAACATGTATGCGCTATTGTTCTGGAATCACTCCTGTATACATTTGTTTAAAGCAATCACATTCTCTCAGGTTTACTCTATGACATCTTTAAATATAAATCACTCCGTATAAATTACGTGGTACAAAAACTTATGTAAAAAAATCGATTAAACTTGGATATACAGTTAAAAAAATTCTAATGTATAAGACAATTACATTAATTCAATTATGTTGATAAAAATGAATGCTGTTTTTAATTTTTGATAATATTACATATCATAAGTTTGCTTTTTTTCACATTTGTAACGATTGAAGAAAATGACTTCATATTTGTTATAAAATTTAATCAATGAAAATTAGTATTTTGTTCCAGTACAATTAATTTATAAAATAAAGTGTAATATGCAACAAATTTGAATACTCTCAAAATGCTTATTATTTTTTTTCTTATTTATTTACAGATCAAGATTATTAATAACATCAATTGCAATATAGGATCAAACAACATTATTGTAAATAAAGGTAATAACTATTATAAATTTCCAACATGTCTTATTTATTATGTCTGAATGATGCTAGTACCAGATACATGTCCGTTCAAATGTTAAAAAAGCCAATATTTAGTTAACAACGGTATTCTATTTTCCAATTAAAAGTTAAACGTTTACATTATAATACAATTGAAAATGGATATGGGGAATGTCTCAAAGAAATAAAAACCAGACCTAAGAGCAAATAACAGTAGGAGGCAAACAATGGGTGTTTAATACAGTCAGAATAAAAATAACGGTACCAATTTTCTTGCACCAGATGCGCATTTCGACAATACATGTCTCTTCAGTGATGCTCGTGGCCAAAATATTTGAAATCCAAAGCTTATATAAAAGATGAAGAGCTATAATCCAAAAGATTCAAAAAAGTATAGCAACATCCGTGAAAGGAATCAGAGTTTTGCATGAGGGAGATACATTCCTTAATTTATAATAATTTCTATCATTTTGTAACAGCAAATTTTAATAACACAAAAAAAAAACGTATTTTCATGCCAGTACCCAAGTACTGTCTGCTGGGCATAGTGTCATTATTCAAATTCTTGGTCTGGTGAACATATTTTGCTTCATTTTGTATCATAAATATTATTCTCATACATGTTTTTTTTTCAATTTCAGAAAGTGAAAACAAAAGTTCTAAAGACGCTTGACTTTACATTTACTAGTAAAACTATATGTTTATATAATATTTTTGAATTCAACTAGTTTTTATTTCACATAGCCTTCCAAAGTTTATAATTTATTGATATTTAAAATTTTAAAAAGGTATATGTTCATAACATTGCCATTTTTTCTTGTACATGTTATAATCATTAGCCAATTAACACTGAGGTTGTGAGTTCGAATCCCGCTCGTGCGGGTGCACTCGATTCCAATCTTAATTTACTGGGATTGTCAGTTTTCCTACTGAAGGTCGGTGGTTTTCTCTGGATTTTTTCGACATGACCCTCCCTTGTTGTTTTTGAAGATATTATGACCTTATTTGGACAATAGGTACATCTCATCATAATGTAATACCATATGAGGCTGCTAAGGATTTCAGCATCCCCTTTGAGAGTTATATCCCCTTGAAACTATTTCTTGTATTTGCATTTTTCTTAAAAAGTATTAGAGGTAGAATAGAATTGAAAACGGCAACATTTACAAGAACAGATAACAATGTTAATAAATATAAACAATTATTTTGTTATCAACCCTTATAAGGAGTTATTTCTCTTGAAAGATAATACACAATTTTTAGAATTTTTTTATTTCGAGAACCGGAAGTCGTAGAGACTTGGGACCTCCACCAATAATCTTTAATGCATGTGACCTTCAATATGCACCCAAGGTCAAAGGTCACAGAGTGCAAAATAAAATTACGCTGCAATTTCAAGCTTACATATTAGGAAAACGATAAGACTTTGCTGCATACATACAGCGTATAAAATGTTCCTCTCGACGAGCTCTACATTTTATATAATAAGCCCAAAAATGTCCGACCGTCTGTTCAAAAGTTACAACGGGATGATTCTTAAAAGTATAGTATTTTGTGTATATCTTTTTAAAGGTTACAGATATCAACCTACTATAAACTGCAAAGATGATCAGTAATTCAAGACCTTCAATTTGAGGTCAATGTCAGGTCATGATGAAATTTCACCTTGACCTTCACATTATATATACTATGACCTTGACCTTGTGATATTTGAAAGGTCAAGTGGTATTGAGTTGAATGGTGATAGTCCCATGTCTCTACGACTTCCGGTTCTCAAAATTGGTATTGCATCATATATTTGATGATTAATTGTGACCTTGGTGAACTTTGAAATTGTCCCAATTCTTTTTCTATAATGTTGTCCTTTAACTGCAGTTCATTTACCATTTAACAGATTTGAGATATCTTTTGTCGTTTTAGAGATAATGCAGTTTGAAATTTTGCGAGCTGCAGTATGTATTTCTGAATCAACAACATCTTACCACTTAAAATGATTAAGAAATTGAAAAGGTTACTATAGTTATATGTTTGACCAAATACCAAAAACATTCCATTTAAAAAAACACCAAAAAATCATTTTGAAATTTTCATGTTTTGCATTGACCTTGTAAGTTTCATAACTTCTATTTATATCGTTGATATTGCATCATTTTTGGCACTTTGTCAAATTGGGTCATCTGATATATCAAATTGAAGGTCTTAATAAACTCTACTTAAAAATGAAAAATTTAAACCTCTTTTTCATCCCAGGTGGAAGGGTGGGGTCATTTAGTGCAAACATTCAAATTTCTCAGATGGTAAGGTTGTCGCATATCAAATGAAAGATTATAAAGCGTACATTTCAAATTTCAAATTGACGTCCCCCAAAAATTGGTTGGATGGGGTCATTGAGTGCAAAAAATAAATTTTCTTTTACGATAGGGTTGTTGTATATCAAATGAAAGGTCATGATGTGTACATTTGAAATATCAAATTCCCGACCTCCAAGAATTAGTTGGATGAGGTTATTAAGTGCAAAAATCAAACTTTCTAGAACATGGCGTTGTCGCATATCAAATGAAAGCTCATCTACCCTGTGTTACATATATCATACTTCCGATCTCAAAAATGTAGGCGGATGAGGTCATTAAAAGTAATAAGAGAAAATTTTCAGAAGATATGCTTGTTGTATATCAAACGAAAGGTCATACAAAGTACATTACGAAAACATCACTTTTACAGGAAAGACCTTTCAATTGTTTTACAAACAATTGAGATACTAGTTTTTTTTGTCATTCATTTTCCAACAATTGTTCAACAGTTCCCGTATCGTAAGTTCTTCACTTTAAAGGAATTTTAATTTTCTTCCAAGTCCAATAAGATTTTATTTTTATTTCTTACCTTTACTTAGTTTAAACTAGTTGGGATCATTTGTTTGGTACACACACTGGTTTGCTTTCTACTGAAATCTGTGGACATACTCTGCAAAGAATGAAACTAGTTTATTTACCTGATAAAGCGTAATAATGAAAGTAATTGTTCAGGATGAGAGGGTCTTTTCAAGTGTTGAAAAGACAAAAGTGGAACAAAATTGTAAAAGACCATGGAAAACAATAAACGTTTATACTAAACAATGTGTACACATTTTCGGACAATATTTTATGCTATTTCGTTTGTTTATTACACATTCAATGATAAATATAATTGTATGCAATAAAAATAAATAAAAGGAGATTTAGATAAATTTCACAATTAACGCAGTCTTTTAACACCAGCCAGCTTAAATTTCAAAGTAGAACTTTGTAAAGTTATTTCAAAGTAGAACTTTGTAAAGTTATTGTAAGTACAAAACATCGTAATTGTGCGTATATGAATTAATTTACGTTTATTGCACTAACGGCGTTCCATAGATTTTTTTCTGCGACAAAGTAACGTTGTTTAAAATCATTAAAAGATATTTTTTTCTTTCTCAAGATTCTTTATATGTTAAAATATAAGTGAAAATCAATACATAATATGTCTTTCCTTAGGTTTTTTGTTGAAAAGAGTGAACGGTCAATGTTTTAAAGGAAATATTTGAGTCTGAGCGCTGACATACGAAAAATGTGTTAAATGACATCTTTTAAAACTTTTTTTTATGTCATTTTATAATGTTTCCACCTTAAAAATTATAATATACATTATTTCTTACCGTGAATTAAGATATATCCATATTATTAGTTGATATTCACATAAATTAGAATTTGTTTGACAAGTCTGTTTGACCCTGGGTGACGAGTTATCTCCCATAACACGTATGGCGCGCTAAAGCTGTGACGATTTTACAAGGTATCATGTAAAAAACAAAAGGTGAAATTATAACACTTTCCCCTTTTCCGATTTTGTCCGATTTTTTCATGGTTCTTCTTTAGTAATGTGCAAATAAAAAAATACAAAATTAATTTCTGTTACAATTACTTTGAGGTTATCCGCTATAATGACTGGACTATACTGTATTATAAAGACATTAAATACATAATTGACATAAAATTAATTGCCAAAAAAGTGCATGGAAGGGATGGAGACCAGGAGAATAACATTATGTATGTAATGGTGACATATACCACCAACAAGAGGTATGTAGTTATGTACAATGTTCTTTTACATTTCCCATTGTCCATAGCGACCAGGTGTATTCCTTATTATTTGAGGTCGTAGAGGAATAGGGATAGAGATATTCTGTGGTGCTGGAACATTAATTTGTTGCCTCTGCTGAGCATTCAGTTGGTCACCGTTCATTAACTCTATCAAATCCCAACGAAACCTTAACAGAACACCAACTACAGCTAAATAAAACCACTTGTCTACAACTAAACCCAAAAAAACCTGTAACACATCATCTATCAGTAAAGATTAAGTTTGTTTTCAAACCTGAAAATATTTTTGTTTGCGGTGCCCACAGTTATCAGCAGATGACGGGTTGGTAGGTAGATTACAAAAAAATCTTTCTCAAAATTATGATATTTAAGAACATATATTATTTGTGCATATCAAATTTTGCTTGGAATGTTTTGGTTTTTTTTTGGTTTTTTTTTAAATTCTTGCATAGTTATGAAAAAAAACCCATCCCAAAAACTCTGTTTGCAAAAGGTAAATAGAAAAGAGTTGCAACGTTTTTAGTAGGTTGGCAACAGGAAACAAACAAACTTTTCATTTTAGACCTAAACACTTTCTGCAGTTACATTTTGTTCCCTTCTTTCATTCATTCTTTCCGAGATTGATTTCTGTCTATGAATTTTTATTTTCTGTTGCCTTTTCCTCCTTGTTCTTATCTTCAGAATAACTTTGACAAAGCTACAGCCAATAGATCCTATGCAATAGAAAATAGCAACTGTTATCAATAAATAGAAATTGTTCAATAAACTGAAGGTTAAGCAAGATTTCCAATAGTCACGACCGTCAATTACAACTATGGTTAACAAAACAAATTTAAACAAACTGTAAGTTAAAAATATCAATATTTCTATATATCAATATTTCAAAATATTCTGAGATATATATATGTATGTATGAAACATGCTTACCAACAGAAGAAAGGACAAAGTCGATGATCAATGTAGAATTACTTTATCGTGCAGACCGGACCTTAAAGACAGAGAAATTTTTAATGAGCTGCAGAAAAAATGGGACGACAAGCAAGACGAGATAAAACAATCCAAGTTAAAGGCATCTATTGAATTCCTAGACAACAAACTAAATGTAATAAACAATAAAATGAAGAGCATTATGGCAGATGCCACGGATATAATAGGTGTGACTAGTGAAAGTGCAGGCCGTGCACGCACTGAATTGAATAAACGGTTTAAAATGAAGGACTCACAACAAAAGGCACTACTTGAGTATTAGCTACTGGGAGATGTAACAAAGAACTAGCACTTGCCTACACGTTTTATGCTGAAGCTTTTTACAAAATTAAAAAATAAAATTTCTCACACAATGGATACCATAGCTATTTGCTACATGGATAATCATGCGAGGTTAAAATTAAAAATGCATGTAAAGTATATATGGGATCATGATTGAAAGGACGCCCTTTCTTCAAATTACCTTTAAAATAAGTAGTGCAATGAAAATTTAGACTTGCTTCGGACACAAATTAATTAGCGACTTGGCTCCAAAGTTCTTTACAAGACACGGTTAAACATGAACACTAATTTCCAGAGGACTCAATTCTGTACTTGTATCATAATGTAAACCACTATTTGTGAAGAAGGAATGGAAAAGAATAGGTTTTTTCGAATATCACTTCCACTTGTACAACAACTTAAATATTGAATATGAAGAACTCACACAGGAAAAGTAGAAGATTTGGTCAAAAACTAATTCATTTCACCGTAAGTGTAGATGAAGCAGCTAGGCAGTCAAACCAAACAATACAGATGGAAACTGAAAGGAAGGAACTCGCCTCAAACTATGAAACAAAAAGATTTTGGATTGACGATCAATTTCATTTGGCGAACAAAATTGAGCAAGACATTTGTCAATAGGGCATAGATCTGAACATATAACATACATGTATTTTTGAAAATATTGCGTGTTTTAACTGTACACTGAAATGTTCTCATGGAGAATGCATCCATGTAATTGTTGAATTACCAGATATAATTGAGGATTTAATCTTCACGACATTTCATTATTAATGAAAAGCACAATTAAAAACAACATAGTATTCAATGCTGGTCTGTCATATTTTGTCGACCAACATCACTGACCAGATACAAAATTTCTCAAGGCAGTTTTAATAGTTTTATACGAAGGAATTATTACATTAATTCTTGAATTAGTCGCCATATAGTGTTTAGTAATACTCAACAACAACAAGACAATAAGATTGAGAGATTTGTAGAAAACTGTCATTCCTGTGAAACAAAAACAGATATTGAACCAAAAGATTGGAAATGTTTTAACAACTTGAAAGAATTGCAACTTGGTGTTCCACTGCACATACAGATATTATTTGACCCCGACAATGTCCAGGTGGGGTTGGGACTTTCAAAAACAAAATATTTGCCAGGGTTAATCAATTGCAACAATTTTTTTTAAAGACTAGACAGGGGAGAGGCCTAACACACTTCATTGTATTTTTAGTCTTTCATACTTTATTCTGGTACCAGAAAACTTGATGTTTCATCAAAGTGCAGTAAAAAAAAAGAGCAACAAAGTCTCTGCAACTGTTTCTATCTCCAGCTCTTCGCTCTCCTCCCACACCATCTTGCCTGTAAAGAGGTCTTTCATGGTCGAGTTCAAGATCTAGTATAAGAAAAAATAGGAGGCAACGGTCAAGGTCAAGGAGGAACCACCGGAATAGATCTAGAAGTTCGTGCAGCTCCTCGTGGTGTGGTAGGACACGTGATCGTACACCCAGATCTAGTGCTATGTCGTATATATCAAAATCTAGTGAGAGATCTAGACGAAATAGATTGTGGAGGAGACACAGGAAAATGTACCCCAACAGCATGATATTATTGGATTACTTGTACACAATAAACTTAATACCCTGATCATCATTTTCACTATTAATCATAACTTGACTTCATTTCAATCGTTGCAGATTTATGGCATTAAGCAGTTCAACCTCATTAGATGAATATCGTGAACATGTTTTAGAGCTGACTACACACCGTGTATGGCAAACTAACCAAGGGCTTATACATTGGTTTAAACCATGGTGGCTGGGACATCGAGAGGTAACATAGGAATATGTGACAGCTTCATGAATTTCGTGACTATTTAAATCACTAACTTATTTCTAGTAGAGTATTGGAAGTGTTATTGTTTTGAAATAAAAGTTCGCAGTAAATATTCTGTAAGGTTCGATTTTGATTCTTAAGTCAGACAAAATGTAGTTGAAATCAGCTGTGAGAAATTACTTCTGTTTTATAATATTTTTTATCCAAATTTGTTTGAATTTTATAATGCAAAAAATAAACAACAACAGAGACTATTTCTATTCTTTATTGATCTTGACCTTTTAACAATTAGTGTCCTAATTACAAAAGTATTATAAGTTAATATTACTGTTTCTATAAATTGTATTTTTTTTTGTAACTCGCCAAAGCAGACACCTTTAACAGATAAAAAAAAAACACATTCAGCAATTGATTAAAATTAAAGCGGTGTTGAAATCTTCTTTGAGGTTTCCAAAAAACATATTAGCACATTCCAAATTGAAATAGCAATATTATATGATGAAACAATTTTAGTTTATCAATATTTGATATCATATTTCAGAGATGGGTTAGACATTTTAGAGACAATTTATTTAACATTGGAGTGAACACTACAAATGGACTAGAAAAGCAGCATCTAAGGTTGAAAAAAGATTAATTAGCAGATACATGTGATACTTCTCTGTGTAGTTTGCTGTCCATAATCATTCACAGATTTTTACCACCGATCTGTGAAAGGTTGTGTGCATAAGCTTTTCTGTTGGATTAGATTTGAGAAGCTAGTATTTACTATTAGAAATAGTTGAGATCACATCAGTTATCGTTAAGACAATGATAGAGATGATAGAGATTGGACTTTCGTATGCTGTGACGGAACACCACATAGTCTTTTCCAGAATATTTTGAACGGAGCTGATATCTGTTCACATTGCTTCAGCAAAGATAAAGATAAAGCTTTTTTTACAACAGGACAATGCATGCAAGAACATATACGACAACATTAAAACTTCAAGTGCGAATCAAAAGGAATTCGACTGGCTTTATCTGGGAATAGGAGGGGCACACTTTGAAATGAATGCAGACAACTTTTAAAATATCTTATGCTTTTAAACATTACGATTTTGATATGTGGTAGAAAGGTTAATTTTATTTTTTATCGAAAATTAACCCAAGAAATTTGATATCATCAACATTTTTTTTATTGGGTTTCCGTACAAAGTGAGTTCTGGATCAAGAAGCAATTTCATGACGTCATTAAACCATGGCATTAATTCGTTTTTCATCGAAAAAATGGATATCGTTAGAACTGAACTTTCGGAACAATTTCTTAGACTAATTGAAGGTGTGAGGAGCACAATAAAAGCATCCTTTCCAGTACATCCAACCTGCTTGAAGAAACAGAGCGGCAGTTAGGTGGTGGAAACTCAAAAGAGGGCGCACTTCTGAAAAGGTTGACATATGAAATTCTATCGAGAAGACACAACATCGCCATCTTGACAAGGGACCTCAGACGCTATAAAAGAGACGAAATGCCAAACTATGCAAGAATACCAAAAGCATAATTCAATCCACAGCTAGGAACTAGTGATACTGAACTTTTCTTTCGAGGCAACATTCGTGCAGTTATATCTCGGATAAGTATAGCCTATACGAAGAATTAGAAACAGGAAAACCAGACAGA
Organism: Mytilus edulis; assembly: GCA_019925275.1. Taxonomy (NCBI): domain Eukaryota; kingdom Metazoa; phylum Mollusca; class Bivalvia; order Mytilida; family Mytilidae; genus Mytilus; species Mytilus edulis. Next base: position 6,046,307 of record JAHUZM010000015.1, on the reverse strand, counting down.
AAACAATATATTAAACAAGATACTGCTGTACATGTCGGACACATAATAATATGCATGCACCAGTTGAATCCAGTCCAGGTTGTGCGAGCAGGACTCAGTAAGCAAAAAAGAGGAAGTGGCACTCAATGAGTGGAGTTTCTGCAATACTTCTCCTGCTGATAGAGAATTGGCAGCCCTGTACCACACATTGTTACACAGTGATGTGTTTTCCAGTAGGTTGATGTTGCACTTTAAGGACGCAAGAACTGTTTTGTCGTGCTATTAGCAAGGTGACAAACTCAATGTAGAAAATGAACAAGTTTTAATTTGAGGTTTATTTGTGAAAAGGGAACTCATAATAGATTAACTGATATTAATACCGTAGCTGATATTGAAAAATATACAGATTTTAAAATAACTAAACAGTCCAAGGGCAAATGTAATAAATATTGAAACTCGTATACAATGGAATGGAGTCAAAGCACAATATTTTCCAGATGACTTTAAACAGGACTATGTGCAGAAATGTAATGCCTTATTGTGAGAATATGGTAATACACAGTTTTGTTAAATTTAAATGGTTGTTAATGGTATTGTAATGGTTTGATCTGCAGTTGTGTCAAGAGGTAAATCTACAAAAAAGCAGAAATAAAAAGACAGGAGACGTCAGCACAAAATTATAAGAGATAATTCAGAATTAAATGCAGAGGAATGCAAGTATAGGTACTGATGTTAGTAAAAACAACAATAACCGCATTTTAATATGCTGTTTACAAAAATGAAAATAATATAATCTTTTTATTAAATAATAATTCATACACAATCCTAAAATTGACTTCCTCTTTCATTTCAGATAGTTTGAACCTGCGTAAAGCAAATTGTCAATATGTCTTATTCATAATCATTGTTTATAATATTTCATATTAATATAGTCATTATTTGCAATACTTATTATATTTGACCAACTATGTAATTGATATAACATTAGCCTTAACCATTTTTTGTTGATGAGTTTGTGCTAATAAAATATTTGTATTTGTATAAAGAGTCAATGACCAACCTTACCAAACTCAACCGAACCAAATTCAACCCAACTTTGTCCAATCTCACCAAAAACCTAAACGAAGAATTAGAAACAGGAAAACCCGGCAGAAAACCATGTAAAATAGATACAGCTTTACATGTCGGACGCATGGTTAAATTCAGGCACCAGTAGAATCCAGTCTACACAGAAGAGCAAATATAGTACTTAATACAGGGTAGATCTGAATAAAACTAGCTTGGGGGAAAGAAATGAAATAACTGGAACCAATCGGAGGCAAGGAAGATCTAAACCTAAACAGTGTGCAAATGGACGGAATGTATAATTAAATGGATTCATATATTTCTTCTAGCTTTCATTTTAACCCGCAAACAAAGAGCTTATTATCATAAAATATTTTTGATGTGATCTGTAGATTAACAATGCCATCACTATTTAATATTTTTGTTATTGAATGTACATCGTATCATTTCTCTCGAGGAGACCATTCCACTTCTGAACGGAAGTGGTACGGTCCTTAAAACATTTATGATCCCAAATTTGGAGTAAATACTGAAATAAGTACTCCAATCAAGTATAACTTGAACATAAAAGTACTTATAGATGCATTTATTTTATTATCTTTGGTTTCATTAGTTTTTCTCTCCAGAATTTGTATTATGGCAAGTCTTTGTCTTGTCAGTCCATTGTTCTTTAAGCAGTTGTGTTTACTTTCTCCTAATATACACCTCCCGATTCCATGGATACTGTGTATGATCTTTTAGTTCTTGGTCTAATTTATCTACTTGTTCATCCAGGTTGTCCAAAAATAAAAATTATGTTACAGGTGTGTCTACTTCACATAATTGTCTGCTTTTGTAGGTCTAATCATCTGTTTCCTTTTCTTGCAGTACAAATGCCATGTGCAAATACATTGAACAAGTCCTTGAATATGGTTTTTGTTTAACCCATGTCCCCTTTCCGAATATCTGTTTGGTGAACAGAAAGACCTAGAAAAAAGAATGAAGGACATTGATGATAGTGTCAAACTTGGAAAAAAGATTGGATCTGTTAAAAGTTTTGACAAAGATAAAACTAGAGAGTTTGAGAATAAAGAAACAAATTCCTGAATTAACAAATAAAGGAGGAGACAAAGAACGAGACTGATACTTGTTTATTTCTGGTTTATTTCATATACTAATTCTATTGTTTGTATGATGAACAGTTTTTACTTCTTGCAGAAAATAAGTATGTTTGGGTGTCACCATTGTTTTCACTTCATGTTCAACACAACCCTATCCAAGCTAACCTTGTCCAACCTCACTATAACCTATCTAATTCATTGACACCACCTCTTTATTCCCATTGCAAAGCATGCCCTACCTGTCGGATTCCTTATCTGGTTTTGACGTCCACATATTCTTTTCATAACTCTTGTTTTATGTTCTCTTTTGGTATGGCTGGTTGTCTGTTCTTGTTTTCGGAGAGGCTGTGAACACTTTCAATTCATATAGTTGCATTTTGAACTCAGTCTAGTTCTAGCTTCACCACTCTGTTCTGTCTGTATTTTGCTGGTAAGTGTTTCTGGTATGGATGTATACAGTGTATCCTTGCATGTTTGGATGACATTGTTTATGCTGTCAGTAATATCACTGTTTTCTTTCTGACAAACACTTTCTTTGAACGACTCATTTAGAAATCCATTTCTTGTGTTACATACCTTCTGATATGACATCAGAGGCACATGTGTAAGCAGTGGATATCTCTGTTTGCTAAGCTTGTTAAGACTCTTTAGTGCATGTTAAGCTATTTGTAGCTCATTCCTTGGTTTTTGTCCACTTGGATGGTCAATTACGTCCGAGTTGTCTTCCTCGTTTGTATCTCTATTTTCAAAGGGATGACCATTAATCAAAATATACTTGACCGATAATCAATTAATCTTGAAATTCATACAATGTAAATGTTGTCAACTTCTTCTTCTTCTATTGCATAGCACGAATAGTCCTTTAAAACGTAGTTACATTATAAACCCACAATTTATTACATTGATGAACTCCCAAATGTGTTGGATGTGATATATTAAACTGGAAACTCCAAAGAATGTGAATAGCATAACGTTGATATTCGAATCACTTATCCATCTGCATTAAATTAATTGAAATTGCTATACCAATACAAAATGTAATACGAATATTGAACAAAGTAAATTGAACGTTATTTGTTAACTGAAGTCAACGAAGCTCAAACACATATATTCAACATTTAGCATAGAAAATGTCTTGTGTGAGGAGATTTGACGACCAACAAAATTATTGCATTGATTTCTTTCATTAACATGGTGTCCAACTTGTTCTTATTTTGAATCATAATAAATGACTTTTGCCAGCAGTTAAGGTTGATCTTGAACTTTTTGAATCCAATAATTCATAAATTTCTACTGTTTTGTTTAACCCACAAAGAGGCTATTATCATAAGATATGTTTGGTGTAAATTGTACAGAAGCACTTCCGTCACTATTTAATATTTTCGTTATTTCATGTATATCACATTCCCTCCAAGGGAACGTCCATTTAACTTCAAGGGGTTCTGACTATTCTCCTTAAAATATCATTTTGTTCTCCAGTTCGACAAAAAAAATATTCCGGTCAATATTTGAAAAAAAATATACTTTGACAAATTTTTCGAGTGATGGTCAGATAAAATATGATGTCATTAAACATATTAACTGCCATCTAACAAGGCTGAGGGCTGGTCAGCTTACAGCAGTATGTGTTATAAAAGATGTTAAGAAAAATAGAAAGACTAGACCAACATATATTGGGTTAGGAGAGCTCAAGGTTAAAAAAAAAAGCAGAATTAGCGACGAGTTAGAGAAGGTAAACGGAGTAGACATGTTGTTTCCAACTCATGAGGATATAATTCTTGACACCCAAAAAGTATGTGAACCCCTTTGCTCCTTCAGCTGGGAAATCCCTAGCTGAACAGCAGAAAGAAGAAATTGATAGTGTCAACATCCAAGTGGAGGAAAGAGAAGTAATAATATGAGAAAAAGCATGGTATATGTAGTGCAAGAAATTTGAACCTAAATCATGTCGATAGTGTCATTTCGCATTTTCTATTTTAGGAAACTTTTGAAAAGTACAATCTATAATTATTTTTTTTATGACTTATGGCTAAAAGTCAGATATCGGTATAGGTTTAATCAGAGTTAAAATATATCCCAAAGTTTATTTCTTTAATACATTTATATCAATTTAATGTTAATTGGTCCAACTTTTTTTTTTAAACTTTATTGACAACTTTTTTCTCAAGAAAATAAATCATAAGAAATTGATTTTACATTTGAGGTTCAGTAAATAATAAAAATCTCTTCAATGAGATACTAAAAATTCTGCCTTAAAAACAAATTGCTCAAGTTAATTTAACGCAGATTATATTGCTTCTTTTCTTGAGATTAAATATTCGTTACTTAAATAAAAATCCTCTTTAGTTTAAACTTAAATATCCACTTATTTTTATAAATGAGCTATTGTATATTGGATTGATTGATTGTTGCTTAACGTCCAGTGGCAAATATTTCATGCATATTCAGGACGAGAACAAGTTCACAATAAATACAATAGGTAGGTCTTGTCATAATAGAGGCCTTAGGGATGATGGTCGGGGAAATTCCGACTGCCACTGCAAAACGAGGGCACATTGGATAGGGAGACATTTTGCCATACAACAGGCCACATACGGGCCCTCAAAGTGTTGTTTTTAGGGTTCTTAACATGCAAAGAGCGAGGCATTCTCTTTACACGAGACATCCCTATTCTGACCGGGCGTGACTGCGAACTTAATACACCCCGCACAGCCAGACGGACGCCCCTCTTCAAGCAAGCGTTTTACTGCCGGTCGGGAGAAGACCAAGTGACCATATTTCTATTCCCCAGTAACCCTTTAGGGGCTGTATATTTAATACGTTATTTTTAAACTAATAAATGGAGTCGTAACTGCAATTAATGTAGATTTTTATTATTTGTTTAGTACTCATGATGTTGTTTCAGATTTTATTGAAAATATCAAGATCTTCTGCAATAGCTTATAAAAAACTAAAAACCTATTGAGGACTGTTCAAGCAAAACATACATCCGACACGACAGGGTAAGGTAAAATAAAACCAGTTGCTTCGCAGGGCGCAGCATTATACCACCGCAGATGTAGAACCCTGAATAGATGGGATAAGTATGGACACAATGTTAAGTTTGATACAGTTGTAAATGTGGATTGTGATTATTGTTGACACAAAATAGGTTTATGTCACAGTAGGAATTTGATTTTAGAAATGAAAAGTAGAATTGAATTAAAAATTTTAAATTGGATATTAAACTATGATTCAATATCTAAAGTGTAAATATATGATTATCTTCAGGATATTATAGAATTTTCAAAATTAATTTGTTGATGATATCAAGTAATGTTTAATTTTAAATTTTATAGGTTTCAATGTTTTTTAATTTTATTAGGGAATTAAATATTTAAAATGAAATATATTGTTAGATATAGTATTTTGAAAAACTCATATTTCCATTTTTTGTTGAAATGAAACAGTGTTTGTTTGGACCATGATTTTATCATTTGTAAACTGGGCTTATAATGAAAAATATAAGTACAAATTAAATTTAAGCATATCAAATAAGCTAAAGAATTGAATTGTTATTAAAATCAAAGTGAGTTAAATTTTTGATTGTTTAGAAGATTTATTGAAGTAGAATAATGTAAGATGAAAAAAGTTTGTGGTGAAGGGGAGATAATTGTGATAAATTTTGAGGTATTTATGTTAAGTAATTTGTTTGATAGTAGTTGTTGCATGTTTTTTTTTATGTAAGTATGTTATTAAAGTAGATTTGAAGATACTGTATTTGTTAATTATTATCCATGAAGAAATATCTTTTGTGTTTAAATTGTATAAGTTGTATTGTGTGTCTGTTAGTTTTCAATTTATTTTAATGTTTTATTCAGTATTGTCAAATATTATTTGGCTATTTGTTTGTTATCTACTTTTAGTAGTCAATGTTAATAATTGAATGATTACTTTTAGGACTTTAAATTTTCTTGTTACCTGATTGGAAGATATTTCGAGACGTGAATAATTAAAATTTATTGATTGTTTATGACAATCCAAACCTAGTAAATGATCTTCAGTGCTGTAGAAAATTGGATTTGTTTCATATTTTAGGAATTAGATTATACACTTTTAACTTTTATTTACAAGTATAGGAATCTTCTTAAGGAAACAACAATTTTTAACTATACTACTTCATAACGTGTAACTGTATGTTTGTGGTAAAATTTGTTGATTGATGGACATGGCTATTCTAGTAAATGAATTAACTTACAAAGCGAGAGCTGTTTTTATTTTCATCAGGTAAGAGTTGAATATAGCGCGTTTTGAAAGGCTATCGCTTTTGGTATTATTGTATTAAAAAATGAAGATATAGGGTTTGTTTTATTTATTATTGTGGACTTTTAAAGGGTAGTAATCAATTTTGTAGGAGTGCATTTATAACATTCGAGTTTGATATAGCTAAGTTGTGAGTATGGTTTTGATTAAATTATAGACATAGTATTGGATTCAGTAACAGAAAGGTTGTGTTGTATTATTTTAATATTTATTGGATATATATGTATTGAAGTTAAATATTGAAAACTGAAAGTGTTTTTAATTTACATATGAAATACGTGTAGAAGTTTAATTTGAAGAAATTAATTGTATTAAAGTTTTGACCGTATATAAGTTGATGTAATGTAATGGTTATTTTGGTTTATTTGTTTTTTTTTAAGTTGAATTAATGAAAATTTCAAGGATATTGAAAAAAATTAATGTAATTTATTCTAATTTTAAATTAGAATATAAGTCTTTCTTTATATGTATTTTACAAAGGTAATGAGTACATTGAAATATGTAATTAATTTTTAGTATATATTTTATTTTCTATGTATATTTTGAAGATTCATGATTTGTTACTGTTATCAATGTGTAATATGATGTTTTTTTGTCAAGTTAAATTTTTACATCATAGTAGACACAGAGTAGTTATTGTGACAAGACATTTCTATATATATTGTTTCTTTGATAATAATTTTTCAAAAAAGTGTATATTAAATTTTTTATTCAAAATTGAGTTTTTAATTTATGTGTATTTTTGTATTTAAATTTATGTTGAAAATGATAAGAAAGTTAAGAGAAAATTGTTAGAGTTATCCCTCTTTGCAGATATATTTTTATTCATGTTATGCATTTGTTTTGATTTGTATATGATAATTAATAATTAATGAATATGTCATAATCATATAGTTAATTGTTATTGTAAATATATGTGAATTAAAACATAAAATGAGTGAATATGTTAATTTGAAAGAAGTTTTTTTTTGTGTTATTATAACATTCATTATGAAAGTTTACAGTGGAAAATGGACAGAATTTGAGAGAAAATTTATATAGAGTTATGTATCTTTGTAATGGTTCTGTAGTGGATATTTATGCATGTAATTTGTAATATAATAATGTTTTTGGTATTTTCTTTGAATCTAATCAATTGTTAAATTGTTATGGCTTTAAAGTAAATTTTGTGTGGTGTTTATATAAATTACAAAGGATGTAAAAAATAATTTATATGTTAGGGTCATGTTAATGAGATAAGTTTTATTTTTGTTTTAGGTGTAATGTATGGATTTCACAATCAATTGGGATTGGATGGATATACTTGTTAAAAATAATTATGGCATCAATGTTTATTTATATATAGTTTTTTTGTATAAATAGGTTATGCAGAAAAGTTGTTTTATTATTAATTTGCTAAAGAAATTTAAGGTAAGTTCATGTTTTATTTGTTTTATTATTTTGATGTTATTTATTTTATTTTTTTGCATTATTATATTTGTAATGAATTATATTTTGATATTAGTTTTTAAAATGCATACTTTTTATTTAAGGGTTGTTGATGTTAAAACAGTTTTAATTATTAGTTAATTCTGTTTAATTGGAATGAGAATGTTAAGATTTTATTGGAAAAGTTATTTGTAGTTTTAGAAGATATTTATTAGAAATGGTATGTGTTTGAGTGGGTTTTTAATATACAAGTATTTATAACATTAATTAGTGATTAAGGGGGGGGGGGTATATAGTTTTTAAGAACATGGTTAAATGTTTTGCAATTTTGACTTGTTGCAAGTAAGAATTTTATGGATTGTTTGTTTTGTAGGGATTCTAATTTTAGTTTGTTTTGTTAATTTGAAGTTTGATATTTCATCTGTTAGTGTTGAATTAGTATATATATATTTTTTTACTAGGTATATGTATAGTTTATTGTTACACTAAAGAGTTATTGGTAACCTTTAGCTGTTGTAATTTTAATGGTCATATTTATTAATTTTGTAACACATTCTGTAGTTTCTCATAAATTTTATGATTTTTTAGTGTTTTTAGTGTTATAGTTTTAGTATTATGAATATTATAGTTAATTTGAAGACTTTATTTGTATATAACAGGAATTATGGAGTTAAAAGTAGCAACAAAGAAGTTGATTGAAACTATAAGGGAAAGAACAGAGGTGGCATTTAATTGTGGGGAATGTCAACGGCGAATGTATTTGTTACAGAGGAAGGAGAAGGCGTTGAAACAGAAAGAGTTATTTTTACAGACATTTATTAATAGGAGTGGTTTACCAAAGAAACATAAGGCAGTGAAATTTGAAGTTGTTGTTGTTGGGGTAAAATCACACACGAAGAAAATTAAAATTGAAAATGAAATGGGTGATGAAGATGATGATGTACTTGTTACAGCAGTTGAAGAGGCAAGTGGAAATGGAAACAGAGGAAAGGGTGAAATTTTTTATCAGCAGGAGAAGAAGGGTGTAGTGAAAAAGGAAATGGTTGATAATGATAATGGTGTTATTATTGAAGCAATGAAAGGTGCAAGTGGCATCAGTGAAGAAATTGGTGTTGAGGCAAACAGTGGGAAGGAGGAGAAGAGTTGTCAGGAGGGTGTTATTGTGAAGGTTGAAAAGGAGGATGTCAATTTTAATATGGAATATGTTGAAGGGAATGTTATGGAAGTAAGTGAGAAGGAAGTTTTGCAGGTAGATGAAGGGTGTTTATTTGAACATTATTCCGATAAAAGTACATTTGGTTAATTTTATAGTTAATTTTGTTTTTGTTTATATTGTTATTTTCACAAAATAGTTAGTTTTTAGTAGAGTAGGTCTGTTATTGTATTCTGTTTAACATTTTAATGATATTAGTAATTATTACCACTTGTATTAGTTTTATTGAATAAAAATTTCATTGTGAATGTATTTTTATTATATAGAATGAAAAATGCTTTAGAAAATGGATAGACATGGAAAAAAATGATTTGTAATTGCAAATAGCACTATGTGAAGTATTGGGTAAATGGGTTTTTATCAATATAAAGTAATGTTTGGAATGATTGCCAATGAGAAGTTGATATAAGTATTTTTCTGAGAATTTTGAATGGTATGTTATTGTCATTTTCAGCATTAAGGTAAAGTTTATAGTTTGTTTAAACATTGTTGTATTTATTTCAGTAAATGAAAAAATGGATATTGTTTTTTTTTAGATTGTTAGTAATTAATGTGGTTTGTAGTTGTTTGGAATTATGTTTATGAATCTATTGGTTTTCTTCAGGTTATATTTTGATCTTGATATTTAATTGGAGGTAATAAAGGGAGATAATTGTCTTTAAAAGTTATAAGTATTTTATTATAATGGAAAAAGAAGCTTAACATTGAAAGTCAACTATAATGTTGAATGAGAATGGTTTAGAATGAAATAACAACAAAGGAAACTTCAGAATGATGTAAAGGTAATGTAGAATTTATCTAAATTATTAAAGTTTACGAGTTGTGCAGGTGGTATTATTTGGAATACATATTTTGTTAGTCACATTTGGTAATAGTTGGTCTGGTTTTTGTGATTAAATGCTAATATAAATTGGGATTAGCATGGAGTAAGGTGTCAAAGAGAATATACATACAGCAAAACGCAAAGAGAACAGTGAAAACAGCTATTATAAAAAATAAGATGTGGTATGATAGTGAATGAGACAACAATCCAAATGACCTAAATGACACAAACATTAACAACAAATATAGTTTAGTGTACTGACTTTAACAATGAGAATAGTCAGTTATTAAAGTCTTTTGTAAGACAATGTAAAACAATTCTAACCAGAGTAAGTGTACTTGTTAGTTGAAGTATTTTAATGGAAGAAAAATGAAATGTTTTATCAGTAAAATAGAAATCAAGTTAGACTAAAGTAAGAAATGTGGGAGATTATCCATGTAAAATTGACACTAAGTGGAAAGGCTTTGTGACAAGAAAATTGTTTTATTGTAATAAGCTAATTTGTTATGGATTAGGATCCAGTATGGGTTTTATTGGTTTTTGAATCCTTCTACTATTGGCTGATAAATGCATTTGAATGGAAATAATAGTTTTAACACTTTTTGTCCTGGATTTGAATGTATGTTTTTTTAAGGGGTTGTATCTGCTGCTGGCCACGAAGGAAATTGAATACTACAACTGACACATAAAGGTTACATTAACGAAGATAACTAACAAAGAACAATGAACCATGAAAATGGGGTCAAGGTCAGATGAACCATGCCAAGCTGACATGTACAGCTAACAATGCTTTCATAAAACAAATATAGTTGACCTAATACTTATAGTTTAATAAAAATATACCAAAATACAAACACTGAGCAATGAACTGTGAAAATAAGGTCAAGGTCAAATAAAACAGGGCGACTAATATATAGATCATAAAATATTTCCATACACTTAATATAGTTCACCTATGGCCTATAGTATTTGAGAAAAAGACCAAAATTGACAAAAAAAATTTGGACCACTGAACTATGAAAATGAGGTCAAGGTCAGATAACATCTGTCTGTTGAGTGTTCACCTTACAATAATTCCATACAACAAATATAGTAGACCTATTGTTTAAAGTATGAAAAAAACAGACCAAAACACAAAAACTTAACTATAACCACTGAACCATGAAAATGAGATCAAGGTCAGATGACACCTGCCAGTTGGACATGTACACGATCCAGTCCTTCAATACACGGAATATATTAGCCCTATTGCTTATAGTATCTGAGATATGGACTTGACCACCAAAACTTAACCTTGTTCACTGAACCATGAAATGAGGTAGAGGTTAATTGAAAACTGTCTGAAGGGCATGAAAACCTTGCAAGGTACACACATACCAATTAAAGTTATCCTATTACTTTTAATAAGAGAGAATTCAACATTACAAAATTTGTTCACTTATTTTCCAAGTGGTCACTGAACCATGAAAATGAAGTTAAGGACATTGGACATGTAACTGACGTAAACTTCGTAATACGAGGCATCTATATACAAAGTATGAAGCATCCATGTCTTCCACCTTCTAAAATATAATTCTTTTAAGAAGTGAGCTAACACCGTCGTCGCCGCCGTAGCCGCTGTTGTAGCCGTTGGTGCCGCCGGATCACTATCCCTATGTTGAGCTTTCTGCAACAAAAGTTGCAGGCTCGACAAAATTGGTATTTAAAAGATACTGTTTAGCAAATTTTGAACAATACAATGTATTACTTTGCTGGTTTTGACTGATATTATTCTGAAACATAATATTTTCAATCTAACTGATTATTTTGTCTTAAAAGCAGAACCAAGTAGGGAAAAGACTTTTGAACCTTTCTTTTGTTATTGGTCAAAGACGTTTAGGAGGTTTCTGTTGTTATCATTGAAAAGTATTGTTATAGTCCGACCCTGACTTTAAAAAGTTAACAAATCAGTGTTAAGAATTAGAATAGGGATATGAGTTTTATTAGTCTGTAATATGAATAATAGGATTGTTACTGAAATACACAACAAACAAACAGAACGGTGTAATACGTTTGTGACATATCTTCAATAATTTCGGTAGGGAATGTAAGGATTCTACAGCTCCCGAGGGGTGCTTCCTAAACGGAGTGAATTACGTATGTACGTCCATACATTAAGATTTTTACTGACTTTTTATCTTTAAAATTTTATCTAAATTTGCAACAAATTTGATTTCTCTTTGCTGTCCAGTGTCCTAAGAGGGGACCCACTCCAGTCATGCTTCAGTGATTCCCTATATAAGCAACCAAATGTTTTCCCAAAAAGGGGGGCTAGGTCCCTCTCCCCCCCCTAAATCCGCCTCTGAAGTGTCAACATTTTAAGTGAAATGGAGTGGGGGCTATGTTTTTTTTCTGTGCAAACTCTTTGTTTTCTTCTTTGGCGAAGAACAATCTATTTTTTAGCAACACACTGAAAACAATTTTTTCTATCAATTGTAGCATTACATATAGTGGCAGCTGAGGGTAAAACAAACATTTTTTTTTCTCAGCGTCCAAAACTAATTATTTTTTTTCACCAAAACCTGGAAACAAACTGTTGTTTCCGAAAAACCCATAGGTACATTTACTATGAAAATCTAAGTATCTTTCAAAACCATGCAAATACTAGTTTATATCGGTTGTAAATACAAAGTTTGTTATGTTCTTCTATTGCTGAAGATTCTACTGACATTTTAAAACTTAATTAATGTTAATTAGAAAAGGATATATCTTTGTTAAAAGTGATTGTTGGTCTGTTATTATTTTAGATAGCTATTTCTAACTTGCAAAGTACCCACGAAGGATTAGTAAGAAGAAAGTTTAAGGAATGGTAAATAAGTTTTTTAGGGTTTTTTTCCGTCTTTTAAGTTTTTTAACATGTTATATATTATATAGTGCAGTTTGTTGAACCAGAAAGAAATTGGGGGGTGGTCCCAAATGAATATGGAATGGTATGAAAAAGGTTAAAAAACACTTCGACATTATTTAAGATCATGAATTTGGACAACACCATGCTATGTACATATTCCTAGGAAAAGGAATTTAAAGACATGTAAAACTGTTTTTTATTTAAGACTCTATATAATATCTTGCAATCTAAAATAGCATAACTTACAACTGTCATCTGAATAAGACAAGCTGTAAAAAAGGTTTAACTGAAATGTTTCGAATCTGTAAAAATTTACTAATTTAACAATTTTAAGAGTTATTTATAATGTCATTCAACATCATGCTTCGCTGGGTTTCCTTGTAACGTTATCTATAATTTGTTTTATGTTTAGTTCCAAACTGTAGTGCACATGCATCAACGCAAGTCCGTTTAAACGCTATTGCCCCATAGTTGTTATCATGTATGTTTTTAGGAGTGATAACTCACTGTTGGATCGGTCACTTTCGCAACTCATTACCCCCATAGTAGCTATGATTTTTAAGATAACAGAAATAATTGGAAAGTCGGTTTTGCAACATTCAGAGCACTGGCTACAGTTTCTGTTTTTGAAAAGTCTTTTACCACAAACGCAGTACGGAAGGCATTGTAGATGGACTCGGTAAATCAGTATAGTAAAAGTCTACAAAATGTTTAATTTCATTAAATGTTGCGCTTTGTACAAATGCCGGTACCAACTCCAGTGCTTGAGTTGCTCTTGATGTTAGGGAAAAAAGGGGGGGGGGGGGGGGGGTTCCAAGAGATAAAAAAAAAATAATAATTATTTTATTTTTGTTAGTTGGAGAATGCAATTATATATAAAAATTTCACTTAAAAATTCAATAATAATTTGTATTTACCTTTCAAAATAAGAAGTCAACTTCTTCATCTTGACGAGCTGTTTTGACAATTTAATTACATGTATACAGGTGAAACGCATTAATCCGTATTCTATCATTGTGACATCTCCAGGTATACAGGTAATTCATAACCAATTAGTGCGATGAAAGGATTAATCTTAAGTGTTAATTTGTTAATTAGCTAGTTATTGAAAAAATAAGACACTTTAAAAATATTTGAAGTTCGTCATGGGTGTGGTCCTGTTCGCCGTGACGCCACCTCTGGATCCGCCACTGTAGTTTGTATTATTGGGGTGGAAGTGCTACATGGGATTATCTATTTTTCGTAAGAGTGACACTGTAGGTCGTAAGATGTTAATATCATTTTTTTGGTAAGCGAGACTCTGGAGTTATAATTTTTCGTAAGCGTGACATGTTATAATTTTATTATTGTGTCCTGAATAAGGGAAATGAAGTGTAAGTGGACAATGTTTGAATAATGAAATTTTTTTACATGCATAGTGTTAGTTGGATACTGTAATCTCGAAAAAAAAGTAGGTTGGATCAAAGATCAGAACCTCCCCAATGAAACCTTTATATTGCGAATTACTGTATTATGACTGAAGAGAGTCTAGTGTTAGGTAGTTAGTTAATCTGTAGTTTGTAAAATTTGTTGAACTATCTTATTTGCAGACAGTCATAATTTATATAATAAAATTACAGCAGATATTAATTTTATAGTTAAAGAATTAAAGGAGTGATATTAAAATATTAAAATTAAAAGTTTTCTTCGTTAATTATTGATTCTGGCATGAAAGTGCTAATCATTTGATGAAAGAGTGGTGACATTGTTTAAACCATGAAATGTTACTTTCGTAGATTTAATGTGTTCAAATGAAAGATTTGAACTGGTTTCTATTAATGACATAAAATTCGTCTATCGAAAAAACAACAGCAGAAGGTCACTAACAGGTCTTATAAAGTGTATCGCTGAAGATGTAAAATGTACAATGGAGATGTGTAAAATCTAGTGATGGAATTATGCTTATTTTAGTGCGTATGATTTGAAATAAAGTGTAGTGATGAAAAGTTAAGTGTTTGAGATATAAAGTGTGCAGTGTAAAATCCAGCTGTTAATTTTAATTTTAGCGTTAAAATTTACATTTTTTGCCCTTGATTTTACATCTCTAACGCTTGACTTTATACATCTCCAGAGAATCTTTGCATATTTCCAGTGGTAGGTGTTACACATTAGAAGTTTTAGATTTTTAATCCCTAGACATAGACTTTACATATCCAGCGTTGGAATTTGCATCTCTAGCTTTAGACTTTAGATTTGCATGGTTTAATTTTACATGTTCTGCGCTAAACTTTTTTTTGCCGTTGGATTTACATCTCCAGCTCTAAAAGTTACATTTGTAGTTCAAATTTTACTTTTCTAGCGATACTCTTTATTCATTTACAGCGGCGTACTTTAAAAGACACTTTATGGTCTAATTGTGTGAAATCAATTGGTCTTTGCAGTTTTGAAATTTATTCTTATATTTTCATTTTTAATAATGAATGAGAATATAATATGTGTATTCAACTTAATGATTTTTATGATTTGAATTATGGACGGGGCTGCATTACTTTGATTGCTGCTACTTAGTGTAGAAATCAATTTTTATTAAAAGTTATTTTTTTTAAGGAAAACCTGGTTTGTATAATTTTTGTTTATAATATACGCAACACTAGTGGTAGTGAATGTGAAATGCATTAGAAATAATTCCAGTTTGGTCTGTTGTTTATCCAGGAATTTCATAACTTTTGAAGCAATGACTGCTTGAGAGGGGAATTTGTATAAATATGTTTCATTGATTTTTTATATAAGCAACCTTTTTTTATCTCAAATTTGGAGGGTAGTTACGTATACACCCCTTAAGTCTTTATTTACTTGTAACCTTTAATAAGTGCAACGTTTTGAATCTTTTTTGGAATTTACTTCTTTTGTGTCAAAAGAATGGTTAGCAAATTTACATGTTTCTTCGTTTAAAATCGCCCTTGGTGTGATTTTTAAAAAGAAATGTCCTTAAACTTAGAAAAACTCCGAATAATTTTCTTTAATACATTAAGAATGTTAATTGATTACACATAAAACAGCTGAGATACACACTTAATTCAGATAGTACCAATAAAAAACTAAGAGTCTTTTTTTATTATTTTTGTGAACCAATGTAGTCCTAAAGACAGTTTCTCATATTGAAGAAAATAATACACCAATTTCATAAAAAGTTATTAACAAAAAATAAAGGTCATATAAAAATGAAGTGGACATTCCATTCAACTTAGATCGTAGGGATTAATTACCTTGTCCTAAATAAAATGGAACGGTACTTCCAATAACTGTGTAATGCACAATTCAATCGACAGGTTCTGTTAACCTGTTATTCTATTGTTTTTGATTCAGATGAGGATCAAGGGATATATTACCTTGTCCGAAATAAAATGGAACGGTCCATCTAATAACTGTGTATTGCACAAATCAATCGACAGGTTATGTTAACCTGTTGCTCTATTGTTTTTGATTCAGATGAGGCTCAATAAAGGGGAGGCTCGTAACACGGTAAAACATGAAATAACAAATAGAAATAAACGTTATACATAATAAAAATTGGTAAAAAAGAAGCACGAATAACAAAATGTTTAATATGAATGAAAACTAAACATAACCTTACATCGGGAACTTTGCAAAAATCATTGAAATTTAAAAAGTTTTTTGAAAAATTAAATAGTTATAACTATATCTAGATTTGACTTCCCTGATAATGCGTCTAGAAAGATGACTTGGTCTTTACCAGACTGGCAGTAAAATGCTTGCCAAAATGGAAATGTCCGTTCAGAAGGGAGAAGTTTAATCAGATATTTCGTATAAAGAGAGTGGCACTCTCTATTCACGTTAAAAATACTTGCAACAATTCTTTTGAGAAGTCCGTAGGTGGCCTAATGCAAAGCTAAATTTCTATCCCTTTTCAATATAACCTAATTTTCAAATGGCATTCTCTTTACACTGGGTATTTGATTTATCGTTCCCTTTTTGACCAGACGTGACATGCGAACTTTATACTTCCCCCACAGCGAAAAGGAGGCCTCACTTATGCAAGTGTTACTGTCGGTCGGGAGGAAACCAAGTGACTATATTTCTATTTCCCAGTCACCTTCGGGGTGGGATGTGTTTGAGTATAATCATATGTCCTCATAGGAATGCATAGGTGTTCCAGAAAGGGGGGATATCAACCCCTGGATTTTTCTGGAGACACAAATGCACACGTATAGGATGCATTTTTAAATCAAGGTTTTGTATAGTGCGATTGCATTATACAAATCCTTGATTATATTAAGAAATTGTATATTTACTAAAATATACGATTTCTTGATAAAATTGAGGGGGGTTGTGTTTCTACCATTAAGTTTGGGCGCCGTTCTATAAAGAACAGCTAATATGTTTGTACAAATTCACTATTTACAATTCATGAACATTTACAATTTGTAATATTTACAAACTGATTTATTTACACACTACTGAGTAAAATCTTTACTAATATATACATATGTACATTATATGTAAAATAATTACAAAAAAATTAGGTTGGGTAAGCAGTAACAAGCCTACTATCACTTTCGAGTACAACTTTCATAACAGAAAACTGAGTTCCATCTTCAGCATATCCAATGGGGGTTGGATATTGCTTCAAGAAAACAGTTCTGCCATCAGACTGTAGTCGTTGAATAGTTGGATGGTCAATGCACTCCATCACTAATTCATAAACAGACGTTGAGTCGTAAAAGGATAAATCATCTATTGACAGTTTCAGTACTTTAAAACATTGCTTGTCTTTCGGTAAATTGAAAACATTATATATGTAAAGAAACTCCACACGATTGTCAAATTCTTCAAGATCATAGTCTGTACTAATGACGTGTAAAGTCACAGAAAATGATTTTGTCGTTATATGTGTCAAACTAATCTAGCCTAACTTATCTATATCTGTCAAATGTTTTAATACTGTTAAAAGATGAAAGAGAGTTAGATTGTATGTACTCTAAAAGATCTTTGGAATTTTAACTTATCTTTATCTGTCCTCACAATTTGAATAGATTCCTTTTGTTTACAGTTCAGTTCAGTATATTCCAGAAATTTGTGAGGTTTTCATTGAGAAAATGGAATCGCTTAAATTTAATTTCACTTCGCACTAGTCAAATACCATCTAACGTTCATACGCAAAGTGACTAAATTATTTTTATTTATCTGAAATACAATACGTTGCAGGAAAAGGGAGAATATTTATTAACTTGAAATATTATGATAGCGATTGTTGCAGATCAATTGTTTAATTTTGTTTTCATATGGTCGAATATATGAAGTGAAGCGACGGCATAAAATTTCAATAAAACTTAAATTATTTCTGTACAGGTTTAGTACCACATAGTTACAACGACAAAATTATTTTCAAGTTACCTGTGTGACAAATTCGGTAAACGGACAGAAATGTCACAGGACAAAAAGTCACAGGACATAAAGTCACAAATTTGATAGTACAAAAAGTCACAGGACAAAAAGTCACAAATAGTTTGTTGACAATTATTTGAATATAGAGAAATATCTTGAAATATTTACTTTTTAATACATATATTCATATTTAAGTGTAGGAAATGTGTCATTATACTTGATAAATGAAGATTTATTTAATTTTAATCATGCATAGGGTATATTTCTTGGCACCATGAAGCCATTTAAGTGAAAACCCACATTGACATTTTGTTTTTTTAACAATCATTTGATCATCTTTGATATTTTTTGGATAAATTTTGTTTACAATGTTGGTTTATATACAATAGTTAAAAAAAAATACATAAATATTTTTGTAGAAATAAGTGTTTTTTATTCAAAGAAAATATTCAGAAAAAATGAATTGTGACTTTTTGTCCTGTGACTTTTTGTCCGTGACTTTTTGTCCTGTGACTTTCTGCCCTACATTCGACAAATTCACATGTTCATTGTATCTTCATTTGTGTAGACTTAAACACTCAACGACTCATTATGAATACCCTGGTGAGTGAACAATCTGAGAAAATTCAAGCAATCTAAACGGGAACTGTGCTGTTAGGCCCACCAATTAACAAGAACAAATTCAACGTTCTGCTATTACCAAATCGCAGTGCGTTTTATGTTTAAATTATTATTGCATGACATATAAACATCAAAATTAATCTATATCAATAAAATTAACGGTATCAATTTTCTTGCACCAGATGCGCATTTCGACAATACATGTCTCTTCAGTGATACTCGTGGCCAAAATATTTGAAATCCAAAGCTTATATAAAAGATGAAGAGCTATAATCCAAAAGGTCCAAAAAGTATAGCCAAATCCGTGAAAGGAATCAGAGCTTTGCATGAGGGAGATACATTCCTTAATTTATAATAATTTCTATCATTTTGTAACAGCAAAACGTCATACAACGGGCTGTGTTGAGGGTAGGAGTATATGACTTCGGTACAGATTTCATCTTCACTAGTCATCCTATCGAAATATCTTAATTTTGATACCAACCACTTCTCGGGTGTCTGGGAGTAAACATGAGGCCAATAAGGTCTTTTCCCGATGATCATTAAACCATAAGGGCTATACAAATCAGTGAACATGTGTGTTCAGAATGGCGACCTTTATTATGATGCCATATGTAGAGATCCTGTGTGAAATACTCTACGGTATACACACCCATCAATCATCTAGAACATATCAAGTCGAAGTTAACACAAATAAGAATTTATGCCACTGCTGGTGGAGATTTATTTCCCCAAGGGTATCACCAGCCCAGTAGTCAGCACTTTGCTGACATGAATTATCATTGATATGGTTCTATTTATAAATTAACTGTTTACAAAATTTGGAATTTTTGAAATACTAAGGCTTTTCGACCTCGGGCATAGATTACCTAAACTGTATTTGGCTCTCTTTTAGGAATTTTGGATCTCAATGCTCTTCAACGTCGTGCGTTATTTGGCCTTATAACTTTTTTTGATACGAGCGTCACCGATGAGTCTTTTTTAGACGAAACGCGCGTCTGGCGTATATACAAAATTTAGTCCTGGAATCTATGATGAGTTTATTTACAACCACTGGGTCGATGCCACTGCTTGTGGAGATTTATTTCCCCGAGGGTATCACCAGCCCAGTAGTATGTCAGCACAACACAGCATATTGTGCTGACATGAATTATCATTGATATGGTTATATTTATAAATTAACTGTTTACAAAATTTTATAAATTTTTGAAATACTAAGGCTTTTCTACCTCAGGCATAGATTACCTTAGCTGTATTTGGCAAAAGAATTTTGGTCCTCAATGCTCTTCAATTTCGTACGTTATTTGGCCTTTTTAACTTTTTTGGATTCGAGCGTCACTGATGAGTCTTTTGTAGACGAAACGCCCGTCTGGCGTATATACAAAATTTAGTCCTGGTATCTATGATGAGTTTATTTTCTATTATAAATTGCAACACTGAATTCCAATAGTTGGTTTTCTTGCTTCATTTATCATTAAAACAATAAGATTAGCATAGCAACACAATAAGCGTCATTTTTAGTAATATGTTCGTTTTTGACGTACATTTCTTTTCTATTATGAAAGCTGCCAATTAGCCTTTCAAGACGTTAGAGTTAGGGTTACACATGACTACAACGATTTGTAAAGGGTTATACATGACTACACCGATTTGTAAAGTACAGATCCTCGATGACCACAGATATTATTTGAAATTCCGCCTTCAGATGAATAAAAATCTGCAAAGAAAGAAAATAATGATCATGATGATATATTATGAAAGATATTACAACGCTCAAGCTTTTTGTGTATAGAATTCGCTGCCGAATATTTTTGTTGTTTGGAGAATTTAATAAAATCGTAAAAATTGGCCCGTCTCAAGCTTATGGTTTAGAGGATTCCCGCCCGAAGATTTTTGATTGTCTAGAGACAATGTTTTTAAAAGTAATCTTCGATCTTGTACAAAAAAAAAATCTGCGGGTGGAAATGAAAATAAGCTGCGGCGGCGGTTTAAGGTTTATGTACCCTTCTGTAGCCTTTTTTGTACGAACTTTTCAAACTTCAATTGTATCAAAACTACAGATATAATGAATAATAGAGATAGGCCATTTTGTACATATTCCAAGGGGAAACTTGATGCAAAGCATTATTTTTTACTGTTCCATTGCATTTAATAGAAAAAGAGGACTTTGTGGCAAATAAATCAAGATTTTTATAGAAAATCCACAGCCTTTATCCTTGTACTCTCATATTTGTCAATTTGATAACTGATAGATATAGGACTATTGCATGCAGTGCTAGCATTGATTTCCTTAAAACAAGTTTATAAATGTAGTTATTAGTTAAAGACGAGTATAAATATGAGATCAAGTACACCTTTTAGGGTGCGCTCGACTTGAGTGACTCAACACGAGGTGTTTTGGAATTTACAGGTTACTTAGAACTTTTTGTAAAAAATAAACACTAGCATATCATAGAAAATCAAGTCAGTAATTTATGTTTCAAATTTTATAACAAAAATCTCTGTATTAAAGGCTGTGGATTTTCTATAAAAATCTTGATTTATTTGCCACAAAGTCCTCTTTTTCTATCAAATGCAATGAAACAGTAAAAAATAATGCTTTGCATCAAGTTTCCCCTTGGAAACATGTACTAAATGGCTTATCATCAGAAGTGGATGGCTTATCTGAATGTTCTTCTTTTTCTGGGGTTGGTAGCTGTGGAAATATTTGAATGTTCTCTTGTTCCCCATCCTGAAGGCCTGTTAAATGAGTCTTTGGATTTTCCTACCCCAGGAGTAGATTACCTTAGCCGTATTTGGCACAACTTTTTGGAATTTTGGATCCTCAATGCTCTTCTCATTTGTATTGATTTGGCTTTTTAACTATTTTGATCTGAGCGTCACTGATGAGTCTTATGTAGACGAAACGCGCGTCTGGCGTATAAAATTATAATCCTAGTACTTTTGATAACTTTTTGATATCAGACAAAAACTTGTCTAGGTCTGATGTGTCAGACAAAACTATCGTTACCTTGTTTGATGGTTCAGGTTCAAAAAGATCAGACTAGAGGATCATCTTGTTCGACATTGGGTTTTTTTTTGTCTTTTGTGTGGCATAATTTTTCTCCTTTTGCTCAACATTATATTTCTCTTGTATGCTATCATTTTCGTCTTCTTTTCTTGCAGTATGTATCCTCACTTTTGCCATGACATTTCATTTTTCAATCTGCTCTAGTGGTGCTTCCACTACTATTGGTGATGCTGTACGATTTTCGGTTTCTTCAGATTGGGAATCACCTTTCGTCTTTGGAAGATCTTGTAAAGTAAGTGAATGCGTCAATCTGGTGTCATCCTTTAATTCAGCGCCAGTTACATCTATTTGTACTGTTCAGGTCTGTGTAGGGTACAGACGTCATGTCTTTATTTAAACTAATTGTTCTCATAAATGTGTCGATTGAAGAATGGTCTAAACTGTTATCTTCTAAAAATTATAACTGGTTGAGTCTGTGTTGAAAATGTTGATTTATTTTTGGCAAAGGACTCTACTGACGTACAATTTCTCTCTCGTCTTTCAAGTGGTCTGTGAAAAAAGGTTTTCTATTTGCTTGGCCTACTTCATCTGTATAATCACCGGACCCCTCATAGTGAATTGTTAAGACTCTACCACTAGCACCCGGGTGGGTGATTGATGAGTCTTATGTCAATCTGAAAAGCTGTGGAAGGAATTACTTGATAGTACAGGTGCAAATACTTATTTTTCGTCTACATTATAATCATTATCAAAATATTTATAAAGCATAACAAGTACAAAGTTGAAAAGCAATGAGGATCCAAAATTCCAAAAAGTTTTGCCGAGGGTCAGGATCGGAAACTCAATGGAGCAGGGAGCAGATGGAAATACCACACACAGTGAAGGGAAAGGGAAAGAACGAAAATCTACAAATGTTGTAGGTAATCTGTAAAAGAACAACCCTGATTTTATAAACAAAATGCAGGAATTCCACAAACACAAGATGGAAGGTTTGATAAATTGCTTGATCTTTATTAACAAGTTCAGATAAATGCACAATATTTTTACCTTTTGCAGAAGTCAGAGCTCCAGATAAGAAATTACAATTGGGGTTTTGACCCATCATTTTTATGCAATAGAGTGATAAAGTTTTTTAATTGCATTATCAATTCCAATTCACCCCTTAAGCAAATATCAAATTGGGTTTTTCACCACCAAGATCTCTAATGTATTAGTTTTTTTCATCAACACAATATTGCATATTTCGGCATGTTCTTATCACATTATATCAAATAAACTCATCATAGATACCGGGATTAAAATTTTATATTTACGCCAGACGTGCGTTTCGTCGAAAAAAGACTCATCAGTGACGCTCGAATCAAAACATGTTATAAGGAACCCCAGATGTTTGAAAGGTATTTTATTTGGTTAATTCACTGACTAGCAATTGTATGTTTAATTTGTGTCTCGTTTAAAACGTTCTGCCAGTTTTGTAATTTTTGAAAACTTATATAAACAGCATCTGGTGTCACTAGTTGGACAGTAACTAATTACCGTTCTAGATCCCATATGATCTACAGTTTAGTTGGGATAGGTGTGGCTAAGTGTTTAAATTTTTGTGAAATTTACGTGCTGTAAGAAAGTTTTGCCAGTCCTTTCATCTATTTGCCAGAACTGCATTATAATAAAAAAGATAAGTAGTTACAAGATTAAAGATAAACCCCAAAACCTTGACCCTGATGAAGGTAAATCAAGAAAAGCGCTTTGGACTCTAAAAATTATTTAACGTGTTGTTTTGAATATTTTGCATCACTGCGTCTATACTTCTGTTTGTGGACTATCAGTCCCCGAGGGTATCATCAGCTCAGTAGTCAATGCTTCGGTACTGACATGATTTAACAAACTTTACTAAAGTTGTCCGTTTATAAATTTTAAAATCAGTATGGAACTAAGGTTTCAAGTTGGCTTTAGATGAGTTTGGCTATTTATTTTAGGTATTTTTGACATAAAACTCTTCAACGATTTTCGGTACTTATACATCTTCGGATTTCAAATGTTTGACTTTGAGCGTTCATGATGAAGGTAAATCCAGAAAAGCGCCTCGGATGCAAGAGATTATTAAACGTGTAGTTTTCAATATATATAGGAGACTCAAGAAATATTTATAAATAGGCCTAAAAATTTAAATATTGGACAGATTATCTGCAGCTGCACCACTTTCCAATGCCAAGCTAGGAGCTATACAGTGAGAAGACAGTATTCCTGGAACAATTTCTTTTCTTCATGTAACTACACCAATATGTCCCTACCATATCTACAGCTCCATATGTTGCTATTCCACACATTTTTGACAAATTTATATTTAAATCATTTAAGGAATCAAATATTGTGATATTTTATCATCAATGGCTTCATCTTGTCGTTTTCTAACACTAAGTAGACACGACCTTAGATCTAATTCATCTAGAAATTGATTTAGTAATCGTATATAAATTAACAAGTTTAATCAGTTGATTCATCGATCATGATGCTAATATGTTTATTGTCTGGACTTTAAACAATGTATTCAATAATGACTGTGGGTATTGCCTGGAGGAAATCATGGATACTGTTGTTGTGTTCATAAGTTGTGTGTTTGTCCACCTTCAAGCCTATGAGTTTTACAGCCCTACAAGTAATTTAAAATTTTACTTATTGTTTTAAATGATTATATTGTTGAGTAACATTGTAAGAGGTTGAAATTAATAATTTCTGTTTAATCCTGATTTCTGGTGCAATTCTTAAATAATTAATATAGTTAAAGTTTACTATTAATGTTATCTACGTACCTGATTAAAACAATGTTTATTCCTCTTTCAAACACTGATGCAAACTGAAGCGGACTACTGAAGACAACGAAAACAGGACTAGACGAATTAATAAAGAGGATCTGGGTGATCATGATTCTATTAGTTCACAACCAGGGAAACAATAATGTTTTCATTAGTGATGATGACGAAAACACAGAAAACAGAAAGGAACATTTTTTATGACGACAAATGAACAGACTGTTATTTAAACTTTCAAATGAACCATAAATACTGTAAATGGATGTGAATATGTAATTAACAATGACTCTATATTGGTTTACTTTGAATAGAGAATTCAACTTCCTCCATACACAAATATGGCCGACGTAACTTCTGCAAATTAGTCTATTGTAAAAAAAGACAAGTAAAAGAAAGCCCTATCTCTTTAAGGCTGAAATCAGTGTCCTTCAAGATAAAATAGAAAAGAATTTGCAGTCATTGATGACAAATTCAGTGGATCAGTCAGCAATAAAAGGAAAACTGCAGTCTCGACAAAGATTTATATGATGGTGTCTACTCTTCATGTTGCCCATATGTCAGTCAAGGAGTGTAGAGACATTGATAACTTAAGTAATTATGTTCATAATGTACATTTTAAAGAGTTCCAAATGGTGAAGTTGAAATCATCCCTTCGTAAATTTTACGGACGCCATCACGAGTTGGTTGACCGTTATGGAATAACCGTTTCACAAATGATATCGGATATGTTCCTTACGTCGTAACTACAATCCCCTTCCCTTTCATGAATGTGACCTACCGAATTAGACTATTTACCGGATTTGTAATCACATAAGCAACACGACGGGTTCCACATGTGGAGCAGGATCTGCTTACCCTTCCGGAGCACCTGAGATCACCCCTAGTTTTTGGAGGGGTTCGTGTTGTTTATTCTTTAGTTTTCTATGTTGTGTCATGTGTACTATTGTTTTTCTGTTTGTCTTTTTCATTTTTGGCCATGGCGTTGTCAGTTTGTTTTGGATTTATGAGTTTGACTGTCCCTTTGGTATCTTTCGTCCCTCTTTTAAAGAACCGATTACGTCATTGTTAAATCCACAACCAATCATTCCTGTGATTACTCCATTTTTTTTTGATCGCATGAAAGAAAGATTATTCGCAACGTACAATTTTCAACTGCAAAAAAATCAGTTAAACTCTTTATAAAATATCTGACGATAAATCATTCATCAAAAACGATCTAAATTAGGTCAACGCGTGTAGGATACATTGTTTAAGTAATCAGTTTGCTTTACGTGAATGATATGAGATAATTTGATTGACAGTTTATGCGGTGGGGCATTTTTATTAAAGGTCCACCTTGTCTCTTGATTGTCAAGTTATAATGACATACTAGACATCATACTAGTATTGTACCTAATCAAACTTTTAAAAAAAAGCCTGCACATCAACACACCTTAATGCCATACATTCTTTAATGAACTGCTCCAATAATATACCCATGTTTTCAGTTTATATGTGTATCATGTACACATACATGAGAACCATAGGGAACTATATTTCATTGTGAATACATTTAGTAACAGTAGCTAACCTGTCGTTTTGTTAGGGAAGTCGGTGCCTTAGTAAAGATTTTGATCAAGTTCTAATCTTTCCAAAAAGCTTGGGCTTCACAGTGTGTTGCAGTGGAAAGAGAACATAAAGTGCTACAACTGTTTTTGGTTTTTAACAATGAAGGCTGGGCGTAGAAAACTTTAAAATCTGTCAAACGTTTCTCAACAAAAGTCGAAAACTACATATCTTCAATACATCAATATTTTAACACAACAGGTAAACGACCAAATTTTTAAGATATAGCTGAAGAAATAAAAAACTAAAAGGGATGATGATGAAAACAAAGTATGTAAGCAGGAAGAATGGCTTTCCCCGTCACAAATAAGAAGTCTGTTTTCAAACTTTGTGAGAAAGAAGGCAGTCTATTAAACTTCATACTGGTGATGAAGATCTTCAATAAGCCCTAGCTGAAATAGATGCGTTTGGAGTATCATGCTGACATGGTCAATGTTGCTTTGGCATCTGAAAATGATTTTTCATAAACTATTACTGTATTATTACTCAGATATTGTTGTTCACAATTAACCATTTTAATCGTATAGAATCACTTGAAAATAGAAGATGTAATTAGCTCTTTTTGAGAATTCTCAACCAATATCAGTGAAACTTACAATGTTGAAGTCTGTTAATAATGGCAAACAAACTTATATATAGTTTGTTAGGTTTATTTCAAATTTATTGGAAAAAGTGGACATTAATACTTTTTTTTCTTAAAAAAAAATGCCTTCAAAAGCCTTTTTTCAGAATTGTCAAATAATATCAGTGAAACTTACAATTTATTAAGTATTAATGATGGAAGTCAAAATAGAAATGAAATTATTGGCTGTTAATACATAACACAGTATTAATTTGTTTTTTTTTATTAACCTGACGTTCGCGGACAGGATTATATTTTCAAAGTCGAACAAAATTTGTTACTGCCATTGCCAGCAAATAAATACGTTTTAATCAAACATTGAATGACTTAATAAACACAAGATCTACCTGTATATTCAGGTACGAGAACTTCGTCCAGCAGTGACGGACGACCAGGTGATGACCTTATTACACCTGGAGTGACTCTAATTTTCAACTGTTGTGATAGGTATAAATATGTATTATTGTGTAAAAATTTGTGTATGCGATTTTGTATGTATTGTTTTACGTATGTATTTCACAGTGTTGGCTAATTATCATAATCTACATGACTTTGTACATGTCAAAGCGTTTGAAAATGTTCCAATAAACAAAAATCATTGCTTTGTTTATTTCAGAAAACGCATTATTCATTCTATGTATGTATATTTTCTATAGAAACGAATTCCATGTTCTTTTGATATGTCAGTGCTTTTTATGTATACCGAAAATGCGGGTTTCAGTGTTCAACATTTCATTCAACGTAGAAAAACACGTGCTAACATTATTTGTACATACACAAGCTGTCAGCTAATTGTTCATCGAATGGAGGTATTAAATATATGTAAACAATTGCTTCTTTTTTGTGATTTTACTTTTTTTTCTTTGAGGAGAAGGGGGTTTGTGCCAGTGCTTTGTTGAAATTAACAAAAAAATTATACAATTCCTTTTACATGTCAGTGCTATGTATATTTTGTACTTATTAAAACAATCTTCGTTTTGTGTTCGACGTTTCTAATACTTACAAATTTGAAACTGGCATGCAATACACATCGAAATGTTGTAACTTTTAAGTGTTATCGACCTAGGGGGTAGGCATTTTTTTATGTTTTTTTGCCCCTGGGCATTCAAATGGAAGCCATTGTAGGGATGACACTGCCAATTTTGCTCTTGAAAACCGGTGGAATTTTCGAAAAATCTGAAATATTTAAAAAATTTCTAATTAAATATCTCCTGGAAGGGCAGAATAAAGATTTTCAGTGTTCTGAAAGATATGACTAACTACGAGTCCAATGATATCAAGAAAACGACCGAATTACCTGAAAAAGTTCATGAAAATCACAAAGACAAGACAATAGTCTTTAATTTTCCCACAAAGAAGTCCTTAACTTCATTTGGTCTAAAGTTAATGTTTGTATTAAAAAAATATGGGTGGTCTAGTTGATTCTTTTTCTCATGGTATATTCTAGTTTGAGAATATGGTGTCTATTCTTTAGGATGGTGTTAATCGCTTTGATGGTTGCTCCGACTGTAGGTGTAGATGTCGAAAAAAATTTACTGGGATGTCATTCTTAGTGGTATCCATACTGAGGGATTCTGGCAAAGGCATGTCCCTCTGGGTTAGATGTTCTAACTTCTAAAACATATAATTACAAAACACTGGAACCTTATTTCATTAAACCCTAATAGTATGAACATATTTAATCACCAACCTATTATAGCTTATAAAAGACATACAAATTTAAAAGAACTATTATCAAAGCATCAGTGGGTATAGTCTGCTAAACCTTTCACAACACAATATGATACTGATCTCACAAAAAATAAAATCATGATCAACTAATATGTTGTTCAAAGACAACTGGTGTATGGTCCAATATAATATACGAAATAAAACAAAAAACATAAATAACACGTCAATATACAACTTATTGAGTCGACCACTGCTGAATCCGGACTCAGAGATTTTTTCCCCAAACACGACAGAAACACCGGGCCTAACATTCATGGATGAGCTCGGATGGGCTATTTAAATACAGTGGTTATTATTTTGTAAAAATTGAAAATAACAATAAGAATTTTAGTTTTTATTACTAACATGAATATCAATTGAAAATAACATTAAGAATTTTAGTTTTTATTACTGACAGTCACAAAGTCATTAAAGACCCAGCCTGAGACTGACAAATTTAACGGACTGATCTCATCCCTTGAAAGGTAAAAAGGACTCTGAAATCAGCTGTCCAAGAACTCCGTAATGAATCATTGTTAAGTGCTGAATGCTGGAAATCAAAGATGGAGACACATCTTTCAAAGACTTACAGATAACTTGATACTTTACAGATACAAACACAGGGAAAGAATAAGGAGATTACCAACATAAAAATGTCATTAGATGATACAACTAAAACTGCTGATCAAAACGAAAATGAAATTTTAAGCTAAAACTGACAATGAGTCAAGGCAATACCAATGGCCTACTTCGATTCGTCTAACTCGGGTTAGTAGAGTCTATCGAGTTTACTCGACTGACAACCGAACCCCCCAAGTTTGACCTTTTGAACCTACCCGAGTTAACTCGACATCAACCCTGGGTCGGGGCAGGTTTAGTCGAGTTCCAAGATGGCGTCAAGTAGTTGCAACAAATAAAAGTGATACAAATAAACTGGTATTTGACAAAATACAGCCGAAGAATAAAGCTGACAAGGGGAATTTATTATTGCCTGTATTTCGGAATCGGCCAATATTGTTCATGTGTATATTTGGTCCTCAAATCTCTTCAACTTCCTTCTTTATTTGACCTTTTATTAAATTTTTGATTCGAGCGTCACTGATGAGTCTTTTGTAGACGAAACGCGCGTCTGACGTAAATATTAAATTTTATTCCTGGTATCTATGATGAGTTGATCAGCTGTCGGTGGTGGTTAGCAATAAAATAGAAATTAATTGTTTTTCTTTGAACGATTTTTTTTTCATTTTTTTTTTATCTCACTAACAAACTATTTTTTCAAAAGTAAACAGGATCAGGTCTTTTCTTTGTGAAACACTATGTAATATTTTTTTAATTTCAATTGCCAATTTGATTAAGGCATTTTACCCTGTGGAATTCACGTGACCTAGGCGATCATGACCAAAATTTCGGTTTACTAATAGTTGTTGAATTTATATATTCATGTAGTAAGAATAAGACTGATGAATTGTTGTCAAAACAATTTTATTCTTGAAATATCACATTTGGCCCCTATTTACGTTTAAAAGTGCCTTAACCTACCTGCGTCAGCACAAATAAAAAAATACAAATATAAGATAAATAGTCAAAAAATTATTATTAACACTGAAATAATTAGATGAACGTCTCCCACACCGGCGGTGACGTGTTTGCCGTTTTCAATTAATTTATCTTTTTTTTTTCATCTGGTCTGTCCGCTCGGAATATTTACTTCATTTTTCCTTGGTCTTTCTAATCTTTCTTTAGATGTTTTCCTCTCTTGTCATTATACAAATAAGTATCAAATTCCTCAGATGACTTTGAGGAATCAGGAGAGAATTGCAGATGCAAGGTCTTGTATATGAGTAACATTTGTGGAATTTCTAACTTTGACGTCTTCTTGCAGTGTCATCAGTTCCTGTTAGAAGTTTTTACGAGGCTGCATTTCTAAACACGATTTCGTACTAGTCTTTGCAGGGCATGGTTTCGATGTATATTCTGGAACTGGTCGTTGAAGAGTGGAATTGTTGGTGTAGTTTGAAGAAAGATTACTATATGAAGGAAAATTGTATGCAGATAAACTTGAATTAAAAAAAAGATTAGTGTGAGGATGGTTGGTATGAAGCTGAAAATGAGGATGAGAAAGAGTTTTGGTTGTGCATAGGTCAAGCTGAAGTTTGTGGTTGTGTGCAGGGACCAGATATAGCATTAATCAGTTGTGGTGTAAGTTTGGAAGCACTGTTAGTTGAGTTAGACATGGTGTTACTAGGCAAATTAGTTCGTTGAATATTATTTTCTATTTTGTCAGATTCTGTTTTAGTACTGGCATTGCAATTCCTCATAGACAATATATTCAGTGGCCGCTTTTTTGGCATCATGCTGGAGCTCATTTATATTAAGCCCATCATCTGAGTCTGATGTGATAGCTTTACCTAAACTAATTAAGGAATGACTGTAATATTTTTTCTGTCTATGTAGAAATAACATAAAAAATGTGGTGCACACTGAATAACGTGCGTAACAGATTATTTAACAGTATGCACGACATTTTTTTGTGTTATTTCGAATAGACTGACAAAATATTACAGTTATTTCTGATAATTTACTTCTAAATTCCACTTTAAACCGGCATAAATCATGAAAAAGCTTTGATGACGTCATAGTCACATGACAAAATTGTGTCTATGATATGATTAACAAATCGGGACACGTTACATCCAAAATTAAATTATTAAAATTTAACAACTAGTGTTATTTTCAAGTTCGTTTTTAGGGAACAACCCGTTTACATAGTTTCTTTCGAAGTAGTCAAGAAAGTCCCTCAGTTCATCATCGGGCAGGGTCTCTGAGTTTTGTGAGATGTTCTCAACAGACGAAAGTTCTGGCACACAACGGCAATAGGTAAGTATCCAATGGCCATAACTTGGCGGACTAGGGTTCTTACTGCTGGCCGTCGTCTGTAATTTGCTGCAAGACCCAAATTCTGGACTGTCATTGTTTGTAGAATATGTATATACCGTATTTATTCTATTTAAAGCCCCCTGACTGTCAAATGACCTATAAATCTAACACGAGGAGTACCCAAATTGCACCCATCAGTGAAAATGTCATTTTTTTTAGTAATTTGATTTTTTGGGGATTTTTCAAGATGTATAAACATTTAGTTAATACTTTTCACTCTTAAACTCATTTTTCAGACAATTTGGTAAACTTAGGAATATTCTTGGCAATCGATATCAGACCTTGAAACCACCGGAAATTAACAAAAAACGAAAGTGAAAGTGAAAGTACTATTTTTTTAGCTGCAGCATGCACAGGATCAAATTAATTAACTCAGTGTCGACTGCAAAAGGGTTAAAATATATTTCTCATCTTTAAGGAGATTATTTGTTGTGACTGATGACCAGATTAATCAGTTTAGGTGTTGGGATAAGAATTGAATGAATGCAATTCATCTACATTTTTTACCTCTGTGACCTGGATACTTGTAAAACTGCAGTGACAAGTCATGTAAGTTGTCAGTTAAAATCCAGGAATGGATTTATTGTTGTTATATAAAAAAAGATATGCTGAGGGTGTGTGGATTGGTGTGATATGAGAAATATACTGATTCATTCCAAGCATTTCATATAGAAAAGTAAACCCCTCCACATTATTTATGTATGTGCTTGTCCCAAGTCAGAAGCCTGTAATTCAGTGGTTGTCGTTTGTTCATGCGTTACATATTTGTTTTTCGTTCATTTTTTTACATAAATAAGGCCGTTAGTTTTCTCGTTTGAATTGTTTTACCATGTTTACATTGTCTTTAAACCCATGCCTTTTATAGCTGACTATGCAGAATGTTCTGTGCTCATTGTAGAAGGCCGTACAGTGACCACATCTTCTTTTCTATATGTGACCTGTATGGTTTTTGTTTTGTATGTTAGATGGGGTCAACTATATGGTTTCTTATCAATGGGTTTTAGAATAAGAATTTCTTGCTCATTGCAAAGATATATTGTCTCACAGTCTTATTGGTGACCACACCTGACTGTTTGGGTTACTAAATATTTTTTTTTTGTTGAATGAGATTTTTTTCTGATAAATTCCCTGTTTATTTTGTATTTTAATGTTCCATGCAGTGCACAACAACACTTTCTATTACATAATAAAAATTTATTCCAAGTTGAAAAAATAACCACGATAACCT
The DNA here is from genome assembly GCA_019925275.1 of Mytilus edulis. NCBI lineage: Eukaryota > Metazoa > Mollusca > Bivalvia > Mytilida > Mytilidae > Mytilus > Mytilus edulis. The sequence continues at coordinate 6,013,582 of JAHUZM010000015.1, read as the reverse complement.
ATTATATTCAAAATGAAATTACAAACTTGGAGCAATTTCCATATTCAATTTTCAGGACATCTTCCACATACCCATTGTCTTGAGATAGCTAAACATCTTTGATAGTTTGTAAATATATTTGATGGGACACATGATTGATGAAACATATGCATGCATACAGAGCAATGCATCCAAAACATTTCATCGTCAGGCATGGAAACATTTTCTTCTGTGAGCATGCAAACTTGACATATAAATGTATTGATATCATTGTTATTATTATTATTACTACATAAAAAACACTGTCAGTTGATCACTTGGAATACATTCTCTATGGAACCATTTCATACACCTATCATTATCACACCCAACCCATAGAATACCATTATTGTCATCTTGCACACACCCTCTTACACCACACGTATAGCACTCATCGTCCTCACAATCTTTCAAATCACTGATTGTTGAAATTTCCATACCACCATCAACAGTCTGAAATAAATAAATACCAGTATAAAGATCATATGATTAACTATTTTTTTAATTTTTTTTTTTATATATTTAGTTAAATTGTTGGTTTTCAAGTTTGAATGGTTTTACACTTGTAATTTTTGGGGCCCTTTTGGCTTGCTGTTAGGTGTGAGCCAGGGCTCTGTGTTGAAGGCCATACCTTGACCTGTAATGGTTTACTTTTATAAATTGTTATTTGGATGGAGAGTTGTCTCATTGGCACTCACACCACATCTTCCTATATCTATGTAGGATGATTTGCTCTGGTAAATAAATGGGTTAAATAAAGTGATTTATTGGTGACTGCTTTACACTGCATCAGCACAAAAAGGCTATATGCAGCAAGGTTAGATAAACAAAAAATCAACTAAATCTCAGATTAAAGTCACACTTTATCTTTGAAATATCGGATCGACTAATAGGCGAGTATCTACGGTATATCTAATTAACATGATTAATATACAATCATAATGTCATAAAGTTTAGAATGGAAATGGGGAGTATGTCATAAATATGACCTATGACCATTATACCAAAGATTTAGAAATAATTGGGTATATTTTATATCTTTGAATTTCATTTTACCCAAATATTTGTAAAAGTTGAAAAGGCATGAACTGCTTATATACATGTATATATATAGATTTAATATTTTTCATTATTTTGAAGTTATATAATTTTTTAAAATTCAGTGTTACAATCATGTGAATTATTCTTCAATGTGTTTTATTTTTTCAGTCTTCAAATTATTACCTTTCTTTTCCTTTTCTGTTTTGGTTTTGGGCGGGACAGCTCTGGCAAATCATCACCACATTCACTAATTTCTACTTCAGGTGTTAGTTTTTCTACTGGTTTCTTAGATTTCTTTTTCGACTCTTGTTTATTAACAGATGTTTTACTATTCTGTCTTGGTTGCCTTTTTGTTTTCTGGGTCTTTTTCTCCTCCTTGTCCTCTAGTTGTTTTCTCCATTCTAATCCTAAAATAAATGAATATGCTAAAACTTTTTATACCTGTTATATATGTTAGTATTATATACATGTACAGTATATTTGAATATATGTTATATAAAAGCCCATAACTTTATATTTAATATGTATTGTCACTCTATGTCCAATGTTTTCTATTGGTTTGCGAAATATTTTGTTTAAGATACTTTGTTGTTTTGATTAAATAATACATGTATTAATGGAGGCCAATATGTATGGGTATCAATCCATTAAACAAAATCACTACATGCAATGCAAAAATACAAAAATACAAAAAAAGCAAATTTTTATTGCTGTACTTCATCTGAACGTCACAGGGAGGCCTTTATTTTAATGTATGTTATATCTTACCTGTAATAACCCTTGCAACTGTAACAACTCTGGAGTTAAGCTGTTTCTTTGCTTTGCCAATAATTGGGATAAAAATGTCTGCAAGATCTTGTGGAATCAACCCCTCCTTTACTAATGGGTGACCATAAACAAACTGTCCACAGGAATGACATAATGGGTCTGTATCAGTATGATCAGATGTTGACCCTTTTTAACTTTTGTCCAGTGGAGCCAATTTCTTTCTGTCTATGGCTTCTCTATTAAATGGTAAAATTCCACACTTGCGGAATGCATTTTTTACAATATATGGGCTTAATGCCTTGTCCACGGCTGTACTTAGAACCTGAGCAAATCTAAAAAAAAATATCCGGCATTATATATAGTAGGAGACATGCGTTTTTGATTGGCCCTTGCATATTCATCAAGTTTCCTTAAAAGGTAGCCATTGTGATATGTATCTAGATTTAATAAAAACAAAAATCAAATATCACTACAAAAGATATTAACGGACCATGTGCGTAGGGACGTACACTGCTATGGGGCGAAAGGACGTTCCCACTTTAGGGCGAATGTACCTTATTTAAACCGGAAGTGAAACTTTCGTTACAAACAAACTTAGTTCGAAACTTGGAAATCTTACACGGAGCCGACAGATAGAAAGCAGTAGCCCAAATCGTTACGTTTAATGATAAAAGAATGGGTCTAGAGTATATCAAATATAGTACCCTAAAAGTTTTAGCGTGTCGCGACACGAATACCTTTCGACACCAGGACTTCCTTCCGATCACTTGATCTTAAAACTGATCTGTTGATTGATTGATTGTTTGTTGTTTTACGCAGATCTTAAACTAAGTCGAGGGTCGGTATTCATATAAAAGTACAATATATGGTTGAGATCAATCTCAAAACCTACTACAATGTCATCAAAACGGTCACAGCTAAAATATCTTGTAAATGTGATTATTATTTTGCGTTAACACTCAATTGTGAATTGATTTTGTTAAGCTATTACATAAATGTGATAAAAAAACCACTTGTTAACATTTACTCAGATTGAGTTGTAGCACAATGTTGAGAAGAACAGCAAGGAAGCGTAAAGCCAAGGGACAGGAATTAACACTCCCGAGGAACGCCACTACAAGGGCAGAGATACTCACAACAGAATACCAGACGCAGACATCCATGTCAAGGCCATCACTACTTTTAGGTGTCATTAGTGCAACTGCTAGCCAACAGAGTTCCACATCAGCAGATACCCATACTGTGTCAAGTCACACATACATCCCAGACAATAACATACCAATGCAAAATGCCGGTAATCAGTTTATTAACTTGACACCTACATCTACTAGTACACCACAAATGTATATACCACAGCAAATAGATTGGGTAAATAATGACATTGCAATAAATGTACCACAAAATATAAAAGATAAAATTTATAAAGTGAATATATCGATTTGGCTGTTTTATTAGCACAAAACATGCAATCAGATTCTAACACACAAAAGTTAGTGGTACAAAATGGGCAAATTGTCATGCAGTCCGCTCTTACCTTGTCTAAAATATTTGGTATTGAGGTGTGGACTACTGCGTTTATTATATTTACAAGCATTTATTGCAATCTTCATCCTGGAAGATTTCAGGAGTTGCTAAAATACATGAGTATAATACGTTTAGGTGCCAAGCGTTGTAATAATGTAGGTTGGAAGCTTCACGACGAACAATTTCGTTTGCGGAAAGCCTTTGACCCTACTGGTTCCTGGGCTACAGTTGATTCGGAATTATGGTTAATATATATGAATGATAGTACAGAAAACAAAAATGGTAGTACTTCAAATAACTTGAACACTGGGTCTAACTTGAAATGCTATACTTTAAATTATGTGTGTAGTTGTTTTAAACAATCTTGTATTTATAGGCATGTTCGTATGTGTTGTGGTGCAGGTCATCCTGTTATAACCTGTCCAAATGGGCAGACATTGGCTTTGCATAATCAAATACCTACTTATGTTAATCCAAGATTCAGGACACCTAGACCTCAAAGCAGATATAATTTTTCATTTAGGCAACCTGGTTCAAACCTACGACAGCGACCTGCTAACACTGTTATGGGACATGGGGCATACCCCCATAAGAATAAAATGTTTAGAAGCTTGTTTGGTAAGTTACCCTGACAAAGTGGTTGCTGCTGAAATTTTATTTGTTTTTTCTCATGCTTTCAGACTTCAGTATACAGGCCCTCGCATTCATTCCTTTTCAAAAAAAATTAATTTCAGCTGTACAAAATAGTGATGCAGTTTCACACAAGTTGCAAGATGAGGTAAATCGTGATAGAATGTTAGGACCTTTCAAAGTTATTACATAATTTTTGTCAGCAGTTGTTGCTAGATGGTTCATATGATCGGCAAGTTATTCTCGCAACTCAGGGTGAGCCTCTGATTGACGTGATACCGACTTCCTTAATTTTGTTGCTGTCATTTTTTTCGGAATCTCCTATTCCCATAAATGCTGCATCCCCCTTAGCTTTTCCAACCGACCCGGAACCTCGTTGTGTCTGAACCATGTGATGAATATACTCTCATCCTCGTCTTCCATATAATTAGGTACGAACTTACATAGGTTTATGTACTTAACAATACAATCATATAGCTGACAATCAATTCCAATATTTGCAGGTGATATATCCCCGGTTTTATGTTCTTTCACCTTAAAGTGGAAAAAAAAGAACATTAATGAACATGTCTCTAAATAAAGTCTCATCAGTATTTTTTTTTTTGTAGCAGCCTTAACTAAGTGTTGAAATCAACTGTTTAAAATTATAACTGAATGAGCATTAGCAAGCTTCCCAAATGTGGGGTTTTGTTATACTTTTTACAGATACTAATGTAATTCAAGCGTGTTTGTTCGATAGGAAGGAGGACAGATTTCAGAATATTATCTCGGGGGCGTCTAAAAATAGCTACGCGTAGAGCACATACATATATTTGAGAACTATATACAATAAATGAAATCATGTTATGGCATTGGATTCCCCATCTAAAAGAGGTTTGTATAGTTTTAAAATACAATGCACTAATGTTAAGTTTTTGGCTAGTAATTTTGAGAAATCAAAAATATATAGGATTTCTTTGGTCTATGGAAAAAGTAATGAGGTATTTACCTTTGTTTTCGGTTTTATTACAATTCCATAATTATTTCTCTCCGCCATGTGTATCTTATAGACCCTGTCAGGCTTTAAGTCAAACTCCTGGTAAGAAGATATTTGGATTATATTACTGTCCACCACATTCAGGGCCGTATATAATGTAAAGTTTCTTTGTTTTAGTTTACTTTTAAGCGTCCGCTCTTCTTTCTGTTGAAGAATGTAGACTGTATTTCTGAGAAAAAAAAATGATGAATAATTTTACCCCTGTCAGATTTCCCCTAAATGCTTTGTTTTTGAGTTATAAGCCAAAAACTGCATTTTACCCCTATGGTCTATTTTTAGCTGTGGCGGCCATCTTGGTTGGTTGGCCGGGTCACGCCATACATTTTTAAAACTAGATACCCCAATGATAGTTGTGGTCAAATTTGGTTTAATTTGGCCCAGTTGTTTAAGAGGAGAAGATTTTTGAAAAGGATTACTAAGATTTACGAAAAATGGTTAAAAATTGACTATAAAGGGCAATAACTCCTAAAGGGGTCATTTGACCATTTCGGTCATGTTGACTTATTTGTAAATCTTACTTTGCTGAACATTATTGCTGTTTACAGTTTATCTCTATCTATAATAATATTCAAGATAATAACCAAAAACAGCAAAATTTCTTTAAAATTACCAATTTAGGGGTAGCAACCCAACAACGGGTTGTCTGATACATCTGAAAATATCAGGGCAGATAGATCTTGACCTGATGAACAATTTTACCCCATGTCAGATTTGCTCTAAATACTTTGGTTTTTGAGTTAATAGCCAAAAACTGCATTTTACCCCTATGTTTTATTTTTAGCCGTGGCGGCCATCTTGGTTGGTTGGCGGTGTCACGCCACACAATTTTTAAACTAGATACCCCAATAATGATTATGGCCAAGTTTGGCTTAATATGGCCCAGCAGTTTCAGAGGAGAAGATTTTTGTAAAAGTTAACGACGACGGACGCCAAGTGACGAGAAAAGTTCAATTGGCCCTTCGGGCCAGGTGAGCTAAAAATTGGATTGGTTTAATCAATCAAATGCCCGTCCTGATATTCGCGCTGTGCCCGAGCAACACCCTGTTGAATTCCCGGATTTAGCCAAGTTTACAGGTGAATTCGATGATGAAAATAGTTTTGTGAGTGAAAATCTACCAGGAATTATTGGAGAAAAAGAAATATGCCCCCCTGAAATAATACCAGTTTCGGCAAATGAAAGTGAAAATCATTCTGATACATGCCCGACTAATTTGGGAATCCCGGAATCAGGTACTCGACCAGCCCGACCAAGCGCGCGAATTAGAAATCACATGACCACTTCCGTATCAACAATTACGAGAACCAGAACCATTAACAAACCTTAGAGATTTTTAGATATTTATTCTTCATACAAAATGCCAGAAGTGATTTGTTCTTATTGTGACTTAAAATATGCCAGCAGGAGAAATTTGAAGAGACACATTAATGCTGTACATAACAGCAATGTGAGGTATGTTGGTTGCAATGAGCCAAATTGTGACCGCATATTTTTCCGAAGGGAGTATCTACTTATTCATCTTCAGAGTACTCAAAAGAGAACAGTAGAAGAAGCAAGGGGTATGGTATGTCCCGATACGCTTACTTGGGATATACCCCCAGAGAAAACATCGAAACATGTTAATATATGTTAATACTCAATCCTAAAACTATCTCACATATCTTTTTTTTTTATTATTATTAATATCAGCTATCATATTAATTTTTATTGTGTCATTTTTCTTGCTGAACAGTGGAAGTTCAGGGCTAAGAGGGGGAGCTGTGTAATGAATATTGTATTTCGGTTTTCTCCACCTTTTCAAGAATTGATATCATGAATATGTTTTTGTATGTATTTACAGTTGTAGCAATAGTGTTATCATTTACTTTGCTCTTTTTAAGGTGGGGTTAACAAGTTTCATCATTCATATATATGTTTGTCAGTTATAATTAGTCAGCCCACTGTTTTTAAAGGTTGTTCTTTGTTTCATAATTGTTATTTTACTATTAATGACAGACATATCCTGTTTTGTTGACCTAAATTGCAGAGCCCTACCAGCCCTACCACTGGAGCTGTAGTGCCCTACCAGGTGCCCGACCAGGTTATGTGTCACTTTTTCATTGGTTAAGAGAGTTAATTGTTTTATGATTATTCAGGTTCATTGGGGGAGTATAAATAGGGGTTAGCCATTATTTTAGCAGTAGTTAGAAGACAAGAGTTTTGTAGTCTGCAGGGTGAATTTATTGTAATACCGTCCGTATACTGTGCATTGTTAAATTGCGTATATTCCACATGTCTTTTTAATACAAGTTGAACTTTTCATTGACTTCGAGTTTCTTTAAGTTATACACTACTCAAGGATCCATTTATAATTTATGTGACCAGGAACATTCTCAGGACAACACTAACTGAAACTTAACAATACTTGGAGGATTAACCTGAGAGAAAGCGGAGTACTACAGGAGTATTAGGAAATTGCCATCACTTTCATTCGTCGTCGTCAGGTTCGGGCATTCCTAGTTCTTCCTGTTACTCGACCGTCCTCTCCGTTTTTCGTCACAATAATATATATATACCTATAAAGACATACTACCTACGCCTCGTGAGATGAGTGTTGGTTACTATCAAAGACCCTTACGCTTGATTTGCGGAAGGTTTTTGATAATACGAGTTCGTAGTCCATGTAGAGCAAAGCAAAGCTTCCTTGTGATGTATTCTACAGTGTAGCAGACGTCCATGCATTTACATTTTCAACCACAATTTTGTTTTTGGGAAAATTGTCGTTCCCTAGAGAAAGGTATATAATGTCCATTAAATGACAAGGTTATTAAAAATCTGGATGGAATTGTTACTGTACTGATCACGGCAAACATATTTTACGATCTGAAGTTCTTCGTTTGAAGCAGCTAAATAATTAAATCAATGAATCTTGAAACAGTGTATCTTTGTGTTCCTGATTGTATTAAAAAAGAACAAATAAATATCTATACAGTTCAGAGTTCACACACGTGTTCTGTTGAAGGACATAGCAGATAAGGTCGCGTCGTATTGCTTTATGTGTTGGTGTTGATTACTTAGCTCGAGCATTATATTAAAGTATGTTAATATGTACACATGGCTTGTCTCTTGGTTAATATATATAGGCTTCCAACGTTACACATTTGACAATTGTTATCTTTCTTGAGAAGAGTAAGGCGGAAACGACTGTAATATGGATCAAAGGAATCATTTAATGAGTTATGTTCGTCATCGAATCGCCTTATATGGACGTTCGTTTTGCTATTTTTATATCAATGTTAGCTTCCATTGACTACCTCAATGTAGGGCTTAGTATGCACTTTAAGCCAACTTTACTGTAATTTACATTGTAATAACATTTCGTAGTTTCTGGCAATTGTGTTATTTAGACATTGTCGTTCCCTAGAGAAAGGTATGTAATATACTTTCAATGACTAAAATATTAAAGAACTGACGGACTTGTTACTGTACCGATTATGTCAGATATCTTTTACGATCAGAAGTTCTTTGTTTGAAGCAGGAGAATAAATGGGTCCCGGAATAGTGTTTCTTTCTATGTATGCGTTCCTGATTGCATTTAAAAAGAACAAGAACAATTTAAATGTCGTTAATTGGTTAATTGTAATTTATCTAGTGAACAATAAGTTGGAAACGACGTAAATATGAAATGAGTCATCGAATCGTTGATAGTTGTAAATAGAACCATGTATGTGTGATACATAAAATGACAAAAATATTGGTGGAATTGTTACTGTACCAATAGTGTCAAAGACATTTAACCATGAAAAGTTCTTTGATTGAAGCAGTAGTTTAAACTGATCGTTTAATACAGTGTCTTTCGATATATGTGTTCCTGATAGCATTTTGATAGACCACGAACAATTTAAACTGAATGGTCAATTTTTATATATCAAGAGAAAAATAAGTTTGAAACGATGTAAAGATGAATTGAATCAGGACGTATGATGTGCTAATTGTGTATCAATTTGAGCCTTCCTTGAATTTCTTTGTTATTTCGAATTTGGCCGTTACTGGAGAGGAAAGAATGCAATATACATTGAATTACATCAATATTAAAAGCTGAATAAATTGTAGCTGTACTGATCACGGCAAACACATTTTACAAACTTAAATTCTTTGTTTGAAGCAACAGAACACATGGATCGCGGAACAGGGGATCCATCAATGTGTTCCTGATTGCAAGTACCATGAAACCTGCATACTTAAGAGAACAGCCCAGATTTTCTCTGATATTCTGCATTGAAACCGTGTAATTGATTGTTTATACAAGCAATTAAATGATTAGGTGAAGTGCTTCTCTCACAGTTGGTGTCCACTGATTTTATCAAATAAACACAGATGGTCAGTTGGTCAAGATTATTTAATTTCCACATCATTTACACTTAATACATTAGATATTCTTATCTACAAAATATTCTTATCAAGTGTTTTCTAGGGATTTTTCACAAATTTTGCAATGTTTTCATCCGAAATTCAATTAAAAATAAATAATTTATTTTTTTGCATATCAATAAAAATAAGATTTCTGAGATGATTTAAAAATGTAATAAATAAAAAATATATACTTGCTCATTTAGTTAATTTGATATGATTTAATAAAACATGTCAATGCAATTTGACCATAGACATAAAAAGCATCAATATTTATCACAAAAAATATAAAAGTTCAATTTTTAATTTCTAAAGTTTTGTAGTTGATACATGTAGACTTGACTAGTTTGCTCCATTCTGTTTGTTCTTCATTTTGCTGCAAAATAAAAAAAGTAATTCTCATCAGTAAATTTTGAGAAATGAAGACAAAGCTAACATTTTTTCACATATTTTATGAAAAACATAATGCAATCATTTATTATTTTTTAAAGAAATTAATACTGCATTTTATTTTACATCCATATTCATAAAACGTCCCTCAAACTTTCACTTATAATATTATTCAATTGTTTGCGACATTTTAGAACATTTAAATACATGTTTAACCTTTGATTGTATTATTAAACTTGTTAGTTTTATTTAAAACACTGTATTCAATATGTTTGGTATATCAATTTGCCCATTTTTTTAAAGATGCTAACCTTAAGTTTTTGAAGAACTTACAAAAATACAAATAGTAAACTTCCAGTGGCAAATATTTCTTACTTAATACAGACAATATGTTATTGTTTTTTTATATTTGAATATGGCTGTTGGTTTATTGAAAAGCTTACCAAAATGCAAATATTGAATGTCCAGTGGCAAATATTTCATACTTAATACAGACAATATGTTATTGTTTTTTATATTTGAATATGGCTGTTGGTTTATTGAAAAGTTTACCAAAATGCAAATATTGAATGTCCAGTGGCAAATATCTCATACTTAATACAGACAATACATTATTGTTTTTAAATTTGAATATGGCTGTTGGTTTATGTGCTATCTGAACTGTTACACAGTACCTATTGATATTAGATGTTTAGAGTCAAGGCTCCATGTTGAAGGCCGTAGTGTAACATATAATTGTTTTTTTTCTTCTGCTTTTATACTTGGATGCAGAGTTGTCAAAATGGCGATCATACCAGATAATTTTGTATTGAATATAAAAATATTTAATTTTGACAACTAAATAAAAAAAATGGTTTGTACTTACATTGGGGTAGACATCACAGCTTTTCTTTTTCCTTCCTTTTCTTTTGTTGGGGTGTTGTTAGCTGAGCGTTGCCGCTTTTTCTTCTTCCCTTTTTTGGAATACAATATCTTTATATCATCTTCGGGTAATGTTAGTGCGTCCTCTCTAGTTCCAATACGTATATCTGATCCAAAATTGTACTGGATATTGCCTTTTGAATCTTTCATTAAGCATCCTGATCCGATAAAATCAGGCAAAGCGGCATCATGCTTCCATGCTGTCAGTAAATACTGTATTTGGCAGTTGATTAATTTAATAAATTGAAGAAGTGCACTTTTTGGCGGCATCCAAGACACAAGTGGTCGAAAAGGTTTGTCTGGGTATTTAATGGATAGCTGGCGGACTTGTTCTAGAGTCGCAGTGTTAGCATTCACTGAAGCTGGACAGTACATTCTTTTAACAGTATCAAGAAATATCTCCTCATCCAAATTTCCAGTGATGACATTATCACTTGAAACATCAAAAGTCACTAATTTGTTGATAGAATTTTCATCCAGTATTGCGGTAATCCACTTTTCGTGGGAAAATCCATGAAATTTGGGAATAAAATCATTTCCTCCAATACAACATGCTATGGCAATGTTCCTTCCAATTCCTTTCATAAAACGATTTTCTAGTACTTCTATAATTGAAGTTATGTTGAAAATCTCTGACTTTGGTTTCTGAAGCATGACATATACAGAATTTTTGAAATTTCCCGATGTTGTACGTGGCCAGTGAATTGATAGAGCAAACAGATGAATAACAATACTATCAATATCTGCAGATGTGACAATACTTATTACAGATTCACCTTCCTTTAACTCATCTTTAATATTGCTCAGCCAGTCTACTTGCGACATTTTTGCTTCACCTTTCATTTGTTTGATGTTTTTCAAAAGTGTTGTATTTTGGTACCCCTCATTTGTAAAAGTAGCTCTGACTGGTGTAGTGTACCTTCTATGCGGACATGAGCCTTCATCAGTTGACGTACAGTCACAATTACTTAAAACCAATTCACTATCCACATCCAGTGTCAGATTTCGTTTGATTTGTAGCTTGCTGATGTTACGTGCAAGATAGTTACTAATCATCCTTTTTTCCAAGTTCCGTGTTTAAAACTGCAGACTTTGATAATTTTTCAGATGACATGATTTCATCTCCTATTTTCAAATGAGATATTGAAAATGGCATTGACTTCTGTCGCTTTTGTCTTGTAGCTGCCTTGAAATCATCTGGTGTGAAGCTGTACTTTTCCTCACAGATAACAATATACTCCAAATTTGGGAACAGTTTGTTATTAAAAAGGCTATTAATAACAACGTTATTGATGTTTTGCATGTATTCATCTCCGGTTGAAGCTTTGGTTTTGAATTTTATTCCTGCAAATTCGACTGTTGCATACTTTATTTTGTGCCTTTCTTCAGTTGGAAAGTCCTTGACGTCTCTGTAAATGTATCCATGTTTTTCAAGAAGGTCTTCAATTTTAGAGCTGTCTGTAAAGGGAAAGCAGTATGATAGGGTTTTATACAATGCCCGCTTTATTCCTAAGGATTTTTGAATTGATGCCTTTGTTCCATCTGGTTTCACAAGAGCCTGGCATGTATTCATTTCTGAACTGAAGCAGTCCGTGATTTTGTGTTCCCTCTTCACTAGAGTCTTTCTTTTCATCTCTTTCTTTTCTTTGTCTGTTTTTGCCATAGTTGGTTTTACTGTGGATCTTTTCATTGTCACACCCTTTGATGCTTTCAAACGTTGTAGAAGGGGTTTTGCACCTTTTATTGACTCAATTGCAGGTATGTCATCCGAAACCAGTTTAAAAAGTTTCTGCTTACAAGCATACTTGTGTACTAGGAACCGTCCTATCTGGTACGATTCTTTGTCAAGAATAGACTCAGACAAGATTGATTTTTTGGACTCGTATACATTTCTAGGATATGGATCTTCTTCCAAACTCAATGCACCTACCCTTTGGACCAATTCTGCTACTGGTAATATGAATTTTAATTCTTTTTCTGTAATGTCAAACTTGGAGTGATCTTCATTCAAATTAGTTGTGTCTTCACCTGATTTTTCCAGATGAGATGTCTCCAGATCTGTGTCCTTCATTAACCTTCTTATATTTTGCACCTCATTCTGTCTGTCCACAGTAGACATTCTAGGCAATACTGAGTCTATTGTTGCTCTTGGTCGGAATACTTTTTTAGCATCTAAGTGGTCCATTTCCCTTTGAGTGTCTAGTGCGAAGTTTACACTGCTGTGTTTGTGGGGTGTCGAAAACAGAGATTCTTTCATACACTTATGAAATACACCTGCAGTATAATGGCAGTACAACAGATCAACACAAAATGAAGCATACGATGTAGCGCCATTTAGAAAAGCAAATGGTAATGATGTCTTAACACATGCCAGCATAAGATTATATCCATCAGGTCCTCCAAGTCTCTCTGCAATAGATATACCAACAATTTCATCACAGTGCTGCATCATATCAAAATGTAATGCAAAGGTACCATTCTGCTTTAGACCTTTGTCAATAAATTCAGTGAATGCTGTATCCCACTTGTGCCTTAGCATTTTATCATCTTTATGTTGCATATCATTTGTATACCGGTCTTTTTCATCCTCAGACAAGGTTTTGAAGAACGCTGTGGTGAATGATAAGTGAAGTGCTATTGCTATTCTTTTCACATTTTTAGCAGCTGTTTCAATATTTGATATCGTCACAAGGTCCATCCAATCTTTGTCTTGTTCCGTGTCTTTCATGCACTTTAGAAGAGGCATTAGGCCACATTCCTTGTATGCTGAGAATAAATTTGTTATCTTAGATTTTTTCAAGTGCAGGATAGGAAATTCTGGAAGAAATTGTCTGCACAGATTATCTTTTTGAACAAGAGCAATTAAATTTTTTGAAATCTTATGGTCTGGTGCAAATAAAATTCTGTCTTTATATTTGTTTGTGCCGTTTCGACCAAGTTTAATGAGAATGTCATGTAAAATATCCTTCAAGTTGTTAATGTCATCATCCACAAGCTGGTTTTGGGTGTCTACATAAAAGATCTGGCACTTTAAATTTTTGGAGATGAGCTTTTTGTGACGGGTGAGATAAGATTATTTTCACTTTGACTTCTTTCTATGTCTCCATTTCCATCGTTATGCTGGTAACTAGATGTATGTAATTTTAAGGGGGTACTTGTATTCTCATTCATATTATCTAATGAAGTGGTAGTTTCAACTGCATTGAATTGGGTAGTTCTATCTTCATTTATGTCATCTACTGATGGGGTAGTTGTTTCTTCAATCATATCATCTACTGATGGGGTAGTTGTTTCTTCGATCATATCCTCTACTGATGGGGTAGTTATTTCTTCAATCATATCATCTACTGATGGGGTATTTGTTTCCTCAATCATATCATCTACTGAAAGGTCAAGTCTTTCGATGCCATCCATGAAATCTTCCTCTAATTCAATGCTTTCTAAGTCAAGCGCATCTATATTTTCTTCCAGAGAATCTCCCCCTTCACTTTCTATTTGTTCATACTCTGAATGTTCACCTAGGTCATACATAGATAATGACTGGAGAGTGTTGTTTAAATTGTCAATATCATCCAATGCTGACACACCATTGAAATCTCCTAGATCTGTACTGCTTAGTGCATCTTGCTTTGATAAGATTTTCCGAAAGTGTTCCTCACCATTTTTAACGTTATTTAAGTATCCCCAGTACATCTGGTGTTCAAATAAGTATTTAGCCTCTGATTCGGTTTTTGTTAGTTCAAAAAGAAGATTATTGTCTTCTTTTTCAAGACTGATCCTGTCGTAGCATGTACATGTTTCTTCTGAACAATCTATACTGTGCCAAAGGTTTGTGAGGTACGAGTCTCTGGGTAAACCTTTGAGAGTCATAGGTAAAGTACATATTTGAGAGGTCCGATTAAGCCCTGGGTCTGGATCAGCATGGACCCTGAGACGCACTAGATTGTCAAGGTAAAATATTACAATGCAATCCCTCATGCTTACATGCCTCATAGCTGTATTTTCCTCATTGACAGTTTTGTATTCCAACGGATATTTCTTTAAATATGTCTCATAATACAATTTGTCTGTGTCTGTTTGATGCTGTAACCAATTTTCAGCCCATTTTTGACTTCTTGAAACACCAGCCTGAGATGTAATTCCGAATACTGAAGAAAGTGAGTGGTAGTTAATAATAAGATCTTCTGTATTTAATAGTTGAATAATGCCACTATGGTTTCTGTTCAGCAAGTTGAGTGCAGAATCTGTCAGTATTAATGAATAAATTTGATAGTAATGTTTGCAGTTGAAGTGGTACTTCCAAATGCCATTCTTGTATTAAATTGAAGTTTCTCCAGTCTAATGGCTTAAATTGTAAATTTTCTTGAGATACTGTATGGGCACAGATTTTACAGAAACTTTCATGTCCATAAGTTACAGTCTCAAAAACTGTCTCTGGATCAATGTCATCAAATATTGTCCTATAAACTAGCACTGTCTTGTCTACTAATTTCTGCAAATGAAAATCATCACGCATGTGGAACTTATGCAAGTTTTGAGGCTCACAGTTTTTGCATTTATAGTCTTTAAATAACTCTGGTTTAAAGAATATAACATAGGGAACTCTGATTCCATGTATTCTGGTAACGGTATTACATATCACCAAAGACAAATCACGAAGTTCCTCATCTGTATTTTCAAGCTTTGAAAGTTCAATATAAATATGGACTCCTGTAAATACATGAGCACAGCTTTCAGGACTACATTCCACACACACTATTTCTTCAATATTATTAAAGAATCCTGACACTGCATTAACAATGCAGGATTTTAATGCAGTGTATATATGAAAAGTTTCATTGACGACAAAACTATCATCGTACAAGATGTCCGAAAATCCCCGTCTTCTCTGGCTTCGTGTAAAGTATATTCTTTGGTATATTTTGATAAATGGCTTCCAATTTCATATGCCTTTTTAATTTCAGCAAAAAAGTTAAACTTTCGTGTGAGTGTTTCGGAGTAGTCTGCAAAATCTGGATATTGTTGGTGAAAACGGTATTCAAACTGACAAATAAATTTCCATTCAGTATCGGTAAAGAAGTGTTTGTAATTACTATTTAAAGTGTAGATTTGACTTTCATTAAATTCCAAAATTTCAATTGCATTGATGTGCTTATTGCATGATGAAAAAACAGCTATGTCATCATAAAGTTTCTTGGTGTATAAATCGTCTGAGTAATTTTTTTCCGCAATGATCAATTTCAAAATATCTTTATATATATCTTTACATATTGCAACACTTGCTGTTTTTGATATGACATATGAAATAAGAATTTCTAAGGTGATGTAAACTTTATCGCCTAGCTTCCGTATTCCTCTTTTTTTGTCAAAATCTCTCTGAATGTTGTCGGTCCTTGATGGAGTGTCATCTGGCTTTCTATTTTCTTTAAGGAATTTAACAAAATCCACTAATGGAAGGAGAATCTCATTATTTTCCTTTATAAAGACTAAATCTTTAAAATGTGGAATGGTCTTCAAAAACATCTACAATGAATTTATATAATTCAATAGATAATTGTAACTGTACAGTGACAAATATTTCAAAAATGATTAAATATAACATTGCATTTTTATCCAATGTTATGGCAGTTTATTGAGTTGTTTAGCACATAAATTATGAATATGATGCGTTTCAATCGGTTGTTTGAGCTGTAACTCAAGAATCAGAAAAAGAACAATATTTTTTTTAATTTCCTAAGATTCCAAAAAATATATTTTATTAATGCTGTGTGAAAACTATTTAGTTTTGTATTTCACATTTCAGGGAGTTTGCAATTGTATTTAAATGCAGTCAGCATGTTCTAAAATAGTAATTCTGATATAAAAAAAAAAAATCATATGACTACATACCGTTGCTTATTCATTTTCTTTTCCTCTGTCTGTCCATACTTCAATTTTCAATACATTAAAGCAAGATGTCCTAAAAAATATTTTATAAGACCTTATTATATGCATAGCTGCATCAATATATTGAGACCCATTTTGAATTTGCTTAGTATATAAGGTTAAAATATAACCTACTTCTATTTACATTCAAGTGTGGAGAGTGGACCCTCCCCCTTTTTCCACTGAATGAAGACCCCGGCAATATGTTTATAAACAACTTTTGTAGTTCAAAAGAGTGATACCAAACACTTAAATAAGAGAAATGAAGTTGAAATGTGAAAGAATGTTTTCAAATTAAAATTTAACACAAAAATAAAAAGGGGGCTCTTATCTCAAAGTGCATGTACTTCATGAATATTTTATTAAGAATTAATGTTCAAATGTTTAAGAAATTTTCTTTTATTCTTTTTATTATTAAATGATACTTTATCAAAATAAATGTGAAAATTACAAAGAATATTCATTTCTAATTAAGATTAAACCTTTAAAATTAAAACAAATTATACTTTTATTTTTAATTAGAAAAAAGAAAATTAATAAAAAATAATATACATACCTTTATTTATATTCCAATAACTGTATCTGCACACGATTAAGCAAAAAACACTGACTAGATTGTAAAAATCTTATGAAGAATATTCATACATAGATACTATTACATGTAGTTAATATATATCAAGTAAAGACAGAAAATGCCAATATGTTGGCTTTCTTATCAGATAATCTATGTGTAACATCTGTGGTCAGTTTATTGGGAAGAGTGATCTATATAAATTACATGAATTACAAGGACTTCATACTGTGAAGCTAATCAGTTGTGAAATTTGAGATTCCCTCAAATCTGAGGGCATTCTTCGGGCTGTACTATAAAGTATAACTGTGCATCTTTTTATTTATTGAATCTTTAGTAGGCTGTAAATCACTTACTTCAAATAAAATATAACCAACCATCCTGTCAGTTGAAATCAATCAATCTTATTTAAAAGACTATGAATGGCTCCCGTGGTAAAGTTATTGCATCTTTTAGGAAGGTAAATATAGATATAAATGCACATCTGATGCCAGGAGCCTGGAATTAATTTATTAATTAATTTTTGACACAATATAGGTTATAAATGTCTTAGACATTAGGAAAAGAGCAACTTTTTTTTCAAATATTTTTCATACACCTTGGAAATATAAAATCAAACGAAAACAGGGGACATTGGAAATCTCCTTATTTTCATATTCAAACTTGTATCTATAAACATGCATGTCTTTTTATTAATGTAAATATTTCTTAGCTTTCAGAATCACATCCTTCTCTTTTAGCATCTCAGTTGGTTTGATTGATTGATTGTTGGTTGCTTAACGTCCAGTGGCAAATATTTCATGCATATTCAAGACGAGAACAAGTTCACAATAAATACAATAGGTAGGTTGTTGTAATAGAGGCCATCTAGGATGATAGTCGGGGAAATTTGGACTGCCACTGGAAAATGAGGGTATATTGGATAGGGACAGAAATTTTGCCTTGCAACAGGCCACCTACGGACCCCTCGAAGAGTTGTTGCAAGGATTCTTAACGTGCAAAGAGCGTGGCACTCTCTTTACACGAGGCATCGGATTTAACGTCCCCAATCTGACCGGACGTGACTGCGAACTTGATACATCCCGCACAGCCAAACGGACGCCCCACTTCGGCAAGCGTTTTACTGCCGGTCGGAAGAAGACCAAGTGACCATATTTCTATTCCCCAGTCACCCTTGGGGAGTATCTCAGTTGGAGGAGCAAATATTTCCTATGGACCAAATTCCAAAGTACCAGATAATGTTCTGTCATGTAAGAGATCTATCATCTCACATCTTTCATACTTCCACATTAACCAAAACGCATTTGAAAATCAGGGAGAGCTGATAAAACTACGGGAGGGCTTTTCTTGGAGGACATATCAACCCTGACTGTATGCCTTAACCACAGACAAAAGATTGGACTAGGTTGGAGCTGTGGAAAACTGTGTACATTGTCTTACTGTC
The DNA here is from genome assembly GCA_019925275.1 of Mytilus edulis. Lineage (NCBI taxonomy): Eukaryota > Metazoa > Mollusca > Bivalvia > Mytilida > Mytilidae > Mytilus > Mytilus edulis. The sequence goes on along the minus strand of JAHUZM010000015.1, from coordinate 5,994,927 downwards.
CTGGTTACAACATTTTGACAAAAGATCAGTCAAGTTATCTGTTCCTTAAGGAAAACATATGTATAGGAAATATCTCAGGTAAGGCCACAATAAGGAAAAATATTTGCTAAAGCCGTGTACTGACCCGTTTTAAGTCTATAGGTTAAATCAAATTTCTTGATTTTTTATGGAGTTTTTCGAAAAAGAATACAAATTATATACAGTCCAAATCCTGCAGGTTCATTCATAGTTTATATAAATAAATATACCCCTATGTTCTATTTTTAGCCATGGCGACCATCTTGGTTGTTTGGCCGGGTCACGCTACACAATTTTTCAACTAGATACCCCAATGATGATTGTGGCCAAGTTTGGTTAAAGTTGGCCCAGTAGTTTCTGAGGAGAAGATTTTTGTAAAAGTGTACGGACGACGGACTCCAAGTGATGAGAATAGCTGACAGGTCGGGTGAGCTGAAAAGGTTAAGACTATATATCTTGATTTTCATATTTCAGATTGTGAATATATTTTGTAACAATAACAAAACTACAAAGTTACATTTTTATTGACTTAGTTTAGGCCGTCGGGACCCTTCTTCCTTTAATAGCAGAAGAGTCCTTCATGTTTTACAAACAACATTTGCAATCTGTTGTTTTAAGAACATGCTTAACTTGACAGAAAGGTGAACAACACAACTAGTAGCAGTAACTTAAAATTTCATTGCGGCTAGAAGCATTACTCCTTCGCACCAAACGCATATAAACAAGTGAAAGCCAATTCAATAAAACTCAAATTAACTGATTGTGAAAGTCTAATGATATATGTTTAACTTAATACAACGTATGCCAAGATCATTCAGAAGCTAACTTGTAAATATATTAGCCTGGTGGCAAAGCAAGAAAGAACCTTTACAAAAAAATACTCTGGAGATTGGAAAGTTTCACTTAAGCCATTAATCGAGAAAAAAAATCAGCTTTAGGCCACAGCAATTTAATTTCTTGGTCTACGGATATTTGGACTTCAAAATTTGGGGCGAGCAAGCGATATGAAAATTTTAATACAAAAATATCTAATTTGCAAATTTTTGAGGCGAAGCTTGAAAAGTAAAGGCGAGCGATTGTAATTTTTTTTTGCAAACATAAATTAGTAGGTTTGGACAATATTGAAACTTGATTTATCACTTGTACTTTGACATTTCTTTAATTTCTGAAATATTGTTTCCTGTTCACCAAGAAATAAAAAGTAAAAACACAAACATACTGAACTCCGAGGAAAATTCAAAAAGGGAAATCAAAAATCAAAATCAAATGTCCAAAATAATTAAATCTAGTCTATGTATGTGTGACTGACAACGAGACAATTCTCCATCCAAGTCATCATCAGTTTGGGGGCAACCCCTTAATGTTATAAATATCCCTTTTACATGTATTATGAGGGATCAATATAAGTTATAATATATTTGTTTGTACAAAAGTCTCATATTTTCTCAAAGAACTATAAATATATCTGGTATTAAATGGTCAAAACATTTTGTAATATTCCTGAACTTTAACCATGTTTAACACATTTACTTTTAACAGTTGAATAATATTCAAAATAAGTGGACCCCTCTTTTAGAAAAAGTTGTTTAAAATATTATGTAACTCTTCTTTGTTTGAGTAAATAATTCTAAGTTTTCAAAGGTTTTGAATAGAAAAACTATACAAATCTTTGGTATTTCTTTTTCTTTTCTACATCAGTAAAATGATCCCTTGTCTGAGGACGGTTTTTCTCAACCTGATAATATTAAACACAGGTCAAAGTACGGCCTTTTACACAGGGCTTTGATACAGACCTAACAGCAAGCTATAAAAAAACCAAAATTATAAGCGTACACAATTCGAACAGGAAAACCAACGATCTAATTTATATATCCAAACGGGAAAATACCAATGAACAACACCAACAAACGGTAACTGCTGAACGACAGGCCCCTGAATCAATCAGGACAGGTGCTTAAACATGAAGCGGCTATGGATAGTTTTGTTTCGCCAGCATACAATATAATTGCAGTTGAAGGCAAATCCTTCAGAAGTTCTTTGTACTAACTTTATTCTAACAACGATCATTTTTTGAAAGGGAATATAAGTAAAGGGGAACGGAACTAATTTTGTGTTCCTTACAGATATTTCCGCTGTTTTAAGTTTAATAAATTTATTTCGGAGCACTCCTACTTTGGATAAATAGGTTTAATGCTCAGGGCCGTAACTAGGGGAGGCAGGGGTATGGGGGCCGCCGATTGAGGCCCCCTAGATCCGCCGATTTTTTTCTCTCTCAGTAAAATGGCTAAAAATTACCCGTTTTCCTTCGATTTCCTTACTTTTAGAAACATCAGTATTGCTTGAACCTGAAGCAATTTTATGCAAAAACAAGCTGAGATTGCTGTTCGGGGTGAGCCAATGCTCCGTCTTGAAGGCCGGCCGTACTTTGACCTTTAATTATTAACATTAAATACAATGTGACCGCGGATTTTTTTCTTAATGAAATCAGTGGCCGTAAAAATTATACCCGTTTTCCTTCAATTTACTTACTTTAAGAAACATCAGTATTGCTGGATCCTGGAAGCAATTTTTATGCAAACAATTATTATCTGTATTTAAAGATATTTTTTTGTAAGAAATCAAACTGGTAAGTTAAAAAAAAACCATATAAAGCAAGATCATAGAACGCAATATTTTTTTTTTTCGAGGACCTTGAACTTCAATATTGTTGAAAGCTGAACAGACATGTATAAACTACAACCAGAGAATTTCTTTGCTAGTATATACTTAGTATAGAAGGCCCTGCTACAACGAATGGGAGTGTTTAACTAAGTAACTAAGGCATTGACCATAATGTTCTAGTATGATCGGAAGATGTTAAAAAAAATTATCCAACAGCTGATTCAGCCGGTAACGAATTTCCAAAATCATAAAAGAATCACAATACAAAGGGAACTTCCTCTGCTTAATTGAGCCCCTAAATAAATGTGAATAGTAAGGTTTTATTCAAAATTGTCGGAAGCAAACTTTCATATGTGTTCTCGTACGAATACTGAATAACAGACGGACGGCCACACGAAAATATAAAACAAATATCCAGACAATGACAGATATATCATGTATCATGATAACACTGTTAAAACTGTGAACTTGTGTTGTTTATGATATAAATTCAAGTTCTTCTTGTACATATTGTCAATATTTCATTTTATTACTTTAAAAAAAAAAATTGCTGCAGAAAATACAGGGCAACACCTCCCCTGCCTCATAGGTAGTTACTGCCCTGATGCTGAAACAAATATTCTCATAGATATTTACACAGTTGGTGGGGTGCTTTAATATTTAAAATCGTTCTATACCGGCAAGACTGTGATTTTAAAAACAAATGTTGATATCTTTTTATAATATTTACAAACTGAAAACGGTGCGGGAAATGGACATGATTACATTTCCGGATGCGGGAAGGGGGAATATAGAAAAATCTGTTTTGACAAAAATAGGTAGGGCGGGTCCGTCGAACAAAGGATCAAATTGGTGTGGCGTTACAATGTTTTACAACGACAGAAAACATTTACCTTTTGTCTAGAAAAAGGTGTGTATCTATTACCTCTGTTTAAAAAAAGTTTATAATTTCATCATGTCTTAAGATAGTTAATCAATAAGTAACCGTTATTCCAGCTGCACAAAGGTTTATTAATGGTTTATTAGAGGCAAGTAACACTTAAAAAGTGGCAAAGGGGTAATTTTAAATATTTAAATATCGATTAAATATGGAAGACATGCTGCTTTTCGGCAACCTTGCTGGTAATATAAGGCCACTATTGGCACATAGAAAGTATAGAGAAAGGCTACTTACCCTAAATGATCTGACAGACAAGCAGCTTCGTTCAAGATATAGATTTGGGAGACAATCTATCCAAAGGATAACTGATATTGTTCGTGATGATATTACACGCCCGACCCAGAGAACTCACGAACTAAGAGCAGAAATGCAGGTACAAATGTAGATTTAAAAAATTCTTGTAAACATGGTTTAAAAAACAGGCACATCATCCAATGTTTGTTTCTATTTTTGTGTGTTTTAAGAACATAACCACCATTTGCGACATCTTTTTTCTTAAAAAAAAAAAACAGCTACACAAGATCACCTGCACAGTTAGTATTAAATCCTTTCATAAATGCCGAAATCCAAAATATGTGTCAAACATTTCCCACAATCAACTTTGTTTAAGTTTTTTCAAAGGGACGTAATACATTTTCCTTTAAAATTAAACTTTTTGTAAAGTCATTTGGAGAGGGCAGGAAAACGGGTTATTATATCTATGGAACTCCTTACAATTTATGTGACATTAATAGTGATCTCAAAGGGACATGCTGTTAAAAAACAATATTTTTTCTTTAACACTTAACTTCACAATTATCCTTTTCAGCGAATTATTTTGAATAGATATGGAAATTGGGTCTTTGTCAAGTTTGTAAATCAGTGGCAATTTATTATTTTTTATGAGTAACGCCCCTTGTAAACATTAACTATATGGAGAATTGCATTGTTGTTGCTTTCGTGTATACAAATTTTGCCTATATCAGCAATGGATTTGATGATTTGGAAATCTGTTCTGAAATTATTTTTTTTAAAAGAGTTATGCCTCTTGGAAATAATAAATATATGAATACTCTTATGTACACAATTCGTGCCAGATTTTTCTGAAATTCATATCATAGGTTTATATGGGCAGTAAGTTCTATAAAATAATTTTGGAATGAGTTATGACCCAAGTAAATATTAATAAAGAACTTTTGGATGTTCCCATATGAGAGTTTCAATCAGACATTGACATAACCAATATCAAACAACCAACACCCAGAAGTCAGTGCTGTGGAAAAAATGAAGGTATGTTTGGGTTGTAACCCAATTTCTTTTTAATTGAATGTGAAGTGTGTAGCCAGCGTTATAAAGTTAAACGAAGTACAGCAGAATCGTATACAGGGCTATGAAAAGAGCAATACACTGACTGATACATAGTAGACAAGAACACATTTAAATAATTGATGAGTTATATCTTTTGCTAAATGGCATTCAAATTTAGAATAAAACAATTAATTTCAATTGATATAGCAACCTCTTAAAAAAGGACTTAAAGTACAGAATGATTTTTAAGTCGAAGAGGAACTAAAAATGTGTACCTGATTTGATGTTAGATCGGTGGTTTTGTTTTGCTAGAGTCCATTATTTTCGTATCTAAGTAATGTTTTTTGACAAAAGTATGTCATCAAATTTGGAAAGTGTAAAAAATATTTTCGCATTGAAATACTTGTTCTACCTGTCTTCAAACTTCACGATTCTTTTTTTATTTTTAGGTTACTCTCTCGCAGTGGTTTCTTGGAACCACCGAAGAAGGCAGTCAAGTGCGTAGATAGCAGTCTATATCGCGGTCGACACAACCCAGTGACACGTCATACCTCTCCAGGGGAATTACTCGACATACATGCCTACTTCAAGGAAAGACATGTTTCCCCACTCATCACAACCTTCCACCATGCAAGAACACTAAAAGGTAGTTACCCGAGAAACGACCATCGAGAGTGAAACAAAAAAGGAAAGAGGGTCTATGGTGCTGTTTAATAAATGTGTTGGATCCATTTCGCTCTTCTTCAGTTTTGAAGATCATTCAGTAGTGAAGATCATGCCTTTATTTGCTGGTTCGGATATCTGGACTATGATACTGGTTCCGGGGTGTTATTTTGTGAAAACGAGCAGGAACTTTCCCAATTGTGTTGTACCTGTGAAAGATGTTTCAGCCCCACTGTTGTATGCTGAGGAAAACTGGGTCATTAGGATTCCAAAACTTCCAGACTTATGAATGAAATGTATGCCGTGTCTTGACATTCGTCAGTTGTTAATTCTTATATGTTGTTTTTGTTTTATCATTTATTTTGTGAATATTGTAAAAATTAACTGTATTTATAAATATTTTAATATAAACTGAATTGTTTCCTTTGTAAAAAGTTATATACATCATATATATATCATGTACAGTTTAATTAACTACTTTGTAGACCGACCTAAAATTTGCAATTTGATCTTTTGATTTTTAACTCATTATTAAATTTAGACAAATTAAATACAAATATAAAATATGATTTTTTGTCATTTTGGTTCATTCCGTGCTTAAAAAATAGTACTTTTTTTTTGCTCATCTGACCCAAAGGTTCAATTCGTGCTTACAAATTAGTACTTTTTTTTTCCACAGGGCCAAGTGAGCTTTTCTCATCACCCGTCGACCGTCGTCGTCGTCGTTATTTTAAGATAAACGTGATATAGCTCGATGGAAGTAAATTAAATGTAATAGTGTGAAAAAGGAGATATAAAAGGCAATGTTTAGCACATACTATTTCATATAAATTAATATAGGTCTTGTTTTTGAATTTCAGCAATATAATAGAAGTAAAAGAGGAGTACTTAAATATACCAAAAACACTGTTAATGTCAGTTTTTCCTTCTGGGATATTTGTTACAAACATAAATATTTGTGCCAAAAAGAAGTAGGGAAGAGGTTATCGAAATGTAAGTACTTTTTTACTTTTGGTCCGATATGTTCCTCTCTTCACATAAAATCGGACATCAGAAACGGTTTAGTTGAGAAGAATAAAAAGACTGCTTTCCGCTTATCGTTATGGCGTCAATAAGTATCTGTGAATAATTATTAAAAAAAAATCTGTAAAAAGAATGTTTGGAAGACTTCTGAATATATTGAACAACTCTCACGCATCGGTGGGAAATGCGTAATTTTATTTCTCAAACTTAATTAAGGTTTAATAATGTATTCTTCCTGAATTCCCCATATAGAGCCCTTCAAAGCTATGCCTCATGGGAAAATTCCCATGATGCATCCTTCTTCCTCTCGGCTTTCATTAATGAAAGACGATTTTTGAATTCAGTTTTTTAAATCTATCAACATCAACGGTTACGAAAAACTTCTAACGCAAATAATTAATTCTTATTGGCACAAAGTGCAAAGAGAAGATCATCTATGGATGATTTGCATGATTTAGGGACAGAAGTCCACAAAGATGCATCGTCTGCTACGACAGACCATGCTACCAGCCAAGATGGCAAAAAGTGTCTAAGAGAATATAAGATTCCTAAAAAGACTCGCTCAAGCAAATACGATTATAGAGAATCCTCAGATGACGATTCCGAGACCGACCAAAATACTAATTAGTAGTTCAGTTTTCTAATGCTGATAAACTGAACATATTTTCGAATTAAAATTGGTTTAAAGAACTTTACACTTGGAACTTACTACAGAACATTTTTTTCGGGATTCTTTTGAAAATTGATGTGGTATATGATAAATTACAAATTCCTTGCATTCTTTAAACTGTATTATGTTCTCAACAAGAACCCTTTGAATTAAAATGTTGTATTTCTGGTTAAGTTGAGAGTTGTCTTCTTTGCTGGGTAGGAAAGCTTCATTTGGTATAGTTAGTATGTCAGCCTGATGGAATTCAATTAAAAAATATATGAATCGCTTATATATTATAAACCAGATAATATAGGTTGTTCCTATTGGACATTGCATGTTGTACGTCACAATATTGGTCACCCCATTATTCCGTTTTGAAGTCGAAGAATATCACTTTACAATGACAGAGGCATTGGTTCTTTAATGCGTTATTAACCACGATCTTTACAGGCAGTCACAAGGTATGCACATTATATGTTTTTTCAAAGTGAAATGTCTTCAGCACGTCGAAAAAATTTAGTGGATCAAAAGTGTTATTGGGAGTGTTGTAGACATATGTTTCTTCGGAGAAAGAAACTGATATTGTACAAGAGGTGAGGGATGTCCTAAATGATCGTGACCATCTTAAAAATGTGCAGATTATGTATGAAGGACGTTTTTTACTGCCACTTTTGTTTTTATACCGCAATTAAACAAAATACTACTGCTACTGTAACTATTTTTGATTGTAGCTCATCTGGACTAGAATTTGGATTGTTTCTGACATAAGCAATATCGTGATCATCCACACAACCAACAACTTTCTTAGTACGTTCATCAACTTCAGCCGCAGATTTAGGAGCCGTGGCATGAATAACCATGGACACAGCGTATATCTTAGTAGTTTTGTTTTCGATGAAAGGCTGTATTCCATCTGTTTTCTGGAGAAGTAATGAAAATGGTCAGCAAAAGAGAACCAATGAAATCACTGCGTGTAGTGTACCCAGCCTTCGCAGACCCTTGCTGACCAGTGGGATCCTCAATAATTTAATAGATGTTTTGTGATGTCATTTAGATATCCGGAACTCTGGCCAGCGAAAAGAAAATAATGTTTTGCAACCATCTAGATATTCTATTAAATTATGAAATTCTTAAACGTCTACATCGTATGGATGTCTTGGCTAAACAAAACCTATGTACTACATTATAGTTGTGCTTGTAGAATATAGAATGTCTTGAGTCCGAGAACACAATTAATTCGTAGTGCATTTCGTTTAGAACATTAATGAAAATAAAAAAAATTCCACCTGCGCTTTCTCAAAGAAACTTTTACAGTGTGTTGTACTACTTTTAGGACAAATTATATCAAAATTATAGAAAACTTCATCGTCTCAAACTCCAAATATGGACAATTGTATGTTTAGGGCGTCTTGAAAACTTTTGACAGCTTCCGAAGTGCTAATTTTCAACCTTTTTCAGCTGGACCAAATCACTACTTTCCTTTAAAATTCTGGACCCAAATTTTATTTCAAGTGTAATTTCACCCCCCTACTTTCAGTTTGAGGCATTAAACATGGAGAAATAAATTTCGAAGGGTAAAAAAATTAATGGCAAGTAACCCACTGTCAACCCTAGGGACTATATTTGTGAACAACGAAAATCCAGGGACGAAAATGGTGGTCTCGGACCATTAGTTCATTTAATTTAATTCAAAATGTATTTACTTGTGTGATGATTATTACAAGAAACGGCGTATACTAAATCCTCATTGAGATTCCTAAACACAGCTATTTTAGAGATACGAAAAGTGATACCTATGGAAAGCTAACAGATTACTCTTTCAAATTAATGCAGATTTAGTATAATACAACAATTATGTAATTCATTATAATGATAAATGTGTCAATGTATCGCAATGTCACACCGTCTCCAGCAGGTATCAGTGTAGAATTGAATACTACATTGGTATAGGATACTAGTCTTGACAAATTTTTGGTCCCGTTTTCAAATTGGTCTACGTTAAGGTTCAAAGGGTCCAAAATTAAACTAAGTTTGATTTTAACAAAAATTGAATTCTCGGGCTCCTTTGATATGGTGAATCTAAACATGTACTTAGACTTTTGATTATGAGCCCAGTTTTCAAGTTGGTCCAAATCAGGATCCTAAATTATTATATTAAGAATTGTGCAATAGCAAGACATTTTCAATTGCACAGTATTGTGCAATAGCAAGAAATATCTGTTTGCACAATATTGCGCAATTGCAAGAAATTGTCGATTTGAGATATCTTTCTTTGTCCAGAATAGTAGTAAAATCATTGTTTTATTCAATATACAATGTACATTCACTTTTACTACCAACTGATAAGTGAAAACAATCTTTACCATTAGAAATTTGAATTGAGATCATTTTTGGAATAAGGAAAAGGGGGATGTGAATAAAAATGGGGTGGATCAATTTTTCTCATTTCAGATTTCATAAATAAAAGAAAATTTCTTCAAACATTTTTTTCAGAGGATTAATATTTAACAGCATAGTGAATTGCTCAAAGGAAAAAAAATACTTCTTAAGACCACATTCATTCTTTGTCCGAAACCTATGTGTGTCAACTGTTTTATCATAATCCAAATTTAGAGCTGAATCTAGCTTGAATGTTGTGTTTTTATACTAGCCCCATCCGTTCAGGGTTCAACCTCTCCGGTCGTATAAAGCTGGACCCTGCGGAATATCTGATTCAGAAATGTGTTTTTTGTCAAGAGCATCATCCTCCTCTTCAGTCAATTCTAAATCGGCTATCACGTCCTCACATATGTCTTCAAATATTTCATTGTTTTAAAATATGCGCAACACATTTGTTACCAAGTCTTTTATTAATTTTTTAAAGAACAGCTTTTTAGCTCACCTGGCCCGAAGGGCCAAGTGAGCTTTTCCCATCACTTGGCGTCCGTCGTCCGTCGTCGTCCTGCGTCCGTCGTCGTCCTGCGTCCGTCGTCCGGCGTGAACTTTTACAAAAATCTTCTCCTCTGAAACTACTGGGCCAAATTAAACCAAACATGGCCACAATCATCATTGGGGTATCTAGTTTAAAAAATGTGTCCGGTGACCCGGCCAACTAACCAAGATGGCCGCCATGGCTAAAAATAGAACATAGGGGTAAAATGCAGTTTTTGGCTTATAACTCAAAAACCAAAGCATTTAAAGCAAATCTGACACGGGGTAAAATTGTTTATCAGTTCAAGATCTATCTGCCCTGAAATTTTCAGATAAATCGAACAACCCTTTGTTGGGTTGCTGCCCCTGAATTGGTAATTTTAAGAAAATATTGCTGTTTTTGGTTATTATCTTGAATATTATTATAGATAGAGATAAACTGTAAAAAACAATAATGTTCAACAAGGTAAGATTTACAAATAAGTCAACTTGACCGAATTGGTCAATTGACCCCTTTAGGAGTTATTGCCCTTTATAGTCAATTTTTAACCATTTTTCGTAAATCTTAGTAATCTTTTAGAAAAATCTTCTCCTCTGAAACTACTGGGCCAAATTAAACCAAACTTGGCCACAATCATCATTGGGGTATCTAGTTTAAAAAATGTGTCCGGTGACTCGGCCAACCAACCAAGGTGGCCGCCACAGCTAAAAATAGAACATAGGAGTAAAATGCAGTTTTTGGCTTATAACTCAAAAACCAAATCATTTAGAGCTAATCTGATATGGAATAAAATTGATTATCAGGTCAAGATCTATCTGCCCTGAATTTTTCAGATGAATCGGACAACCTGTTGTTGGGTTGCTGCCCCTGAATTGGTAATTTTAAAGAAATTTTGCTGTTTTTGGTTATTATCTTGAATATTATTATAGATAGAGATAAACTGTAAACAGCAATAATGTTCAGCAAAGTAAAATTTACAAATAAGTCAACATGACTGAAATGGTCAGTTGACCCCTTTAGGAGTTATTGCCCTTTATAGTCAATTTTTAACCATTTTTTGTAAATCTTAGTAATCTTTTACAAAAATCTTCTCCTCTGAAACTAGTGGGCCAAATTAAACCAAACTTAGTCACAATCATCATTGGGGTATTTAGTTTAAAAAATTTGTGGGGTGACCAGGCCAACCAACCAAGATGGCCGCCAAGGCTAAAAATAGAACATAGGGGTAAAATTCAGTTTTTGGCTTATAACTCAAAAACCAAAGCATTTAAAGTAAATCTGACACGAGGTAAAATTGTTTATCAGGTCAAGATCTATCTGCCCTGAAATTTTCAGATGAATCGGATAACCCGTTGTTGGGTTGCTGCTCCTGAATTGGTAATTTTAAGGAAATTTTGCTGTTTTTGGTTATTATCTTGAATATTATTACAGATAGAGATAAACTGTAAAAAGCAATAAATGTCGTCAAAGTATGATCTACAAATAAGTCAACATGACCGAAATCGTCAGTTGACCCCTTTAGGAGTTATTGCCCTTTATAGTCAATTTTTAACCATTTTTCGTAAATCTTAGTTATCTTTTACAAAAATCTTCTCCTCTGAAACTACTGGGCCAAGTTCATTATAAATAGAGATAATTGTAAGCAGCAAGAATGTTCAGTAAAGTAAGATGTACAAACACATCACCATCACCAAAATACAATTTTGTCATGAATCCATCTGCGTCCTTTGTTTAATATTCACATAGACCAAGGTGAGCGACACAGGCTCTTTAGAGCCTCTAGTTATAGTTTTCTTGCATAATATCTTTCATGTGTTTATTCATTTTATATTTTTCTTTTATGAAGTCAATATTTTGTATATCAGATATATTTAAATTATTTTCATGAGTTATATTTTTTACAAAAGTATACCAAGAATAGGTTCCTGTTTCATCCAACTGTTTAGTTGGATGAAAACCTATTCTTGGTATACTTTTGTAAAAAATATAACTCATGAAAATAATTTAAATATATCTGATATACAAAATATTGACTTCATAAAAGAAAAATATAAAATGAATAAACACATGAAAGATATTATGCAAGAAAACTAAAAAGCTGTTCTTTAAAAAATTAAATTCTTTAACAGAAAATAATAAATTATTTATCTATAGTAAAATCAAAAAAAAAATATGAAACTGAGCCTTATTTACTTAAAGAGAATAACTTTGAAATAAGGAAAAAATTTACTAAATTAAGGGCAAGTGACCATATTTTGGAAATTGAAAGGGGTAGATACAAAAATATAAAAAGGGAAGAACGTTTATGTCAACATTGTTGTCTAAATAAAATAGATGATGAAGAACATTTTTTATTTACATGTATTAAAAATAAAGATTTGAGACTTCAATTTTGCAGAAAGTTAGAAATACCTATTCTGCTATAGATAATATGGATGATGTGGATAAATTGGTTTTATGTCTTTCGTGTCCGTCAATTATGCAGTATACGGCTCCATTTGTTAAAAAGTCATGGTCACTGAGGAGAGTGGACTCAACAACTGCATGATAGATACTTATATGTATATAATGTTTGTTCTTTTGTTGCTATTTTTGTATGATATATTGTGTTCATTTATATATGCCTTCAACCCCATTGGGGTATAAATGTGCATTTATTCAATAAACATTATGTAGAGCCATTAAAGCTTCCAGCCGAGAAAACGACAGACATGAGACCACGTGGAAGAAGAAAGCCTAGTCATTAAGAGAAAGTGAACAAGGAAGAAAAGAGCGCTGCTGAAAGATAGTAAAAAGAGGTTTTACAGGAAGAAGAAGGAACAAGACCATGGGGCAAAGAAGCAGATGACAGTCTTTGGGAACTTGTATGTAGAGGATCATATGGTATTTGGAAAAGGATTGGAGAAAAAGAAGGTACACGAAAATTGAAAACCCAAGGAAAAAAGAAGAGCGATGAGAAAAAGTTGAGAAGGAGAGTAACAAGGGAAAAGAGGAGAAGGCTAGCAAGAAAGGAGATGGGAAGCTAGAGAAAATAAGGAATGAATCAGTGCAAAAGATGAAAGATGCACTTTCTATTTATTGAAGGAGATGGTGAATTCCTGAGTGGGAAGTCTCGAGGTAATTTCCCTTTGTGATCCGGAAGATGATGCTTGTTTTGAGGATATTGTGGGTTTCACTTCGGCAGTGGAACCTATTTTTCCTCTTTCAGAGTTGCTCCTTTTCTGTGTCAGGGTCATTGCCATTATATTACTCACGTAAATCATACGAAACAATACTTTTGAGTAAAGAAGGGCCATCATCTCAGAAGATTTGAAGGCAGGTTATTAAAAGTGCACCACATTGTTGAAAAACATTGTTTGTTATAAGACTGTTGGTGGCTTATATTAATTTTTTGGTTAATGTTTTACTTTTGGTAATTTCAGCCTAGCAAGACATAAATATTACAAGCATAGAGCAAAAGCTAGATTCAGTCACCAACACTAATTGCCATTGATTATAGATAAGTTGGACCAGGCATAAATATCACCCACAATGATAGCATTTTGTTCAATCACAGAAAGGATTTTCGAGCATGCGTATTCTGTTGCCATAGTTAAGCGTCCTTAAGTTCAAAGGGTACAAACAGAAACTATACAGATAACGTCGAAAAATAGTGCACATATATATTATTAGTGCTTTATTAAAAAATAATAAGTTACAAAATTTGGCATTTAAAAAAATATTTCAAAATCGTGGCTCACACTCGGGTAACTGAGAGATTAGACTGTTAATCTATATTGAGTAGGCAACTATGTGGGTGGTTGGTCTGTTAATCAATTTTGAGACAGCCTATTAATCTAAATCGACAAAATCATTGCAAGGTCAGCATGTTTCATTTTATAACATTTTAAATACATTTGTACAATGTATATTCTCATAATAAAAACTATTCATGTATGGCAAAATAGTTCAGTGTACTGAACCAGCGGTGTAATAGTTTGTATGTCCCCGCAAAAAATTTGTAGGTGCCATATTATTTTACCCTTGTCTAAAATTACGTCATTCCGTAACAAACCATTATACAGATTTTTTTCCTAAACGCCTTCAGATATTGGGCTGATTTTTGTTAAGTGAGTTAACCATGATGAGTTACAGATCAAGTTTAAGTTTCGATCTTTTCACCAAACTTTAACGAAATTATAGGATTTGAACTTTAAGAAATTGTGGAAAATCACAGTTATACAGACTTTTTTTCTAATTTTTTTTTATTGTATACATTTTCATTAATGACAGAATTATTGAGAATGTTGAACTTTGTGTTTTCCAATGATTTCATTTTTACAATTTATTGGTCAATCTTTATGTTTCTTTATTTTGTTTGTTTCTCAGATACTTTGTGGTACTACTAAACAATATATGTATGTAATCATCATTGATTATCACTTATAATATTTCCTGGTTTAGATTGTTTCTAAAACATGCAATAGGTTATCTATATAAAAGCAATTTTAATGCATCAATGTCAATGATTGAAAGATGAAATCATATTTCCAATTTGGTTATTTGACGCCAAACCAACTTTCAACATCAAAGGCTGCTGCATACTTTTTTGTTCAGGGTGTGAAGAATTATGGGGTACCCAGCAGAATACGTGCTGACTACGGTACAGAATATGCAGACACTGGGCGGTTCATGATTTCAGTAAACAGTGAGGAACGAGGCTGCTTCATGACTGGGCCTTCTGTCCACAATCAAAGAATCGAAAGATTATGGCGTGACATATTTATCAAAGTCCTTGATGTTTTCTACAAGCCATTTTGTCTTATGGAAGAACAGAATATTCTTAACACCACAAACAGTATCCACAGATTGGTCTTGCAGTATGTTTTCGTACCACGTATTGACTTTGCTTTAAGAGAGTGGATGAATACCAACAATAACCATAAGATCAGAACTGAGGGTAATAAAATACCAAATATGATGTGGTTCAAATCACTTCTTTTACTAGGGAATCCAGAAAAGAAAACAAGCATCCACAACATAGAGAATCCACCGGATGAGCGTGTTGATGAGGTCATTCAAACTCTAAACCTTGAACTGAATGGGACAATCTTCTTAAAACCAAGAGAAAACTGCCCATTAATAGAAGATGAATTCACGGAATTAAGGAAAACCATTGACATAACAAAATATTCAGTATCACATGGACTAGACGTGTTTAGAGATGTTATGCTCCATGTTATGTCTAAACAAACTTAAACACTACTTTTTCATATACAATGTATAACTGTAAATGTAATATTAAAAGTATAAGCTTTTATATAAATGCAATATTTGATATTGGAGTAATCTCCTTCTTTTGTATTAAAGCATATATATATATATACTTAGATTCAGTGCAAATGTATATTCTGTGTTCAAATTGCATGGTTTCTCCATCAATTTCTAAAAAAATCCTATTAAATTGGTGAGGTTAAATTATTTTTGAGCAATGATATCAGTATGTATTTCTTGACCAGATTTAACCCTTGCATACCAGGAATTATGTGTTTTACTGAACAGAATATGAAGTGTATGATCTAAGCTGTCAGTCTCTAATATTTGTGGTGATACTGTGATAAATTTCTGGGTTTTTTTTCACTTTCAAATCTATAGTTTAAATCCTAGTATGCATAATAAGGCCCTTAATTTTACTGCTAATAATAATTTTGTATACAGCCTTCAACACAGAGCAAAAGCCCACACGTTATACTAGCTTTGAATCATTCCACAGTGACAAGTGAAAAAAAATGTAAATATGCAAGCAGCCTCATTTATATGCACAATTTAAAACAAAATCAAAAGTAAATACCGATACAATGACAACCCCTTTGCTTATGGGCTAGATATGTCCTGATGGGGAACAGGTACAGGCGTTAATGGAAGGGGTAAACAAAATGAGTGCCAAACCCTACATTAAACTGAAACTGTACAAGTGGCGTTATGACAGTAGGTAAAAATTAGTTGAAATAGGCTGAGATCAACGAACTTCAACAATAAACAAAACAATGAATAATACTCAAAGTTATGATCTAATAGTAATATCTTTTTTAGTTGAGCCTGCATTTTGTGTCCATATCTCAGATACTATAAGCAATAGGTCTAGAACATCCAGTGTATGTAAGGTGTACATGGCCAACTGACAAGTGTCATCTTACTTTGACCTCATCTTTGTTTTTTGGTCTTTTTCTTAAACTATAAACAATAGATCAACTATATTTGTTGTATGGATGAATTGTTAGCTGTACATGTATGCCTGGCATTGTTAATCTGACCTTGGACCTCATTTTGATGGTTCATGGGTCAATGTTTAGTTTTCTTGGTAACTGTAAAGTTTATGTGATTATGGATTGAAGAGCATGCCACTAATGTATGCATGGAAACAAATGTAAAGATAACATTAATAGCAGTACCATTAAGAATTACATTTGTACCCTGCAACTCAACCTAAAACTCGAGTCCTTTCTATCCCTGCATCTCAAACAGATTATAACACTAAAGTCCCTTCTAACCCTCCACCTCCCCCACAAGTTTCTTCTTAAACCCGATCTCAACCACCACAACACAGAAGTCTCAACCATCCCAGTAGCCTAACACATTAGTTCCTTCTAATCTTCCATCTACCAGGCAACCTGACCCTCTAGTCCTTTCCACCCTTGCGACTCAACTGCCATGATACAAATAATGTGACCACGGACATCCAACAACCAACCTCATCCTGTATGTCTACCGCTCTAAGAGCACTGCAATTTATGGGAAACGAAAATAATAATGAAAGTGTAGATATTTAAGATAAAAACATTAATATTTAAAATGAGGAGTGTCAAGGTTGCATAAATTAATCTCTAAAAAGAAAAAGTTGTGAATAGGTACCACTAGCTGTTGTAATATTTAGTTATACGAAATTTGAATGCATTTACAATTAATTAAACTGCCGAACAATTATTTGTAGCATATTAATCTAGTATCAAGCCATCAATTGAATTTTAGATTTGTGAGTGATATACTATAGTATGGTAATTTGTATAGGTGTAACAGACATTCCGTTAAAAAATGTCATACTATAGCAAAATTATGTTCTGTTAACAAAAATACAAGTCAATATCAAGATTGAGCGACCACAACTGCATATCTCTGCAATGTTCCTACATGTATATATAAATAATAAATATCAATCCTTATTTTTTTTTTTGCAGTATTGTGAAGAAGTATTACTGTGTCCCACTTTGTCACAGTACATCAGACACTGTTTCAGAAAATGGCTCCTTGGGCGATTCTCCACAGACTTCCAATGTAAGAAAAAAAATATCACGCCAGGAAGCAATGTATAACCAAATTTAACAATGTATGGGCTAATTTTGTGGTAAATGAGAATTGGCAGTGAACATTTTGAAGGTCCATTCACAAACCAATCATTACCAACAAGATTTCCATCAAAGCCTCAAAAGGAAGATAAAACAAGAAGACCTATTTTGAAGCATGAATTTTGAGTTGATAACAATAATAACACTCCTTAATCTAATATAATCAGTACACAAATGATCCATAACGATGCAACCCTTTTAGGAGATTTCAATGAGAATGCACATGATACACAAAACTTTATATAAAAAAAAATCTATAAAATACTTACATTAGGCTTTTGTTCCTTTTAAGTTTTAGCAATTGATATAATCTCCTTAGGTTACTTTTGTAATGAGAATAATTATATGTTTATAGGATATTTAAGATGTTTCTATTGTATGGCCGGCATATAACTTTTTATCATATACTTAGCATGGATATGAGTTTTTATTCAGTGTAACGAGTGGAAGTAAAGTAGCCATTATATTCACACACAGACTGAAAAAAATAATATCAACCCTATGTGGCCTCATATAGTTTAGTTGATATATGGGGTGTGTTATGAAATCAGTATGGGTCATTTTGAAACAGGCCATGTATAAATGTGTTCCTTATTGTTACTATTGTCATAAGGTTGACAAATTGACACAACATAAAATGAGTACCTCTTATTTTAACAGGTAAAATTACTTGAACCCCACGACATACTGGTCGATAAAGATTTACTCAGAAATGCCATATCGGCAGCCAAAAAACACAAAAGGTGGGATACACGCTGTGCTACAACCTTTTATCAGGCATGCTTTCCATACCAGAGCTGGCAAATTCAAGGGGACAGGGTTTTTGTAAAAGGATTGATTGATTGTTGGTTGCTTAACGACCAGTGGCAAATATTTCATGCATATTCAGGACGAGAACAAGTTAACAATAAATACAATAGGTAGGTTGTTGCAATAGAGGCCATCTAGGATGATGGTCGGGGAAATTAGGACTGCCACACGGAAAATGAGGGTATATTGGATAGGGACAGAAATGTTGCCTTGCAACAGGCCACCTACGGACCCCTCATAGAGTTGTTGCAAGGGTTTTTAACGGGCAAAGAGTGTGGCACTCTCTTTACACGAGGCATCGGATTTAACGTCCCCCTTCTGACCGGACG